>OX384033.1:10710827-11137761 GCA_947534325.1 Agonum fuliginosum
AAGTCATTAAATTTTATTACCGTATCGCGTGACCTGATGAGTCATCCCCCTCTGGCGCCATCAACACAATAGCGCGACGGCTAGACAATACAAACTGGTCCGTGCAGGTCGCTTGGCCGCAGCCACCCAGGCGCCGCTCGTTACATTGCTCCCTCCTTAAGACTGTTTCGTCCCGGAACAGTCCTCGATGACGAAATCTACATGCATCACCCTTGATGCATCCGGATGTCTTGAAGAAGTGACAGTCCACGGTCGGTTCTGTGTTGACTTGTCTCTTTGGGTTGAAGCTACAGACGAGGATTTCAATTGCAGTATACTGGAAGAGGATCTCTAACATGTTCCTCACAATCCTCCAATCCAAGCCATCTAGTCCACAGCCTATCTTCGGTAAAGCCAGCTTCATGATGTCGTTGTCCAATAGGTGGTTTCTCAGATCGCGTAATGATTCCCATAAATTTCGATACAGAGGCTTCTTGTTCGATTTTTCCTTCGTCACTAAGTAGTAGATGTATCGTTTGTGTTCCACGTCATTATCCCTGAGTCGTACTGTTTTTCCGACGGATGGACGTTAGTTGACCAGTTCTTGTAGTCGTCCAAACTTCTTCTTGAAGACGGTAGCGATTCCGCGGGACATTTTCGTGTCTTCAGCTATGCAATGACCAAGGGAATAGTCTGACGATACCGTGAACAGGTCTCGGTGTTCCTCTCGGGTAACGCCATACCGAGCTTTACGCCCAGTGGAATAAGTTTCTATGAAATCTTCAAAGGTTGGTTCCTGGACTTCAATTCTGCGAACCGTAGCTCCACGACGGTCTTCTTGGTTATCGCCGGCGAAAGGTGCTAGACGGTTAAAATGAACTACTCGCGGCTTCCCATTAGGCGTTTTTCTTATCCGGTAGATTATGTCGTTTATTCTCTTGATTATTTCATAAGGGCCTTCCCAATTCTTCTGCAGCTTCGGCGATAATCCGCGACGCCTCTGCGGGTTATACAACCACACCAGATCTCCAGGTTGGTAACCACCTTCGTCAGCCTTGATGTCATAATGATCCTTCATCCTGTCGCTGGCAACCTGAATACTTGTACGGACTTGTTCATGAATGTCATCCATTCTTCTTGGCAAGTTGGTTACATAATCCTCCCCAGCCAAATCTTCTCCGGGTTTGCTGCCGAATACCAGGTCACATGGCAACCGTAACTCACGTCCGAATAAGATGTTAGCAGGTGTCTGTCCTGTCGTCTCGTGTACGGATGAACGATAAGCCATCAGGAACAGATGCAGATGTCGGTCTCAGTCTCTTTGATGGTTAGAGAGAACCTTTGATAGATATCGGTTGATAGTTCTGTTCATTCGTTCAACCATGTCGTCGGACTGCGGATGTAGTGCAGTTGTCCTGGTTTTGTTGATTCCCATTATTTTACAGATGTTTTGGAAAAGGGCAGACTCAAAATTTCTTCCTTGGTCGGAGTGTAGTTCGCGAGGTACTCCAAATCGGCAAATACACTCTTTTACCAGAACTTCAGCGACAGTAACGGTTCCTGGTTAGGTAATGGGTAAGCTTCAACCCACTTGGTGAAGTAATCCATAACGACTACTATGTATTTGTTCCCCTCATCGGATTCTGGAAACGGTCCGGCCACATCAATCGCAATGCGTTCAAACGGACTACCAACATTGTATTGACGCATTAGAGCTCTTCGTCGCTTATGTGGCCCGTTACTTCCAGCGCAAGCCACACATTTCTTGCACCACTCTTTAACATCTTCCTTACAATTCACCTAGTAAAATCGTTGACGCAATCTTTCCACGGTTCTGTTGACTCCAAAATGTCCTCCTCCAGTTCCATCGTGGATTTAATTCAACACTTCTGGTACTCGGCTCCGAGGAACAATCAGCTGAGTTTTCGTCTCAGTACCTTCGGTGTTCTCCATCACACGTTTCAGGACACCCTCTTCAACCACAATAGAGTCCCATTGTGCCCAATACGATTTTACTTTCCGGGAATGTGGTGCAACATTTTCCCATGCTGGCTTCTCTTCTCTATTCTTCCAATCCAGTATGATTTTCAAATCCGGGTCATTCTCTTGATCTTGGCGCAGTTCGTCTGGATGCCATCTATCGTCAACTACTGTTGTCCTCGCGACGATGGAATGTTTTTCTTTTACTCGGCTACAGTGTTTACATTCCTCCTGGCATGGTCTTCTCGACAATGCATCTGCATTACGATGGCTCGTTCCTGCTCTATGTTCAATCACAAAGTCATATTCCTGCAGTCGTTCAATCCATCTGGCTACTTGACCTTCAGGATTTGAAGTAGCCATTTTAGAGCAGCGTGGTCGGTTCTAATGAGGAATCTTCTACCGTAAAAGTACTCGTACTTGTAGAAATGTTCGATTGACTTTACGACTGCTAATAATTCCTTCCTTGTTACACAATAATTCCTTTCTGGTTTTGACAAAGTCTTGCTGAAGTAGGCAATAACCTTCTCATGTCCGTCTTGTATCTGGGAAAGAACACCGCAAATTCCAACGTTGCTGGCATCTGTGTCTAGAATGAACTCTCCTTGTGGTAACGGGTAACTTAAAACAGGGGCGCTTGTCAAGAAAAGTTTCAGTTGTTTAAATGCGGCTTGACAGTCCGTTTCCCAGATGAATCTTCGGCCTTCTTCAGTAAGCCCAAATGGCATAACAGTAAATTGCCAAAGTCCCGTGCCGATGGTGAAGGCTGTCTTCTCTTTATCCTTTGGCTCCAAATCGACTTGCCAGTAACCGCTTTTTAAATCAACGTGGAGAAAATCTTCGATCCAGCCAAAGTGTCCAATGTATCGTCTATTCGGGGTAGCGGGTAGCTGTCCTTCTTTGTCACGTTGTTAAGTTGACGATAATCAACGCAGAATCGTGTAGATCCATCCTTTTTCTTCACTAACACCACTTAGTAGAGAGCTCGAGAGCAATTATTATGACTTTTGTGGGGGAATAGGTGTTACAAGCTGAAATTTTCACACATAAGAGTCAATGGTCTATCAAATCTAAATTTCAAGTTTGTTAAAAAATAAACTAGGCAAAAGGGCACTAGAACTAAAATTCGAGTTAAGCACATAATGGTAAAGAGGACAAAATTCTGCATTTTGTCGAATTAAAAAATTGTCAACTTTTGTGGCCGGTATATTTTTAATTATTTTTTGAATTATACTCAATACATTGTGGTTTATGGGCTTAAGAAACTTTAAATTGAATTTTCTGCAAAAGAATGATGAAAAAAACCAACCAAAAATAACAAAATTTTATGTTTACACTCGATTATCTCAAAAACTAAGGCCTGTATCAAAAAAAAAGTATTCTTGACAAAAGTTTCATTGATCTTTTACGGACCCTGTAGTGTATTTTTATAATTTTTGGAAGTATGGTATTTGAATTATTTAATAAATTATAAAACAACGCATAATATGTAATTTCGACCTGGCTCAGCGCTACGCGTCCCCACTCACCACGCTCTATCTTCTGTCGCAACAATCCCCGCTACTCAAGGCTACTCCGTCTCACTCTCTCATTACATTCTCATTCTGTATTCATCAACTTGCAGACCAGGTAAACTTTTAAAAACAAGTGAGTGGGATTTATTGTTCATAATAATAATAATTATTATTATTATTGTATTATATCGCAGTGATAGTGTTTCATTTAATGAAATAAATGTAAATGGAATAATAAATAATATCGTATACGTACCTATATTGTAAAAATCAGGAGAGGATAATAAAATGTAATATGTACATTAATTATTTAATTTATTAAAGAAGCTTAATATTGATTTACATAAGTTTTATCTTATAATACAAGTAAAACATTATAAATTTTCATCTGAGCTCTCCGAACCTGTTTCTGTAACATTAGAAGGTATCGATACTGTTTTTGAAATCGAGTTTTGACAAGATGTTCCACTGACCATGCACTTACATGAAGCAATACATTTCATTTTATTTTTTCGGCAGGTACAGTTTTTATATGCACAATCTATAAAAAAAATTTGTTAAATACAACTTATTTATAATATAATTACCTTTTCTACATCCGCACGACGACAAAACGGTTAATTGGGTTGGAAATGGGGGAAGAGTTATTAAGACTGGTGAAACATTACCGTCATTGTCAATAAACCAACCATAATCTTTAATATCTGGTAATTTCAATAGTGGCTGTAATGAATTTTTCCACACTTTCGTTTGAAAAAATACCCTTAAACAATGCTGTTTTTGGTTGGAGGTAATTTAGAGACTGGTGTTGAGACGTGTAGTTCTCTTTATGGAATCTTCTTTATAGCAATCAAATACAACGTCGATTCTCTGTACACTGGGTTCATTTTTACAGATATAATTAGCAAGAATTTTTGCGTATTCCCCAAATGATTTACAATTTTTTGGCTTGCCTATGCGTTGCACCATTGACATACCATCAATTATTAAACATGATTTGATATTTTCGGAATTAGGCACCATATTTTTTGCAGTAGTGAAGCTCTCGATAATTTCTCCCAAAGCACTTTTATTTGATGGCGTACCTAACTGACCATTCACTGTTAAGGACATTGGAAAAGTTGTTAGTTCATGCTGAAAAATTTCATTATAATTAACATTTCTTCCCATTTCCTTCGCTGCTAAAATCTTTTGTAGAAACTGCTGTCCCTCTAAAGTTTGTGTTTGTTTTATAGAAAGTGTTGCTGTTTTACTACTTTTCGGTTTTCCAAATGTATTTTTTTTTTAAAGGTTTGTAAAATTGTGCCGTATCCATAGTTTCTGTAAAAGATTTTAGTGATGTCTCTCCTGTTTGTTTTGCATTTAATCGGAACGTTTCCAATATTTTGTCATAAATTTCTTTTGTTGATATAGATATTAAAGAATCTGATGTATTTGTAAATACTCCATATTTTAAAAATTGTTCTAATAATTTTAATACTGTTTTCTCATCTACCATTATTCGTTGATTTCCTATTTCAATATTTTGACTATATAGACATGAATTTACATTTAAGGCAAGCATGAAATTTTCTACCATTCTGCCAATATCATTATAACTTAAGTACCATTCGTCGAGTCTAGTACTATTTTTAGTCAATCCGACGATACCTCCGGCATCCTTAGAAGTTTTATTAACATGTTCTAATGCTTGATCGACTAAAATCCTGTTGAATCCACCCTTTAATCGTTTGACTACGAATTCACCTTCGCAGAATTTCTGATGTACTTCAGGAGCATTGTTTTCAAGGTCTAACATATCACAAAAATATACGGAACCCCATCGGGCATAATTGCTGTGATCATAGGCAAAAAACCATGGTAACATTTTCCTGAAACTTTGTAAGTGCAAATTCCAATTAGCTGTTCTTTCACTGTATAGGAATTGTAATAACACTTCCACCATTTCCATATATGTACACCAAAATTGAAACGTTGGAGATTGGATTTCTATAAACTCTTGAAATATATCATATAACTCTTGACAATTATTAACAAGGCTGAAAAAATTATGTAAATTACCTCGTTCTCTAATTATTTTACAAATTACGTTAGCCATTAATCTGCCCATATTCAAAACATGAATCTTGTCGCTTTTGCATTCTACTAGCCAATTTTCAAATATCGGAAATAATATCCGTAGTAGACTTTCATATGTTAATTTGTGAGCCCTAATAGCTTTGTTCCATTTTTTCCCATCCAGTATTCCTCCTACAGTTGCATCTCCATATAAATTAGACTCTAGCCATACATCGCTTAAACCAGAATTTTCCATATGTTGACCAATTGCTTTTAAAAAGTTCATCATTATATGGAATCCTCCTAATCGTATAATAAAATGTGAACATTCGTCAGGTTTTAACCATTGAATTTCTTTAGCTTTATGATATATAGCTTGATCAAAAGTGTTGATCGTATAATTGTTGTTAAGTTTAGTGGCGATGCTGTCACACAATTTCAAAGTAGTCCAAACTGTATCATAATCCGTCGAAATATATGGTAATATAGGAAGGTAACCGTAGGTTGTAACATGAGATTCTTCCTGATGCACTAGTTTACCAAATCCTGACCATTGTGGTACTTCCACCAAATTTCTATTAACTTCATCACTTGCTGATGTTCTGCAGAGAATCCATGCTAAATTATAGGAAAATATAAAATTACGAGTTTCATATTGAGAAACAGTATTTTTGTTTCTTATTACAGGTATTGCTTTATTTGATGTATTGTAATTTATCTTTCGCAATAAATGAAAATTTTCAGGAACTTCAAGTTTAGCTTTATACGGTAAAATGTTTTCATAGGTATTAGCTTCCAAGTTAGAGGGTCCTTTCTGGAACGCTATCATTTGAGTTCCATGAAAAGTTGGAGCTTTATCTAACGTATCTTCTAATATATCAATATTATCCGCTGCAAAATGTACAAACCTATTGGGAACGAGTTGTCTAGGTATATAACAATTCTCGTTACGAAGGTATCTACTAATTTCTGCTTGTGCAATAGTATTTCTCAGTCTCAGTACATCTTTGTAAGATATGGAGTGTCCACATGCATGCATAGTTTCAATAATTTTTTTTGACCTTGTTTCCTGATGTATCATAATACCTAACCCGATGTGCTTAGGTGTAAATCTTTTACCTTTCCATCGACTGTAAATGACGTCCTGGCAAATGTTTAAAACAATAATGTTTTCCTCGCTTCCATCTGCTGATATTAATAAACTAATTATCCATTGAAGGCTCTGTGGTATGTAGTTTTTATAAGCAGTTATATCCATTTCATTGAATTCTAAAAATTGCGGTATTTTATCAATTTCATTTCTGATATCAGAACAAATTTTATGAATTTGGGATAATTCCGATGCTCCTATACACATATTTGGATTTGTTTCTGCAGAAGTACAAGCAGCTGCAACGTAAGTATGTTTCGAAACTGATGGCATAAATATTGATGACTCATTTGGTTGTTCTGATTTTATTTTTCAATTTTTGAACCAAAATAACTTTTAATAAGATCCGTAATAAAACGCTTTGATCTCGTTCCACCTAATGATAAGTATCTTTTAAATACCGAAGTTACAGCAAAGCCTTTTCCTTTCTCTAATCCTTTTTGCATTTCATTTATTATGCACTTTAAAGCATCGTCTTTTTCTATTTTAATTTCATTTTTATTTGATAAACTTACAGCAGTGTTTATTTGTTGTTCTGGTTCTGACGATATTTTTTTAATTGTTTTTCTCATTTCAACTACTAAACAACCTGGATGGTACTTGACTTCCATTGCAATTAAATCATTGCTACCGATTCTCTTTAAAATGTGCAAGTTCTTATTGGCTATACTTCTAATTTTATTCTCAATATTTTTAGACATGACCTGCGACAAACGTTTTCCTACTATCTTTTTTTGACAAAACACACATCTGTTTATATTATAAACGCCTTTTCTCAATAATTTTCCCACAGGAGAAGGTGGTGTTTTCTTACTGTGTTTTAATTCTATTTTTCAAAATTTGTATATTTTGCTTACTAATGTAACTTGCATAACATTTAATATGCCATTTTAAATTTTGCCAATTAGCGTGCTTTATTTCGGATACTATTTTGTCCATGTCCGGGTCAATTGTTTTTGTAATTTCATTTCGCAATTTAAAAGTTGTAAGAAATGTGGCGCAAGTTTTCTCTGTTAAACTTAACAAACCGCCCGTTTTATTACAGAGTATACAACAAGGTCCTTGTTGTATATTAAGTTTTAATACCGAGTCAAGCTCGCCGCTGGAACTTGTACTGTCAGCACTTTCCATAGCTGTTAAATTAAAACCAAGAAATAGAATCAAATTAAATATAAATATAAAAGTATTACCTTTAAAATAAATTATATACCTAATCTGTTTATTATTTTTAAAAATTCCTTTTCAATCAGAAGATAATTAAGTACACTAAATGAAGACAATCACTGCGATATAATACAATAATAATAATTATTATTATTATGAACAATAAATCCCAATCACTTGTTTTTAAAGTTTGCCTGGTCTGCAAGTTGATGTATACAGAATGAGAATGTAATGAGAGAGTGAGACGGAGCAACCTTGAGTAGCGGGGATTGTTGCGACAGAAGATAGAGCGTGGTGAGTGGGGACGCGTAGCGCTGAACCAGGTCGAAATTGCATATTATGCGTTGTTTTATAATTTATTAAATAATTCAAATACCATACTTCCAAAAATTATAAAAAATACACTACAGGGTCCGTAAAAGATCAATGAAACTTTTGTCAAGAATACTTTTTTTTGATACAGGCCTTAGTTTTTGAGATAATCGAGTGTAAACATAAAATTTTGTTATTTTTGGTTGGTTTTTTCCATCATTCTTTTGCAGAAAATTCAATTTAAAGTTTCTTAAGCCCATAAGCCACAATGTATTGCGTATAATTCAAAAAATAATTAAAAATATACCGGCCACAAAAGTTGACAATTTTTTAATTCGACAAAATGCAGAATTTTGTCCTGTTTACCATTATGTGCTTAACTCGAATTTTAGTCCTAGTGCCCTTTTGCCTGGTTTATTTTTTAACAAACTTGAAATTTAGATTTGATAGACCATTGACTCTTATGTGTGAAAATTTCAGCTTGTAACACCTATTCCCCCACAAAACGCATTTTTTGACGCTTTTCGAAGCGCGGAGCTCTCTACTAACTGGTGAAGCCCATGAACTACTTGAAGGCTCAATCACACCTTCCAACTTCATGTCCTCAACTATTCGCTCTGCTTCTTCTCGCTTTGCCAGTGGTAATCTTCTTGCTGGTTGGCGGATGGGTCTTGCTTCTCCGGTGTCTATTTTATGGCGGACCACGTTGGTTCTTCCCTTGGAGTTCTTGTCATACTCAAATACATCCTGATATTTCCCGATTAAATTTTTCGCCTTGGTTTTCTGGTTGGCGGTCAATCCTTGGAATGATGACATTTGATTGACTAATGTGTCCGGGATTTTACTGCATGTCGTTTCCTTGGCCGTAACAGTTCGAATAATCGAGGTAACTGATGAACATTCCTGTACGTTTGTCCCACTTTTAATAACAACGGGATAAAAATTAATGTTCATTACTCGAACCGGTACTGTCTTCTTTGCTTTTATTAGCGATTTTCCAATCACAACTCCAGGTCCAGTTTTGGTATCATCATTCTTGGGCTCCAGCATGATAATGTTCCCTTCGCAGAAACTACCTTCCAGTCTTCCTTGTACGATAGTCTCGCTTCGCTCTGGGAGGGTGACATCTTCGGCTATTAACACATGTACGGCGCCGTCGTCCCGTGGATGCAATACGAGTTCTACTTCATTGACCACCATCACGCCACTCTTGAGATCCAGTTTGAAACCGTGCTTCTTCATGATGTCCATACCAAGAATGAGTTCGTCTTCTACGTCAGCTACCAGCACACGATGTTCAAAGGAGGTATTCCCGAT
The DNA here is from genome assembly GCA_947534325.1 of Agonum fuliginosum. NCBI lineage: Eukaryota > Metazoa > Arthropoda > Insecta > Coleoptera > Carabidae > Agonum > Agonum fuliginosum. The sequence continues at coordinate 10,720,302 of OX384033.1, forward strand.
AGTGATGTTCAAATCCAGCTCTCCAGATGCGGTAGCTTGTTCTCCTGTTGCTGTGCGTAATCGCCACTTGGTTGGATGTAGATGTGTCTTGCCAGTTCTTTTTGCTACGTCTAATAATTGTCTTTGTCGCACCCGTATCTAGCAACATTTTAAGTGGCCTTCCGTCAATAAAACCATCCACATTGATACTGTTGGCTTGATGATGAAGGGATGCAACATAGCCGATGGAATGTGGAACTACTAGTTTACGGGTCGACTGATCTTCTTCTCTCTTCATTTCGGTCTTCTTCTTCAACTTCTTGCACAGTCTTTGCGGGTGATCGAGCTCATCACAATTCCAGCAACCTAGTTTTCTTCTTTCTGGAATAATTTCATTGACGATTCGACGCATCCTCTTCTCTAAATCTTCAATGTTTTCAGTCCTCTCAGCGTCAATATTCCTCACTCTAGATTGGTTACATGAAGCTTGTTTAGCGGCTTCATGCTCTAACGCAATTGACAGTGCATCACTTATAATTTTTGTGTGAGCTATTCTTTATGATTTTTGGATTTCGCTGTCTCGGATTCCGTTGACAAATTGTTGAATAGCCAGGGTCTGTATCACGCTCTCCGGAGCATCAGGAAATGCGAGGTGAACCAAGCGAGAGATATCCGCTTCGAATTCTTGAAGTGTCTCTTTTGATTCCTGATATTTATTATTTAGCTGCGTCTGGTACACCTGTTTCAAATGTGCGTTGCCATACCGCATATCCAGTTGTTTGACTAGCAGTTCGTAGTCGTCTTGCTCTTCTGGTTTCACCGTTTGAATAATATTGAGGGCTTCTCCTTGTAAGGCAAGGGCCAAATTACTGGCCTTCTCTTCTGACGACCATCCATTAATTTTAGCAGCTATTTCAAATTGCCTTAAATAATTAGGCCACGCTGTTTTTCCGTCATATTTTGGAACTTTAACGTAAGATGTTGAATTGTGTTCTGCTTTAATGGTTCTTTCCATTTTAACCCCATCTCCTTTGGCCGCTTCGGTTGTCGACATCGGAGTTGACGAAATTTTGGATAAATTTTCTTCTAATTGTTCTATCTTCTTGTCATATTCTTGCTTTAAGTTCTTCAAATTCTCTTCTAATTTCTCATCTAATTTTTCTTCTAAAATTCTAGAATTTTCTACAAATTTTTGTTCTAATATTCTAGAACTTTCCTCCGATTTTCTAGAACTCTCCTCCAATTTTTGTTCCAATGTTCTAGAATTTTCTTCTAAAGTTGCGGCTAATTCTTCCTTCAAAATTCTGGAATTCTCTTCACACTTTCTAGAACTTTCTGTTATCTCTTCTTTCAAAGTTCTAGATGTTGCGGCTAATTCTTCCTTCAAAGTTATAGAAGTTTCCTGCAGTTGTTCGGATACGCTACACGGAACTTCAAATTCCTCCGGATTTTCACCAGCATCTTCTAGGGCTTTTCGTAGACGCTGTTGAAGTACAGTCTTGACTCCTGATGTCTTTAGATCCCGTTCTTCTAGTTCTTTCTTGAGTTCAGTCACTTTCAAGTCACTTAATTTAATTTTCTTTGTAGCCATTTTATTTATTTTTAATTACACTTCACAGTTTATTAAACCCCACACCTGACACCATTTGTAACGGTTTTATTTATTTAGGTGAAGTGTAAAATCAGTAAAACACGAATATTTATATAACAAGTTTAATAACGAAAAATAAAAGGTAATAGTTAATAATTATTAAATAAACACGCACTATTAATTAAACTTAAAACACTAATTATACACTAAGAATATTTATTTAAACACTTAACACTACTAGGATTATTTATTTATACACTATAATTATTTATTTAACCAGTAAATAACATTAAACACTATTTATTTCACAATACATCAATATTTAGTTCTATTTATATCACCATTCAAACGTAGACTTCTATTTATGTCACAATTCTAAAGTAGACTTCTATTTATGTCACCATGCTATCGTAGACTGACTCACCGTCCGCTCGGATAGCGTTTATATATCCACAGCCGGTAATTCTGGTAGATTCCATAAATTCCTTCCAGAAAGTCATTAAATTTTATTACCGTATCGCGTGACCTGACCTCTGGCGCCATCAACACAATAGCGCGACGGCTAGACAATACAAACTGGTCCGTGCAGGTCGCTTGGCCGCAGCCACCCAGGCGCCGCTCGTTACAATACTTTTCTTAGGGAACGTCTTCAACACTGGAATATTATAAACTAGAAAATTCAAGAAGAGAATATTCTTGACAGGAATAATAAAAATCACGATATACCAAGCTAAGGAAAATTCATTCACAAAAAAAACTTGAATAGAAAAGACATATCTGGAATCAAGTAAACACAGAAACTTTACTTGGCGGCCAAACCTGAAGTTGGCTGCAAGCTGTCAGCTGAACAACGCGTTGTGGCCGTTTAAAAAACGAGTTCTGTTGGACTCAAGAAGGGTTTTGTTAGCATAGATTAGTTTATGTCAAAAAAACGGAGTTCTGTTGGACTCAAGAAGGGTTTTGTTAGCATAGATTAGTTTATATATTAGCTAGAATCCGATTTTTTCCGCAGCCATATTTTTTCCAGTTTTGAATATTCCTTTACATGAGTTTTCTGCATCAATCAGATTCCAAATTTTAATTATCTATGAATGCATTTTTTATGTAAGCATTTTTTTGTCTCTGAATTTTCGTTTGTTTTATGATTCCGGGCAAGAATTTTCTTGTACTTGAATTTTCTAGCTCTGAGTTTTTTAGATTTGAGTAGGCACCCCTTTTCTTAATAACTAAAATGTAGAATAATATAAAAAATTCTTTTAACTTATTATACTAGTATACTCACAAATATATTTTAGTCATTTTATTTAAACTGCAGAAGAAGATATAAAGCATATTTTACTATTGTCACTGTCATGTTATAAACATTTAAATGTTACGTAGTAACAAAAATGTTAATCGATCATGGACTACAAGATACCGAAATACTAAATTATAAATATATACTTTAATTATTCTTAAATGATACCAGATACAAAAATATTTATAAAATACCGATTGTAGGTAATAATCACATAATCTTTCATTTAAAATTTAAAAATTTGTCTTAAATTAAATATTTATCGAAATTTTTTTTAAATTTACTACTTCCGGTTTATAGATTGAAACCAAAAATAGGAGGTGCACAACTAGATGCTATAACAGTCCTAAATACAAAATTTCAATTTTCTACGTCTAACCGTATTTGAGTTATGCGACATACATACGTACAGACGTCACGACGAAACTAGTCATAATGGATTCAGAAAAGGTCAAAACGGATATTTCCCTAAAAATCTGAGAACCGAAATTTTTCGCGATTACAATACTTCCTTATTACTCCGTACAAGGAAGTAAAAAATGAACAAAGTATGTCGTCATGGTTTTAAAATAACAGCCCGTAATAGTTATTTATGTATCAAGGGCATCATGATGATGTTTATGCTCATACGAGCCCGAGGGTCTGTAAATCGCCCGAAGGCTATAAACATCAATGATGCCCGTTGTGCATACAATATTTTATGTCTTACTAATTTATTTAAAATATTGCGCGCGTGACATTTCGCTTTTGTTTATTGAGCTCATTGTCTAGTAGTAAAAAATCTTATGGCTGGTTTATGATAGATTTAATTTACGAATTTAGATTTACAAATTTAAATTTACGATTTACATCTTGGTTTATAATGCATTTTAAATCTGAAATACGTCCAATCATCTTCTTATATTTAGTCATGTGGTTTGAAACAAATGAGATGACACATGACATAAATTTCCTCTTAATTTATATGTAAAAATACAAATTATTATTATGCAATCAATAACAAATCAGTTTGATAACGATATAATTACTATGGGGTTGTTTGTTAAGTTATCTTTCACATACTTGTAAAAAATCATTGGAGAAAAAAATAAGCAACGAAGAAAACGCCGATGGTCAGTTAGACCGTGTAACAGGATGCGAAATGAACAAGGACAGTATCATTATTTATTTCTTAAAATGAAAGAAGAAGATTCGGAACAATTTTTTAAGTATACGAGAATGTCGGTTCCAATTGTCAATTTACTATTATCATTAATTGCACCGAAATTAACAAAACGTAGAATGTTAACAACTTTATCTTCAGAACATAGATTGGCCATGACATTATTGTAAAACTTTATAACTTTCTTAAAATTTAGATACGGCTTAACATATATTTTTTTAGATATTTATCTCAGCGGTGTTCTATGCAGGTAATAGCATGGAATTACTTAGTTGGTAAAGCTACAGTCAGTGTTGTAATAAAAGAAACCTGCACAGCAATATGGCAAATTATTTCAGCAATTTATTTAAAACATCCGGAAGTTGAAGATCTAAAATTAATAGCAACAGAATTTCAAAAAAGATGGCAGTTTCCAAATTGCTGTGGTGCCTTGCACAGCAAGCATATTAGAATTCAGGCTCCAAAGAAGTCCGGCACAAAATATTTCAATTATAAACATTTCTTTAGCATTGTCCTGCTAGCTACATGCGACAGTGATTATAATTTCATTGTTGTTGATATAGGCGCTTTTGGGTCTCAAAGTGATGGAGGTGTATTTATGAATTCTACGTTTGGTGAAGCAATACAAAATGACATTATAGCATTTTCACCAGCAAAGAACTTGCCGAACTCTAACGTAAATATGGGTCATGTTTTGGTTGCTGATGAAGCATTTACACTTAAATCTTATATAATGAGGCCATATCCAGGAAATAATTTAAATGATGAAAAAAGAATATTTAATTACAGGTTGTCAAGAGCCCGTCGGGTTATTGAAAATTCTTTTGGAATCTTGGTATCTCGATGGCGAATATATCAGAGTTGTATTATTGCAGAGGTAGATACTGTAGAGAAAATAGTAGCAGTAACAATTTGCCTTCATAATTTTATAAGAAAAGAGGAAAAATTAACTAAAAATGTAACGTATTGTCCAATAGATTTTGTTGATAGAGAAATCGAATGTGGAGCTGTAATATTGGGAGAGTGGAGAAATAATATAGATAACAATCAGTTGCAAAAGTTAGGACGAGTTGGAACAAATTATAGTAGCCAAATGTGTTATGAGATGAGGGATATTTTAAAAGATTATTTTATATCTCAATATGGTGCAGTTTCATGGCAGTGGGATCATATAAATTATATACCCTAATAATATGAATATTTTGTTTTCACTCTCTTATTGAAATAAAATAAATAAACTTAAAAAATAAAATTTAAAAATTTTATATTTTAAATGTATTTAGTTTCTTATTCATCTTCATCTTCCATCTGTAATAACATGTTAAAAATTTCTTTCCTATATTTTTTTTGATTGATTTTCTACGTTTGGTGAAGCAATACAAAATAACATTTTAGCATTTCCACCAGCAAAGAACTTGCCGAACTCTAACGTAAATATGGGTCATGTTTTGGTTGCTGATGAAGCATTTACACTTAAATCTTATATAATGAGGCCATATCCAGGAAATAATTTAAATGATGAAAAAAGAATATTTAATTACAGGTTGTCAAGAGCCCGTCGGGTTATTGAAAATTCTTTTGGAATCTTGGTATCTCGATGGCGAATATATCAGAGTTGTATTATTGCAGAGGTAGATACTGTAGAGAAAATAGTAGCAGTAACAATTTGCCTTCATAATTTTATAAGAAAAGAGGAAAAATTAACTAAAAATGTAACGTATTGTCCAATAGATTTTGTTGATAGAGAAATCGAATGTGGAGCTGTAATATTGGGAGAGTGGAGAAATAATATAGATAACAATCAGTTGCAAAAGTTAGGACGAGTTGGAACAAATTATAGTAGCCAAATGTGTTATGAGATGAGGGATATTTTAAAAGATTATTTTATATCTGAATATGGTGCAGTTTCATGGCAGTGGGATCATATAAATTATATACCCTAATAATATGAATATTTTGTTTTCACTCTTTTATTGAAATAAAATAAATAAACTTAAAAAATAAAATTTAAAAATTTTATATTTTAAATGTATTTAGTTTCTTATTCATCTTTATCTTCCATCTGTAATAACATGTTAAAAATTTATTTCCTATATTTTTTTTGATTGACTTTCCCCATTTTTACTAATTTGTAGTATAACTGCATACATAAAGTATGGTTTTCATCTTATGAGGATGCGGTATGTTGTGATTTATTAGTTATATATTGATTTATTTCTTGACATGTCTTGTTAATTTAATTTTCGATGATAGCCGTAGTTATTTCAGGCCTGGAAGTAGATCTTTTTATTCTTTTGGGTGTTGGTTGATGTTCACTCTCAGACTCTGGAATGGAAGTTGGTTGATGAACAAGAGTAGGCCCTGAAGTTGAGGTGCTGGTTTCGAAGTCAGCAGGCATTTCTAGCAATATAGGAGAAAAGTGCCCTGATGGACATGAAGAATGCGAGTCATCAATATTATACTCCATTTCTATTTCTACGCTGTCATCCGTTTCTGTTGTACTCGTAAGTCAGATTTATGGAAGTAAATGTTTCCAAAAGTTCTAGAGAAATAAAAATTTATGAAATATACAATTATAATAAAGTATATAATAACATGACTTACTTTCTCGGTTTGACATGCTTATTTAAAAATGATAGATAAGGTAAATAGGACCACGGCTTTTTCACAGGTGCCTCTGAACCAGATGGCATTTGCCTTTTATCCCTTCTTTCTTTGTTGTACCTTGTGCGCAATACATTCCATCTCTTTTGTCACTCTTCAGCTATAATTAATAAAATAATAATTTACTATTAAAGCAATACATAGTAAATAGTATGGTAAACAAGTAGTAGTATATTTAACTAACGTATATATAAATTAAGAGGAAATTTATGTCATGTGTCATCTCATTTGTTTCAAACCACATGACTAAATATAAGAAGATGATTGGACGTATTTCAGATTTAAAATGCATTATAAACCAAGATGTAAATCGTAAATTTAAATTTGTAAATCCATCATAAACCAGCCATAAGATTTTTTACTACTAGAGAATGAGCTCAATAAAGCAGGGTTTACGATTCCGTATATCATAAAAGTTTTAAAATGTCAACTTTTTATATATCATTTTTTATGTGATCCGCGAATCCCATTCTTGCTAGAACTATTGTAAAATTAATATAATATTTTTAAATTTATTGTTGCTTATAAAAAAGGAGTTTGCCTCAATCACTTCGCTTATGACACAAACTTCGGGCTCGAGTAGCAACTATTACAAAGAGTTCTGAAATTTAATGTCAAATATTAAAAATAAATTTCTTTACCAAAATAAAAATTTAATTTTCATTCAAAATGCCGCCCGTTTGCAGGCCTCGTCCTGCACACCCGCACGCGGCGGTCCTAGCTGTGGTGTGTAAATCACAAACATGAATGTGTAGAGATGTAGACGATATGACTGATTCGGGAAACAACTTTATTATCGTAATTCCTAAAACTAAAAATTATGAGCACCAGAGCTGAACATCGTAAATTTACAATTCCAAATTCAGTTAATGGTGGGATTGGCCCAACTGAAATATTATATTGTGCTTCGACCTACATAAATCCCACATCAACGTGTGTTTATCAATACTAATATAATAAAGAGAAAAGATTTGATTGTTTGTTTGTTTGCATTGAATAGGCTCCGAAACTACTGGACCGATTTGAAAAATTCTTTCACCGTTGAACAAAATAACAAACAGATTCGATAACTAGACATTTAATTAAACTACTATGTATTAGTTGTTGAATAGGAATTTCGAATTAAGTTGGACTAGGTGTTTTGAAACAGACAGTTGTGGATTGTTAGTATTGGTTAGTATTAAGTTTTTTTCTTATTTATTTGATGTTTATAACGATGTCAAATTGCATTGTTGTCGGCGGTTATTTAATTCAGAGTTTACTGCACCGATTGAGTTCAAATTTCGTATGATAATAGTTTAAGATGTAACATAATATGACATGAGCACAATAAAATGGCGGTATCCAATTGGGTTTAAATTTCATTTCTCAGGGGAGTGGGGGAAGGGTCAAGCGCGTTCAAATTTGGTAGAGTAATAGCTATGAATCTGTCTTGAAACATAGGTATATTAAAATGTTAGTCCGCCATCTTGAAACAATATGGTGGCTAGCTAACTCAAAATGTACTGCACCGATTGGGTTCAAATTTGTAATGGTTATAACTTATACCTTACGATCTAACTTATGACATGAGCATACTAAAATATGAAACAAAGTATTCAATTGTTTTCTTCCATAACACTAACTAACAATTAGATTTTAATTAAATTATCATAATTTTCAATAGCGTTTTTCTCATGTTTTTGGTATGCCAGGGTATAAAAATAATATCTCGTTGAATTCAGAAAAAAATACTGAATCGAATAAGCGAATAAAAAAAATAGATCCCCATTTGAAATAAGAAAGTTGCACCCCGTATTTTGAGAACCACTGGTCTAAAAATTTTTTTGTTTCGTTCATTAAAGTAGTCATATAAAATAGAAATTTAACCAACTTCGTAGCTGTTATAGTTCTCGAGTTAGCAATGGTGCGCCACTTAAAATGAACACCCTGTATATATATATATATATATATATATATATATATATATATATATATATATATATATATATATATATTAAGTATTGACAAATATCGACAAATTAGTATCTTTCATTAGAAATATCTAATGAAACGCAAGTATTGATTTTCGATTATTTATTATTAACATATTTTATTACATTTATACACTCGTAAATTGTCCAGTGCATTTAGGTTTTGATCCGGACATTCAAAAAAACAAGATGGGACCTTAAGGATATCGTTAGATATACTAAACTGAACATCCCCAAGAAAATCACTGAAATATAGTAATACTGGAACGTGCACTCCCTATGCTCGCTGTGTACGAAAAGCGAGCCGAGAAAGACAGCTACTCGACTGTGATTCTATCGTTGTCTTACACCAATCAGGACTGTACGACAAAGGCGCAATCAGCCGCGAGTCACTGTCTCTGTCGGCTCGGGCACCAATCAGGACTGTACGACAAAGACGCAATGACCAACGACTCGCTGTCTCTGTCGGCTCGGGCTGGCGTCGCGAGTGCACGTTCCAGTATTATTATATTTCAGTGAAGAAAATCCCCAAGCCACCATTTTGAACAAAATGGCCACCGGTTTTGGTTTTTTGCAAATATTTTTATTTTTGTTTATAAAAAGTGAACGAAACGAGTAAATGAGTTGAAATTTAGCTTAAAATGTTCGCATTTAATAAGTCTTTCTATTGCATACTTGCTTTTTACATTATGGCAATGCATAGAGATAATATTTAATTAGAAAGTTAATAATATGATATACAGTTTAGAGGTATGTTGAATATTTTCGTGATTTACGCTCAAAGGAGGCCTTTAAAAAATGGTCGGTATAAAATTTGTAGTGCATTTCAAGGGCTATCGATACCATAGGTTACATTTGTAATTACTCAGCAGGTGATCTCGTAAAAAGCTTTGATAAGTGGCGCGCCGCCGAGTTCCGAGCTACTCACCGGACAGCAACTCAGCAGCGGAAAACTTAGTTTTTTCATTATTATTTTTTATTAACAACATGTTTTTTTACAATAAGTTTAATTTTCTCTGAGAAATAAGTACAGTAAATTTAAGTAAAATTAAGGTTACATAACTTTTTTTAAATGATAAATCGATTCAAAATACATACATTAGTCCATGAGCCAATTACTGTTTTGGTACCACCTGAGTTGGCAAATGCTGACTATGTTTTTACCTTCCGCTTACCTGTAAAGGAAGGTATTGGAATCATGCAAAAAATCGGGTGGTGAATTTTTAGTGGATGAGCACGAATTAGGGTCCTTACAACTCATTTTTGATAGTTTCACGATGATGTCTGTGTGTATGTGTGTGTGTGCGTGTGTGTGTGGTCAAGGGGTGTTAGTCGCATAACTCAAATACGAATTACCCGAAAATTTTGATATTTGGTATTTAACATTTGTATATAAATTGGAAGAGCTCCTTAGATTTTGGTACAAATATCTTCATCGGAAGTGATATTTTTTGAAGATTGAAAAAGTTAATTGTCAAAATTGTATATATATTTGGAAAAATATAGTATTTTTTTTAATAAGAATAAGAGGAAAAGTTATTTGCAACTTACGTTATAAAAAATTTGTCTTTATCTGGTAGCATTAAAGAACTGCAGTAAAATTTAAATAATAAATTTATCAAATAAAAAGTTGATATCTTGTAATCCATGATCGGTTGATTTTTGTTTCTGCGTAAAAAATATTGACAGGTGAGACGGGTGACAAGTTGGCATACTAGCGCTATATAAGTCCTAAGTAAAGCTAAGTTTCCATGCATACGTTTCATCCGTTCCGTTTTATACGTCGCTGCAAACTTGACGTCGTATAAAATTTAGACTGTTCACATGTGTCCGTTGCGTTCCATCCGTTTTGATGTTTTGATTGGTACTTCTATTCACTGCTGTTATGACATAATATTAATTACGATTTTATAAACTTACGAAGCTAATCATGTTGCTTAGGTAAACCAAACAAATACAAATAACCGTATGAATTTCATACTATGAAACCACTTGCTAACTGTCAAACTGACATCAAAGCATCCGTTTTCAAGGTCGCGCTGCAACGAGTAGAGAGTAGACGAACTCTGTCCGTCGCTGCATTTACCAACGCGTCAATTTTTCATAATTTGAACTAGCCAATCATAACTTGCGACGGATAGAACGGAACGGATGAAACGCATGCATGGAAACTAGGCTTAAGATATTAAATGTAGTAATTGAACGTAGGGTGGCTTCAACACAGCAGAGTTTTCCTGTGAATGAATCTTTTTATTCAGGTGATGCAAATTTCTGTGTTTGAATATTTTAGATTTTTATTTGTATATTTTAAATGGGCACCGGATTGTACGTATACATTTCTGTTTAAAGTCTAGATATGGCGGAAGGTTGTGTGATGGCCACGTCAGATTTTTTTGTTCGGTTTTATGTGTAGACCAAGAATATATGTGATAGCAATGTCTAAGTAGTAGCTTTATGGCACAAAATAACGATTTTTATAGTAAATAGTGATTTTTCTTCTTATCAAATTATAAAAAGGTACCAATCAAGATGGCACATGCTATCAATGTTTTTATTTTTCAGTTTTGTGTTTAGATCAAGAATATATATGATAGCACTGACTATAGTAGCTTTTTGCAGAAAAAAACCATTTTAAATCGAATACTATTATTTTTTATATCGAAAAAATTATATTTCCTCTGTTTATTTTTGAAAAAACAGCAATAAAAAAATGTTTCAAGTGAAATTTGTTAACAATACCAATTTGTACAATAAACCTATCTTCCATATTTCTTGTATGTCCTGCCGTTGAGATGTTATTTGACCTGCAATTTGTCACTGCACACGATGTAGCCATGGAGCGCGCTATCTACTGGCTACTAATCTCATCTGTTAGAATGATCAACTCAAATGCGACATTATTATACAAAACACACATTTCTTCGTATATGTGAATTGATAAGGTTAACAAATTAAATTTAAAAAAATTCTCTTGGAGAAAATCATTAAATTTCAGCTTATCAAAGGCACTTTAAAAAAATAATACTATGTACATAAAAATGGCTAAGAAATCCAATGCCGAAAACCGAAAGTCGATATCTTGATCTGTTCAGAAATTAAAGTTGATTAAACACAAGAAACTTTTAAAATTCTAAAATTTTACAATTTTCTTTCGGAGTAAATAATTAAATTTCGGATTATTAGAGGCCTTTAAAAAATAGTACAATGTATCTTACATAAAAATGTAAAAGGAACCAATTCTTAAATTTTGCAATTTTCATATGAAAATAATAATTCAATTTTGGGATATCAAGGGCCTTACAAAAAATTTAAAATAATGTATTTTACATAAAATTTACTAAGGAATCCAACGTCGCAAACCGGAAATCGATATCTTTATCCGTTCAGAAAGTAGATTTGGTTAAACACAAAAAATATTTAAAATTCTTAAATTTTGCAATTTTTACTTGAAGATAATAATTAGATTTGGGGTTATCATGGGCCTTACAAAAAATTTAATATAATGTATCTTACGTAAAATTTACTAAGGAATCCAACGCCGGAAGTCGATATCTTTATCCGTTTAGAAAGTAGAGTTGATTAAACACAAAAAATATTTTAAATTCTTAAATTTTGCAATTTTCACTTGAAGATAATAATTAAATTTTGGGATATCAAGAGCCTTACAAAATAAATAAATAAAATATATCTTTTGTAAAATGTACTAAGGAATCCAATGCCGCCAACCGGAAGTCGATATCTTTATCCGTTCAGAAAGTAAAGGTGAATAAACATAAAAAATATTTAAAATTCTTAAATTTTGTAATTTTCACTTGAAGATAATAATTTAATTTTGGGTTATCAAGGGCCTTACAAAAAATTTATATAATGTATCTTACGTAAAATTTACTAAGGAAACCAACGCCGGAAGTCGATATCTTTATCCGTTTAGAAATTAGAGTTGATTGGACTATATCTATGGGATTTTATGGCATTCAAAATCAGTACCTAGGTCACATTCGACAAAAATATTTCAATACGCCACTGTATTGTATTCTACTATGAAAAATAGACCTTTAGTCCAGTCAACGAAGGATCATTTTGGGCAAATGACGGTTCAAAATCCGAAAGTTTTGAAACTTTGTGGCATTGTTCGGGAAGGTCTAGTAATGAACATATCAAAAGTCCTGACCCGTAGGTGGTGAGCGGGGGCGTGGGGACCACAAAATGGCTGCCAAAATCTGGTTTTTCTATAATATCTCGTTATCGCTGCATTGTAGAGTACAAGTACTTATTACAAAGTTGTAGAGAATAAAATTTGCTACAATTTTGATATTAAACAATTTTTCCACAGATCAATGGTTCGCAAGTTATGATAAATACAAGCGGAGCGTTTTGTTTGCTCTTTGCAAAAATGTTGAATTTTTCCTATTGCAACTGTAACTTTCAAACAGATGAACATATCGACTTCCGGTTTTAAATATTCAATTTAGCAGACATTTTTCTATCCAAATTAAAATTTTCAGATTTTGGAGACCCTTGTATGGCAACATTTTTAACAAAGAATGTAAATAATTTTAAAATTTTTTTCTTTAATTTTTGTGATTTTCTTACTATAATTTCTGAACTAATTGAGATAATGACCTCCGGTTTCCGGAATTGAATTTCTTAGACAATTTCCTATAATATACATTGTATTAAAATTTTTTATAGGCCTTGGTTAAGCTAAAATTTTAAGTTTTTTTCGAAAAGAAAATGGTAAAATTTTGGCATTTTTAAAATTTCTTGTGTTTAATCAGCTCTACATTATGAACGAATTGAGATATCGACTTCCGGGTTCTGGAATTGAATTTCTTAGACAATTTCCTATAATATAGGTACATTATATTAAATTTTTTTATAGGCCTTGGTTAAGCTAAAATTTTAAAAATTTCTTGTGTTTAATCAGCTCTATATTATAAACGAATTGAGATATCGACTTCCGGGTTCCGAAATTGAATTTTTTAGACAATTTCCTATAATACACATTGTATTAAAATTTTTTATAGGCCTTGGTTAAGCTAAAATTTTAAGTATTTTTCGAAGAGAAAATGGTAAAATTTTGGCATTTAAAAAATTTCTTGTGTTTAATCAGCTCTGTATTATAAACTAATTGAGATTGAGATTTCATATTATTGATGAATAAAATCTGAGTAGGACTGAACAATATTACAAGACTATTATTGACTGGACTATAATATAGAGCTGATTAAACACAAGAAATTTTAAAAATATCAAAATTTTACCATTTTCTCTTCGACAAAAACTTTAAATTTTAGCTCAACAAGGCCTATAAAAAATTTAATATAATGTATATTATAGGAAATTGTCTAAGAAATTCAATTCCGGAACCCGAAAGTCGATATCTCAATTCGTTTATAATATAGAGCTGATTAAACACAAGAAATTTTTAAAATGCCAAAATTTTACCATTTTCTCTTCGAAAAAAACTTAAAATTTTAGCTTAACCAAGGCCTATAAAAAAATTTAATATAATGTATATTATAGGAAATTGTCTAAGAAATTCAATTCCGGAACCCGGAAGGCGATATCTCAATTCGTTCATAATGTAGAGCTGATTAAACACAAGAAATTTTTAAAATGCCAAAATTTTACCATTTTCTTTTCGAAAAAAACTTAAAATTTTAGCTTAACCAAGGCCTATACAAATTTTTAATATAATGTATATTATAGGAAATTGTCTAAGAAATTCAATTCCGGAAACCGGAGGTCATTATCTCAATTAGTACAGAAATTATAGTAAGAAAATCACAAAAATTAAAGAAAAAAAATTAAAAATTATTTACATTCTTTGTTAAAAATGTTGCCATACAAGGGTCCCCAAAATCTGAAAATTTTAATTTGGATAGAAAAATGTCTGCTAAATTGAATATTTAAAACCGTAAGTCGATATGTTCATCTGTTTGAAGGTTACAGTTGCAATAGGAAAAATTCAACATTTTTGCAAAGAGCAAACAAAACGCTCCGCTTGTATTTATCATAACTAGCGAACCATTGATCTGGGGAAAAATTGTTTTTTATCAAAATTCTAGAAAATTTTATTCTCTACAACTTTATAATAAGTACTTGTACTCTACAATGCAGCGATAACGAGATATTATAGAAAAAACCAGATTTTGGCAGCCATTTTGTGGTCCCCACGCCCCCGCTCACCACCTACGGGTCAGGACTTTTGATATGTTCATTACTAGACCTATTTATAAACAGTTGGAGTAGAAGTAGATTTATTAAAAGCATATTAAATGGTAACCAGTAGTTTTTCTGAAAGAGTTACTGGATATTACAGTTGCAAGTATGAAGAACAGATTTGTAGAAAATCACCAATATCTTTTAAAGATATAAATACTAACCTACAACTGTGTTAAAAAAATTAAGTGAAGTACTCCTTAAATTCAATGAAATCATAACAATTGAAACATTGCAGGAGGAGCTTATACTCGTATGTTTAGCCAGTTATTGGCTTTGGCTGAAAATTTCACAACCGGAAGAATACAGGTAATGAAGATATGAACATGAACCTGGTGATGAAAATTATTATGACGATGACAATGAAAAGTCAGTTTCTAAACGATGCTTTAATTGCGCTATATATTTGTATTTATTACTTAGAAAGATATAATTTATTTAGCAAAACCTATAAAAATATTGATTTGATATATAAATACTTACTAACTGTATCAATTAGTCAAGTAGCATGTGAGAGAAGTTTTTCTAGTCTGAAATTTATATTTAAAAAACAGATTGAGAAGTACGTTAAACGATGAACATTAGGAACATTCATGTTAATGGCCGTTGAAAAATTGACAATGATATACTATGATAGACAATGTAGCATCAAATACTACATTATTAGGGAATAAACTATTGCTATTATCATCATCCAAATCTGAATAATGTAAATAGCGTTTGTAGCCAATTATATAATACATAATAACTGATACCTATTATACCTATTATGACATTATGAGCCGCTTTCCTAATAATTTTCCTGTGCCGTTTTGAATTCCCAATCTGCCCCTAAATATCTGACTGCCATTTTGTTTCAAGATAGCGGACTGACATTATCATGCCTATGTCTTAAATTAGATTCTAAGGTATTACTGTACTAAATTTGAACCCAATCATGTTTTGAGATATTAATTCCATGTCTTACGTTAGATTTTTACCTATTAATATACCAAATTTGAACATAATCGGTGCAGTACATTTTGGGATTAGCTAGCCGCCATTTAGTTTAAAGATAGCAGCCTGACATTTTAATATGCCTATGTCTTCAGATATGCAGTACATTTTGTTGGCGAACTAACATAATGGGCTACTTGATTTACCTTTTCTTAAATATTTCTAAAAAAGAGATCAGAATTTGGCACACGTATTTTATATTTTAACAAAATTCTTATAATCAAACAAAAAAACAGATAATTGAATATTAATATGTAACGTAGAGCAAGCTGAAACCAATGACTGACCGTAAGTCATAGCAACGACTCAACTAGTGAACGCTCCGTTGTGCGGGCAGCTAAAACGGCCGACCACAGGTTACATTCTTAATATTTTCCCCTCTCCTGATTTTCGACCTAAAATTAGATAGGTATACATAGTTATATATTAATAATAAGCCCATTATAAGTATGACTATAAAAATTATAAAGCAAGTTTTATCAGTGATGCTAACAATAGTTAGGAAGAAATTTCTTATTTGATTACTTATTTGTACCTACATATATAAAACTAAATCACTTAATTGTAAAAAAATTAGTGCTACATTTTTAAAATTAAGTTCATATTGCTACAGGAATGATAATAACTATTCAGTATTGTAATTTCATCTTGCAGACTCGTAAAATCTATATCGACAGATCAAACGTAATATACGAGTATTATAAAACATGCTTCCTACGCGGTTTAATATTATAAATCAGCATTTGACAAATATCTCCGAATATATTAAATTTTGATTTAAATCGTTTTGTAACTATGCAATATTATTAAAACATTGTACTCCTACATTTTCGTAATAGGACAGCAGAATAATTAATAATTCTATTCCATACAACTTGCGACTTAAAACTTGGAAGCGAATTTTTTTAAAAAATATTTTGCGAGTGCCGGATTCGTGGTCTACATAATATATTACTGATACACATCACACCAATTATCAACTTTATCTAACATGTACGAGTGCTATAGATCAAAAACTTTTGTAGATTTTATTATTGTATTCACATTACATTATTTTATAACCCATGAGTAAATATTCTTTTGCTCACGTCTATTTACTGACGAAATAAGTAATACCTACCCAGCAAACACACATCTATATGATACATAGCAAAAAAAGCTCACAGATATTTCGAAGTTATGTAGCTATGTTATGTATGAAGTAAATACATACGGGTGTATATTGAAAAGTGAAACATAGGCGTTTAACATGGTAAATCAGTTTTTCCGTTCGCATTGCTTCCCTAATTATTTTAGACAAAAATGTTTCAAATAAATGTTGTTGAGCATAAAATTCTACATCCGGATCAATAAACAAAATTTATTTTAATACTACTAATAATTTGACGTTTAAAGCGTTACGCATTTGTTCATCTCCTGTTTTTAATTCCATGGCTGTTACTATTAATTCGCTATTCCGTGTATTTTCAAATTTGATTTCTGCAGTTATAAAGCAACCAAAATAAATTTTGTTTATTGATCCGGATGTAGAATTTTATGCTCAACAACATTTATTTGAAACATTTTTGTCTAAAATAATTAGGGAAGCAATGCGAACGGAAAAACTGATTTACCATGTTAAACGCCTATGTTTCACTTTTCAATATACACCCGGTATAAGATACATGCAAAATTTACTCATGGAATATAACACGTATATGTTAAGTAAAATTCAAATAGTACCCTTAAGTATCTTTATAATGCTGGACAAAGGTAAAACTATAACATCTTGAGCAATGACCTATTATAATTTAGACACCGCATGTTGTGGAGCCGACACTTCCTGAGGTGGGGTAAGGGGATTAAGACCTAGCTTGCAGTGCGGGTTGCGTGTACTACAATAATTCTAATGTCTCTGTCAGATGAAATCATACTAACCTACAACAAAATTCACTTTGAGATGCAAGTTAAAAATATGTACGCATTTTTTGTTAAATATTGTGCAGGGGCTGATTGTTGCATTTATTTAATATTTTATAAATGATTTTACATTTAAATGACAGTTATAAGGAGAAATCTAAAGATGACATTTTTTACCTTTTGTAGGTACTATAATATTTTAGCAAGAGCACTGTTTATTTCAAATGTTAACCTTAAATTATATTTGATTAATATAATAAAGATGTTTGGTAGAATTACTTTTGTATAGCTTGCACGGCTTGTAGCCATTGATATTGTCTAGCTTTGTTCATTGGATATCTGAAATTACTTTTAGTTGCAGTTTCTGATCTAGTATTATTATTTCTACAGAAAAACTTACACACTAAATGACATATATTTTTTTTGAAGCCGAAAACTCTTAACACGTTGGCATAGCACAGATTAATCATGATAATGTTTTAAGTTCAACTAAATACAGAATTTGTAACTATCATATAAACCACTGAAAAATATTACGAGTATTTGACACAAAACAGAATTTAAGAAGTGTTTCACAAAACAATACTAAAACCTAACATTCGAAACGCTTGTCACATAACGTAACCAGAAACACGACAACATTACAGTAAACTAGGCATCACGCATTACCAACGCGGTCTACGTCCCGTTTCCCGGCGTTCGCCCACCAAAGTAAGTGTCTGCTTCAAAACAAGCTCTACATCTACAATGCCATGCGGCGTCTAAATCATAATAGGTCATTGATCTTGAGTGTGTTAAGTTCAAATACAGTATGTTTAGAATTTATGTTTTTATAAAAGATGTGTGAACTAAGTGAGCATATAGGCTCCAAAACTAAGCATAACAGCCTAAGTTACATGAGTACTGTAAGTTGGGGTTTGTTTATAAAAGTGCGACCAAAGCAAGTCTACCTTCTTAAACTGAATAGCACTTTAACCGAGTATAACGGCATGAGTTTGTTTCGCGATAATTCATAGGGCGAGGCGTTTATAATATATTAGAAGCACAACAAAGCGAGCCTACCATACACAAGTTCCATATATACAGGGTGTAACACGAAATGCGGGCCATAGGCGTTTAACATGGTAAATCAGTTTTTCCGTTCGCATTGCTTCCCTAATTATTTTAGACAAAAATGTTTCAAATAAATGTTGTTGAGCATAAAATTCTACATCCGGATCAGTAAACAAAATTTATTTTAATACTACTAATAATTTGACGTTTAAAGCGTTACGCATTTGTTCATCTCCTGTTTTTAATTCCATGGCTGTTACTATTAATTCGCTATTCCGTGTATTTTCAAATTTGATTTCTGCAGTTATAAAGCAACCAAAATAAATTTTGTTTATTGATCCGGATGTAGAATTTTATGCTCAACAACATTTATTTGAAACATTTTTGTCTAAAATAATTAGGGAAGCAATGCGAACGGAAAAACTGATTTACCATGTTAAACGCCTATGGCCCGCATTTCGTGTTACACCCTGTATATATATATATATATATATATATATATATATATATATATATATATATATATATATATATATATATATTAAGACGAGCAATAATAATGGTATAGAGTATATAATAATATAGAGTAATGGAGAAGTTTATTGGGAATCGGTCACAGTCATACAACTTTAATTATTTTTTGACATCTTTTATTTCATGATCAATATTTCGGACCTATATTGGTCCTTCCTCAGGATCTGTAAGAAGCATCCAGTCAAAACAATACAGTACATAACATACAAAGCAATCACTTACCGAAATTGCGAAGCAGGTAAAAAAGCGTTCAACAAATAAACAATTAGTGAATTATGATTGGTCAGAAAACACGGTTTCCATATCGTTTCTATTGTATGTAGCTGCTGTAAAATATATCTGCTATCTTGGTATACATACTTACCAAGATTCTACAACCACTTGCGGATAACATATATTGATTATTAATTGTTTATGCGGTGAATATATTTAATTATCTTGGTAGGTATTGCCAATTATCCTTTAACGTTTTTAAAACGTTAATTTGGAAGTTTTAAAAACGTTTCTGAAACATGCCAAACGTTTTAAAAACGTTATGTTCTTATGGCGTTTGTATTCAGAAACAAACAATATTTACATACTTGTAATATTGGAACATTTAATATTCACTTCTTTTCTGTTACATTTACATAAATAAATGACGAATCAACTTCCCTTCCAGATTGTTAAACTTGTGTCGGTGAACTGATATTTACATTTGCTATAGACTGCTGCACACATATTCTGCTATCTTGGTAAGTATAGTTAATTGAACTGTTTTAGTAAAATAATCATAGACAAACATGGAACAATTTTTTTACCACACAAAATCAAGAGTAACATAACAAAATACATATTTCCTTTGTTGCTGTTCAATTCACGTTCATAATTAACGAATCGTTTTTGTCACCTTTTTCAATGTCTGAAGAATAATAAATTTAAAAAAATATTTCTGAAACATTACTCGAAAATGTTGTACATATACACTCAGATAATTTTTTTTAAAAATAACAATTGCCATAATAATATATGACACACATAGAGCATATATAATTATCACTACAAAATAGTTATATTTCGTACCAAATAAAATACATCACAGTTGTATCTTGCATCGTACAAGTTGACGAGCACATTCGAGACTGTAATGGCTGGAAGAAGACCGAGATGCTGAAGGGTGTGCTCGATAGATGCCTCGAATTGGTGACGGTGAAGACAAAATTGAAATAGCCATCAATCGGAGGAACGCCAATAATTTACATAATGTAAATATTGGTGAAGACACGAGGATCTGCTTTAAGGCGCTACACTTGTGTCAAAAATATAGTGAAAAAGGGAGCTTGCTATATTACAAACTGAGCTCTTGTTAGTACACCTACACTGTTCATATTTTATATATAGATAGTTCAAAGATGACTCTAGAGTGCTTAGAAATTATATTTTTGAAATACTTAATGGTATTTTAGTAATAAATTAGTAAAAATAGTCAATTTGGCCGATTTTTTACTATTTTTTTCCTCAGATGTGTAATTTTTTTGACAAAAAATATTTTCTTAGCACTCTCACGAACAATGCAAGGAATCGACTATTTAAAACAAAATTAATAAATATGCAATAATAAGGCCGTAGTTTGCAATATTAAAATGCATAATTTAATTCTTATTTTCTCTAATTGTTGTCGCAACAATGTATTGTATGAATTTTTCGATCAAATAATGCTTCGTTATTACTTATGGTAAATTTCAGATTTTTATTTTGAGCAATATAGCCAGAATCGTGAATTTTGATTCTATTGCAGCAATATTGCTTGCAACAAGTGTAGAGCCTTAACTGCAACCAGTCCATTCAACGCGAAATCGCCGCCATCGAAGCAGATCCTAGTGTATGCAATGGAACGTGCTGAACCAAAGAGGAAATCGTGCGTGTGTCATCTGCAATGCTGAAAATAACGTCCTTCGATTGTCTTTAGAATGCAGAGTCAATGTTTTTATCCACGGAAACATATATGTCCCAGAGAACGTTCAATCCTGTGGTCACCAATTAGATCGGAATGGTTTACTTATCAGAGATCTGATACCCGGATTACGGTTCACGAATAAGCGGTACATTATTCCTGTACAACAGCTGCAAGTTTTTATGCAAGAACTTCGCAATGCAGCTCGAGCTGATACCAGACTCGAAAATACTGATATTTTAACGGATGAGGAGTTTTCGTATTTATTGCCAGTTAACAGGGAGCAATTTGAAGAACTCTTGACTCACTGTGATCCAGTGCCCGCGGGACAAGGCCTGAGATATATCAGCAGAAAAGACTTGCATGCGTTTTTGTGCAAAATGAGGCAAGGGTTAGCTGATGAGTTTTTGCAATTCCCTTTCAATTACTCAAGCCGACAAGCAGTGTTCATAAGAGCAGTAACTTTCGAGTACTGAGACAATCGTATTCCATGCACAAAGGCAGGCACTTATTGAAACCCACACTGCTTGTCGCAACTGATGGATACATTTTGGATATATTCGGGCCACACTTCTCAGATGCACGCAACAACGATGCAGCGATTCTTCGAGATGAGTTCGATAGGGATGTCCAGAATTTAAGAGAGTGGTTTGAAGAGGAGACGTTTTGCTGATAGATAGGGGATACCGCGATATCGCCCCTCTATTGCGAGAGCTGGGTATCAACTACAAAATGCCAGCATTTCTGGAATGGACAGAATCAACTACCAACAGAAGCTGCAAACGAAACCCGTCTGATAACAAAAAATAGGTGGTTGATTGAAGCCAGAAATGGGCATTAAAGACCATTTTCAAAATATTTGACCACACGTTCAATATTCAGAACGCGCGCAATATTGGGGTCTATTATAAGATCGGTGGGGCAATAATCAACCGCTATCATCCTCTGATAAAAATGCAGGAAGGTACAGTAGAAACTGCTCGCGAGATGTTGCGTCGGGCACATACAGCGAATGTTGTACGAGTTCAATTAGAAGTTGACAACCTGCTAATGAGACATGGACAATGGGAAAGGCTGATCGACCAAATACCCAACTTTCCCAGACTGGACATCGATTATTTACGGGACTTGACTGTAGGTGTTTACCAGATCAAACTTGCTCCGTCATATGTTCAAGATCAACTGCATCGAGATGGCGACGAAGAACTTCATGTGGACCGATTATTGAATGAACATAATTTTATCAGAGTTCGGGTGTATTCCAGATTTAGGAATGCTACGAGGCATCAAGTTTTCATTTCATACGTTGCCGAAGACGACAATAAGGAAGAAGATGGCAGTATTATCGATGGTTACTACTGCACGTGTCCATCCGGAGCCAGGACACTTGGGACGTGTGCTCACGTCGCTAGTATTTTGTGGTACTTGGGGTACGCACGTCATCAACAGATTGTTAAGTATCCTGATGGACAACTTCTGGACACAACGATTGATGTTGCCCATAGAGAAGACGGAGGCGTTGAAATAATCAATCACTAATAAAAGTGCTGGGTTTCATTCATTCCATACCCGGACACGGGTAATGGAAGCCATGGAGATGTTCTGTGACCACGTGATTTGAAAAATATAAAAAAATATTACTATAATCTTATGGTAATATTCACTGCTTATAGGGCAGTCAAACCACTTTTCATTGATTTGAATTAGCCTAATTTTTCACATTGTCTTCATTAAAGCGCTCCTTAGAAAAGAAATGTTTTTTTTAAATTGTCGATGATTAAACCAAAAAATAACCAATAAATATAATAATACATAATGATATAAATAAATAAGTCTTTCTGTACTTAAGGGAAGTGGTTCGTTGTTAAGTGGTTGAAGCTTGGGAAGAGTATACCCTGTCGTGTTTTTTTGTTATTTCTCGATATGTCAAAAACTTTAAACTCGTCCTCAAATAAATGTTTATATAAAATATTCGGGCTATTGGTTGAATACTGCATCCACTTAATTTGCAGCCACTGAACTGGTTCGTTTACGATATACAGAATAAGTATTTAAACATGATTTAAAGTCTAAAAATTGGTTTTGTTCCAATTCTATAACCTTTATAGGGGGTTTTCTTCTAGGCACCAAACGTATTAAATTTGCCCAATCTCGAGGCAACTCAATATCAGCAGTGGTACGTTTTTTTGTTTTTTCTATTGCCGCATGAATAGTGTCTGCCTCCATATGAGTATGGCCAGCTTCAAGAAATTTATGGTTAATAGTTAGTTTACGTTTAGCTTTCAATTCGGAAACAGTTTGCAACAACATTGTTGAAAAATAAATATTGCGGTTTTGTCCACCGCAGGAGTCGCTGTACATCGTTAGTGTATGTATTTCCTCATTAGTTTTTAAAAGATTATGAAAGTAATGATAAATGCAAGAACCTATTCCTTGCGCTCCACGACCAGCCACTGTCTCATTCCATAGGTAGCACACAGATGAGGATTTGTTTTCAATGGTTTGATAAATGGTAATGTTAAACGTCCACAGTTGACGTTTGTAGAAACTCATTCCACTTCTGAGATAAGGAGTAGGTAAACATTTTTGTAAATCGAACGACATTGTAACATATCCTGGATTGTTCTTGCATTCCTCCTTATCTCTTCGTTTTGACTCATATGCCGACTCAGCCAAATGTAAGTGCTTGCTTCTTTCTTCTTCTATTGATGTGCGTTCTATCTCGTTTTGACTACATTTTAACTGCATAGTTAAATTCCTCAACAAATATTTTTCTGTACACCGAACATTTTCGTGGTTGAATATTTCTTTCTTTTCAATAAATTACTTCTTTACAAGTAAATAACCGTAGAATGTTTAAATTTAAATCAGCAAATTAAATTGAAATAAACGAACACTTGAATGAATTTAATTGGAGTACGATTTTCAATGCTCTTAATACAGAACAAATGGTTTCTAAATTTTACAACATCTTGCGTAACACTATGCATTCTTATGTCCCCACAAAAGCGTTGAATCACAGAAATTATCCTGTGTGGTTTTCTTGTGAGCTTATAAATTTAATTAAAGTTAAAGATAAGGCCAACAGAAAATTTAAATCCTACAAAAGTACGGCTGCATATGTAAAATTTTTTCACTTGCGAAGAAGATGTAAAATTTTAAAAACACAATGTTTCTGTAACTACATTGAAAATATTGAACAACAAATTAAAGATAATAGTCCAGGGAATTTACGATAAAAATGCCTCAAACTTCGGACAAATTGCAACAAAAGCTTTCTCGACGGAATCCAATACAGAAAAATGTGCTTTTTAACATATCAAAAGTTTCCGGAAATCACCGCACCGGAAGCCATTGAAATTTTGAAAAAATAACCGCTATTTCTGGTTTTTTAGGTTTAACTCATCTTTAGCTTATCATTACGAGAAAAACATTTATATGTGGTTATAGAGCACAAAATTCTCTATAAAAATGATGCATGGGATTTTTATGTCAGTTAACCTGTTTTCGAAAAAATAATAAAAATTCGTTTAGGAAATTTTCAGTAATTAAATCAAGTGGTAATATTTTCTCTTGACACAATAATGACTGCCATATTTTAACGGACAAAAATATCGCCATCCGGTTTTCAGCATATGATTTCTATAACAATTATCTATAATACACATTATTTTTTTAATTTTTGAGGCTCTCAATTAGTCACAAATTGGAAATTTTCTTAAAGTAAAATTAGATAAAATTTAGTAATTTTTGTGTTTATTCGGGATGGATTCAGATATTAACTCTGTATTCAATTTTTCTAACATTCTTCTATTACATGCTTTATTTTTTTTTTAAGTTCACTCTTGGTTTAGTCTAGGCTTAAACATTTTCTTCAAGAGATAATCTAAATATTTCAACATTTTGAAAATTATTGTTTTTAATTAGCTGTCAATTCTTAACAAATTCAGATATTGACTTCCGGTTTTCAGCATTAGATTTCGCAAACATTCTTCTATAAGGAGCATTATTTATAAAAAATTTGAGGTCCTTAGTTAAGCGGAATTTTGAGAACTTTTAACAAAGGAAAACAAAGACATTTTTGTAAGTTTTTATTGGTTGATTTTAATCAACTCGCGTTTGGGAACGGAATACAATAATGACTTCCGGTTTTCAGTATAGGATATGTAAAAGCTTTTTCTTTTATATGTTTAAGACCGGATTTTAATAACTTTCTTACATTTCGAGTCCAATTAGAAGCATTCCGCTTTCGTTTTCTTGTAGCATCATCTTTGTTTCCTTTTTTTCTTCCTCTGAGTGATTTATTAAATTGGTTTTCTGTAGAAGCAATCAATTGTGCATTGTTATCAAGTGTTTCATTCTCCAAGCCGATATCATATTCAAACTATTCTTCTAGATTGTTGACAGTGTCGTTGGCACTCTCCGACGGTACATATTCATCACCACTATCTTGGAACGGTTCTGATTCTAGTTCTACTTCTGATTCACATATTACTGGGCTCAGCTGTCTGCATAAATTGTCACCATCACTGAATGATGGTAATTCTGCAATATTACAGTACAAAATTGTATAGCAATTGAAATTTAGTATAATTACAACTACGTAATTTATAATCATATTTGAGCCATTTTTGAGCATTCAAATGTTGCTAAAGAGAATCATAATGATTTGAGAAATTTGTATGATAATGTACAGAAGCATCTTCGTTCATTGAATAGTTTGGTAGAGAACGCAGATTGTTGGTAGAGATGCACATTTTTAAAAAAATGGAACCCGTCCCGCACCTGACTCGAACCCGACCTGTACCCGAATCAACCTGATACACACCCGGCTAAATCCGACCCGAGAAATACCCGAGATGCTCTACCATACCCGGTAGAGGTGCAACTTAAAAAAATATGGAACCCGATATGACCCGAATCCGACAGTTACCCAACCCGAACCCGACCTTTATCCGAACCAACCTAATAAACACCCGACTAAACCCAGCGACCGGTACCTGAATCGACCCGATGAGTGTTATATCCCACTCGATGGATACTCTACTGACCCGATTTAACCCAATGGTTACCCTATAGCACAAAAGGTAACCTAACTGAGCTTAATAAAAGATGTCTGCTAAACTGGTGAAGTTTGTTATTTTGACGCGCACGCATCGTTACTGTCATTATGACAAGAGTACGTTATGTCAAATATTATTGTAAATACTAACAAATTAATGGAACAGAGTTAAATATACAAATGTTTTAATTCTGCACTATATTTCATTTGTGATCGTATCAATTATGAGAATATTGAGTAATTCCGCTATTGAATTAATAATAAAATGTGAACTATTTAATCTGAGACCGCCTAGCGGTAAAATGTGAACTGAGCAGACAAAATCAGTGAAAGGGGTTTGTAAGTTACAGGGGCCTGTCCTATAGTATATATATATATATATATATATATATATATATATATATATATATATATATATATATAAACAACTAGCTTGGTACGGACATCTTATTAGAATGCCAGAAGAAAGACAGACAAAAAAACGTTTGGAAGGCAAAGATAATTGAAGAAGAAAAGAGGTAGACCGCAAAAATCATGGGAAAACAATATAGAGGAAATATTGAAAAGAAACAACATTGACCCACAAGAAGCGAAAAAAATCGCAAAGATTAGGAACGACTGGAAAAAACGAAACAATCTCGACACCCGAAAGGGTAAAAATTTAAAATGATTATATATATACATATATATATATACATATATATATATATATATATATATATATATATATATATATATATATATATATATATGTATATATATAATCATTTTAAATTTTTACCCTTTCGGGTGTCGAGATTGTTTCGTTTTTTCCAGTCGTTCCTAATCTTTGCGATTTTTTTCGCTTCTTGTGGGTCAATGTTGTTTCTTTTCAATATTTCCTCTATATTGTTTTCCCATGATTTTTGCGGTCTACCTCTTTTCTTCTTCAATTATCTTTGCCTTCCAAACGTTTTTTTGTCTGTCTTTCTTCTGGCATTCTAATAAGATGTCCGTACCAAGCTAGTTGTTTTCTATCAATTGTGCTTTGAATATTTTCTGTTTGTAGTCGTGTTCTTATGTGTTCATTTCTGATTCTGTTTATCCTGCTAACTCCTTCCACTTTTCTAAGATACCTCATTTCAGCTTCCTGCACTTTGCACTTCATTCCTTGGCTCATTGTCCATGTCTCGGTACCGTATATTAGTGTAGCCCTAAAGATTGTTTTGTACAATGTCATTTTTGTTTTCTTGGACACTTGATTATTGTTTAATATCTTTTTATTCATTGCGTAGTATGTCTTATTTGCAGCGTATATTCTGTTGTTGATTTCATTTTCTAATCTTCCTTTATTGTTTAGTATTGATCCTAGGTATGTGAACGATTCTACCTGTTCTAGTTCTTTTCCGTCCATTGTTAGTTTTGTGTTTTGTGTATAGTAACCGACCTTAAATTGAGCAATCTGACTCAACCCGAAACTACCCGACTTGAACACTAACCCGACCCGACCAAATATAAACAAACCCGACCCTACCCGAACCCGAAATATCAATTTGAAAAAGACCCGAAACCCGACCACGGGTCGGGTCGGGTCGGGTTTCGGATATAAATGCGCATCTCTAATAGTTGGCATCGCTTGATAATTTATATAAATAGTTCTAAATTTGATGCAGTAACACGCAGAGATTGGGAATCGTTTAAATATAAATCGGATTTGTCTACTATGAACGATTTAAATATATTTTTAAAGGCTAGATGTGAAATTCTAAAGGACAAAAGTAGTTGTCAATCCACAAGTTAATAAAAAGCACTCAAGTAGCTTTGCTTCCACGTTCCACAGATTCACAAGGTAAATTTAAGTGTTATTATTGTAAACAATCACATAGTATTTACAAGTGCGAGTCGTTTTTAAAATTATCAGTAAAAGAACCATGGGCGTCCGCAGAAATTTTTGCAAGGGGGGCAAAATTTATTAAAATAAGAAAAAGTTTGTTTTTATCAACGTTTGTATAAATTTTTACTTCCTTGTACGGAGTAAAAAGGAAGTATTGTAATCGCGAAAAATTTCGGTTCTCAGATTTTTACGGAAATATCCGTTTTGGCCTTTTCTGGAGACCTATTCTGTGAAGTTAACACTAGTGAATTGATAAGTATTTTGGTGATAGTTGTGCTGCCATCTGTGAGAATTGAGTACGAAACCTTGGTATGACGTCATGTCAAGTGTAAGAGTTTTCACCACCTCAGTAGCTGGTGTTAGAGACTTTTCAACGGTGATAGTTTGACGTTTCGTATTTTGTTGTCCGTGCGAAGAAACAGTGAGACATTGTTTTATTTATTGTGTTGTGTTTATGTTTTAGACATTTTAGTTTAGTTTTATTATTAAATTGTATAAACATTTTAAGATATGTTTAAAGGTGAGAAGAAAAAAATACAATTAAATTTTTTCGAGGATTTAATATACTTACTTTTTTTAAGTAATTATGTCATTTCTGTACGGACAGATAGCAGTGATTGAAGAGTTGGAAAATGAAGAAAGAAGAAAGGAAGATCGTCTTTTTAGAAGACATGTAAGAAATATACAGGATCCCTGTTCTATCTCAGAGAGAGAATTTATATCAAATTTTCGATTAAGCAAAGAAATTACAAAACGCTACTCACAGACAAAAGCCAAACAAACAAGCCGAATGTTCAAATAGCAATGAACGTCAACATTGACCACCACCAACATGATTCATATTTTAAATGTATTGCCAACCTAAATATTTACTGCGTAAACTTAACCATTCAAATGAAACTAACCTATCACATTTACACTATCACCGGCTGACGTCATCAACGTAATAATAAGTAATAACTTCACAGAATAGGTCTCCTGAATCCATTATGACTAGTTTCGTCGTGACGTCTGTACGTACGTATGTACGGACGTATGTGTGTCGCATAACTCAAATACGGTTAGACGTAGAAAGAAATTTTGTATTGAGGACTGTTATAGCATCTAGTTGTGCACCTTCTATTTTTGGTTTCAATCTACAAACCGGAAGTTTTCGATAAATATTTAATTTAAGACAATTTTTTAAATTTTAAATGAAAGATTATGTGATTATTAACTACAATTGGTATTTCATAAATATTTTTGTATCTGGTACCATTTAAGAATAATTAAAGTATATATTTATAATTTAGTATTTCGGTATCTTGTAGTCCATGATCGATTAACATTTGTTACTACGTAAAATTTAAATGATTATGACATGACAGTGACAATAGTAAAATTTGCTTTATATCTTCTTCTGCAGTTTAAATAAAATGACTAAAATATATTTGTGAGTATAGTAGCAGTAGTAGTAGTACTTTATATTAATATAAGGTAGGTGCGGGTAATAAGGCCTGTCCGCTAATAAGGCCTAAGTAACAAAAATACAATTTAAAATTATTGTTGTCGCTCAAAGTCACCCTCGTAGGTAGCTAACATTCATATAATGGTGCCTTAAACCTGTCGCGACACGTTAGTTCGCATACTGTCACCAGTGCGAAGTTATTGAGTTGAGGGACGATCGCGCGGCTCGAATAATAAGATATCGTCCGAATCAATCGTAATTATTTTTTGTAATATTACACTTCTATATATATATATATAATTTTAGGCTATAGTATTCTATTATTTAATGCTTCTACGGCCTTTGATGTTTGAATAATATATCATGGTCCGAATAATGTTCTTTTCAGTTTTTCTTTTCATGTTGTCGGCGGTTAATAAGGCCTACTAAATTCGACCATAGGCCTTCTTATCCTCCTTTTTTTGAATCAACATTTGCCTGTTTTACAGTTTTATTTATCTTTTTCAAAATGTTAGTCAATAAAGACCTTGTTGACAAAAACAAGGAAGAGAAAAAAATTAAAAAGACCTCAACCCCCAAAGGTAGAAGTGGTGCTAAACAAAACCAGGCGAGTTTTTTTATATCACGGTTGTAAAGAGGATAAGATGGCTGATATGAACAAATGTTCTAAATGCGACAAATAGGGATGGGAAAATATCGATATATCGATAAATATCGATATGAACATCACTTTTCTTTTGGTATCGATGTATCGATAACTCGATATTTTTGATATATGTCGATAATTATCGGAAAATTTCGATAATATCGATTTATAATAACATCGACGCCAAACTAAAAGTAATCTTGACTGATGTTTATGTCGATATTTATCAATATATCGATATTTTCCCATCCCTAGCGACAAATGGGGTGCGTTGGCTTGTCATCGGATGATACAGATAATTTTGAGTGTCCTGATGGTTATTAAACAAAGAAATTTGTTGTTAATTTTAAGACTTTAGCTTGAATAATGCATAATTATTAATTATTGATCTCAATTACTAAATATAAAAAGCCTATTTTGTTTATTTATGTATGTTAAAGTCTTAGGACTTATTATCCTACTATAGTATAATAAGGCCTACTGAAGAGGTTTTTAAAAATGTTTAATTTTCGTTTTGTTTACGGCAGAAGTAGCCATTTTTTGTTTATATATGACAGCACTTGATGTTTAGGTTTAATTAACATTCAAATTTGTTGATTCAAGTAAATAGTTTTCATTTTATTTCAAATCTCTCTTAGCTAGGTCTTATTACCCGCACCTACCTTATTTGTATAATAAGTTAAAAGAATAAAGTAGGTATATGGCGGGAGGTCTTGTGGTGGCCACGTCAGATTTTTTTATATTATTCTACATTTTAGTTATTAAGAAAAGCAGTGGCGCAGCCAAGGGGGGCTATAAAATTAAAACTATGTTTGAATTGTTTTTCAGGAAAATCATTTGTCGTGGAACTATATACAGCAAAAATGTAGTAAATGTAAGAAAGTCACATAATATTATTTTACATTTAGAGGATAAAATTTTTGAAGATCCTCAAAGTACGGTAAATAATGAAGTAAATGAGTCATCTTCAAACGAGTTATTTACTAACAACACTAGCGAGTCTGTAAATGCGTTTCAGTGTGATAAAATTATTACTCGAAATCAAGAACAAGTCTTGTTGTCTACTGCATTAATAAATAGTATATTACATTACAAGTCATGAAAATGTTTCATTGCAGACGAGGAGGCGTTTGAAGAATGCGAGGATGCGCAGCGTCCGAGCATTTCTTCAAAGCCTCCGAGTCAAGCAAAGACATTTTTATGACGCGTGATGTATTCTATTTTTTTTAAATCGGCAATTAAGCTTAAAATTATAAAAAAATTAGGTTTGCATAAATCATCAGAGCTGTCACAAATTTTAGAAAAAGTTGTCATGACAAGTAAACAAAGTTGAAAGTAAAAATGACTAGGCATGAAAATTTTATTTTCATGCCTAGTCATGAAAATCTTACTTTCATGCCGCAAATTAGTCTGGAAATGACGATTTTCATGCCGATTTTGAAAAAAATTAATTATAAGGACAAAGACATAATTTGCCGAGCTATTTTAGATAGCGGTTCTCAAACCAATTTTGTAACTGAAAAGTGTAATAAGCTAGGATTGCAAAAGAGTAGAATTAATCGTGTAGTAAAGGATGTACGACATATACTATCAAATATTAATAGCCAAGTGAATATTTCGATAAGATCGCGTTATGATAATTTTGAAATAGACGTAAATTGTTTGGTACTGCCCCAAATTACAGATAAACTACCATTGGTTTCATTCAATAAAAGTATTTTGAATATCGGGACAGAAATTAATTTAGCTGATCCGAATTTTAATATTAGGGCTGAAATAGATCTTTTGTTAGGGGCTGAAATATTTTGGTCAATTTTTTGTCCAGAGAGAAAATATTTACGGAAGAATTTACCGTTGCTACAGAATACCAAATTCGGATATGTTGTTGCGGGTAATTTATCTAGTAATGTACAGTCGAAGAAATCGACAGATACTTGTTTAAATATTAAAGAGGATGAAAAAACAATGGATGATAAATTAACGAAATTTTGGCAAGTTGAGGAAGTACAAAACAAATTACAAAATTTTTCAGAGGACGAAAAATATTGTGAAAAACAATTTGAAAATACGACGAATGAGATAAATATGGTCGGATTATAGTTAAAATACTTTTTTTAATATTCAGCTAGGAAATTCACGAGATACTTTGTTGTATCGTTTCAATTTATTAGAAAAAAATTAGATAAAAATCCAGAGTTAAGACCGGAATATACTGCTTTTATGTCAGAATATGAACAACATCACATGACTGAGATAAATGAATCAATTGATAATTTAATTGATGGGTATTTCTTACCACATCACGCGGTAATAAAATCGAATAGTTTGGCAACAAAATGTCGTGTAGTTTTTGACGCGTCCGCAAAATCTAGCAAAGGACAGTCAATAAATGACGTACAGTATGCAGGCCCGAAATTACAGCAAGATATATTTGACATATTGAGTAGATTTCGTAAATATAAATATGTAATGACTGCAGATATATCAAAGATGTATCGTCAGGTCTTGATCGATGAAGAACAAAGAAAATTCCAAAGGATAGTAAAGATACTGACGAGCCTTTAAAGTGTTTTGAATTGAATACTATAATGCCCATGTCACACCTATATGTCTTTGCCTGATGACTGATGAAACCAGTTTTGACATACGAAAATCTGCCGAATTGGTGTCACACCTATATGTCAAAAATCGTATGAAAATGTATATAAAGTATTTATAATAAATCTAAAAATATCATTTTTATAAACTGGTTTAGCAAATTTGCATTCATTTAAACAAATTATAATAACCAACAACAAAATACGTGCTGTTTATTATGTAACTCATTTCACGCTGTATATTATTTGAATTTCTGCCCGCCAATCATTGTTTCATCGCCCCATCGCCATGAAATGAGAAGCAAACGGTGACATACGACTTTGATCGATGGAAATAGCGGCAGCGGCGCTCCTATTTTTCGTCATACAAATCAAGTTTCATCAGTCATTAGGCAAAGACATATAAATGTGACATGGGCATAACGTACGGTACGGCTTCGGCACCGTATTTAGCAGATAGATGTCTAATTCAGTTAGCTATTGAAACTCGAAATGAATACCCCATAGTCAGTAAAATTATTAAGCAAGATTTTTATATGGATGAATTACTAACAGGTGAGGTCAGTGAAGTTGGCGTATACATTAAAAGATATTGGATAAATGAATAGTTATATTAAATTTGCTCATTTTTTGCTAAAAATTGCTAATAGTTTTACATTTTTTGCTCTGCCCGTTTTAAAGATATTTCCCATTTAACCTATATAGGTACGCTAACTTCACGTGGCGTATACATGGGGTAAAATTTCAAATTTGTTAACACTATCTTTTTTTGCTCATTTTTTGCTATTTATTGCCGTATTGATGAAATTTTTTGCTGTTGTCCTTTATTAGTTATAAACAAAAAACCTTTGTATACGCTAACTTCACGTTGCGTATACATAGCGTAAAATTAATTTTTTTTCTATACTATAATAATTTGCTCATTTTTTGCTATTTATTGCTGTATTGATGAAATTTTTTGCTGGTGTCCTTCGTTTGTTATAAACAAAAATCCATTGTATACGCTAAGTTCACGTTGCGTATACATAGTGTAAAATTAAAACTTTTTTAACGCTATAATATTTTGCTCATTTTTTGCTATATTAATGACATTTGTTGCTGTTCTCATTTATTTGT
Source organism: Agonum fuliginosum (assembly GCA_947534325.1). Classification (NCBI taxonomy): domain Eukaryota; kingdom Metazoa; phylum Arthropoda; class Insecta; order Coleoptera; family Carabidae; genus Agonum; species Agonum fuliginosum. Next base: position 10,754,349 of record OX384033.1, read on the forward strand.
TATAAATTAAATTAGCTGTTGTATATGCTTTTTCTCGGTTCTCTTATGCATAAATTAAAAATACACAGATAGTATAAAATTAAAACTATCTTAATGCTATATTTTGCTCATTTGATTTGCTATTGCTATATTCATGAAAAGTTTGGATGTTCTCATTTATTTGTTATAAATTAAAATAGGTAGTGCAAGTAACGGTTTTCTACCGCGTTCTCTAAAGATATGTATTCTCATTATTTATTAGTTAAGTACCTATAATTATAATTTTAAATATAATTCTTTATTATTTTATAACATTTTGCTCATTTTTGCTATTCTCATTAATTTGTTATAAAATAAAATATCCATTGTACGCGTTTTCTCCGTACTGTAAGTAGCTATGCAAAATGCACGCAGCCATAGTGTAAAATTAATACATTATAATAATAATAATAATAATTTAGGGACTAATAGTTTGACTAGTGTGAATACGTGTTGTGGTAACTAGCTGCTTGTCTGGCGAGAACCGTCATAGTAGCCTGAAGCTTCCAAGCCGACACCAACCACGCCTGCATCACTCCACCTCAGCGTCTCTTGACGTTGCAAGATCTTTTTCGTTACCATCTACATTCTACACCAAATCAACGATTCGAGCTCTCCGTCCGTAGGATTGGTTACCAGTTTAAAAAATCTGACGTGGACACCACATGACTTCCTTGTACGCCTATTAAACTTTTCTTAATAACTAAAATATAGAATTATATTATACAAATATATTAATATATAAGTACTACTTACTACTGCTACTATATATTTTAGTAATTTTATTTAAACTGCAGAAGAAGATATAAACGATATTTTACTATTGTCACTGCTACTGTCACTGTCATGTCATAATCATTTAAATTTTACGTAGTAACAAATGTTAATCGATCATGGACTACAAGATACCGATATTTATAATAATATTTATAAATATGCACGGCAAACGCAATAATAAACAAACAATTCAGATTGTCTTGAATTTGTACCAATATTTTTTTGCTGAAAAAGAAAAAGGAGAATTACTTATTCCCGTGTCAGTTGTTCTAGAGGTATTTATTTATTATTAAATTTATATAGTTATTCCAAATATTCACATAATATAGTTTTAAAATATTTGATATCAAAATATAACTTTCCCGCCATAATTTCAAATTGATTCATACGAACTACAGGTATGACGTAACGGCAAAGAAGTTTGGGACGGACTATACTCTACTACTACTGCTACTATAGGTACTCACAAATATATTTTAGTCATTTTATTTAAACTGCAGAAGAAGATATAAAGCATATTTTACTATTGTCAATGTCATGTCAAAATCATTTAAATTTTATGTAGTAGGTAACAAATGTTAATCGATCATGGACTACAAGATACCGAAATACTAAATTATAAATATAATACTTTAATTATTCTTAAATGATACCATGTAAAAAAATCTGATACTTTATTCACTTAAAACTCACACTCGAAAATGTTAACCCGTCACATTACCTTATACCCTTATAGCATATAATGGCGGGAAGTAAAAACAACTGACCATTGTTTAAATGTTGTTATTGATTCTTCGACTAATTTTTTTTCCCAGAGAACTTTAATTTGACAATACACTTGAACAAATTTTAATAATTATTTGAGAAACAATAATTTATTATCGCATAAATGTCATTTTTTACATTTTTACTAAACTCTCCCCGAGAGCTTTAAATTGACACCAAACTCGGTATAGGTAATTTGAATAATGTATAATAAAAAAATTGACGATGATTTTATTTTTATTTTTCTACTAGAATTATTTTCCCAAGACCTTTAATTTGATACCACACACGATAGTATTTTAATAAAAATAAAATAAATTATGTTTATAACGTTGGTACCTATGGTTGAATAAAAAAATTTGAATAAATTTTTGAGAAACAATTGAAAATCGCATTAATGTCATTTTTTACATTTTTACTAAACTTATCTCCCCGAGCGATTTAAATTGACACCAAACTCGGTATAATTTGAATAATTTATTTAAAAAATCTGACGTGGACACCACATGACTTCCTTGTATGCCTATTAAACTGTTCACAGTTTTCTTAATAACTAAAATGTAGAATAATATAAAAAATCTGACGTGGCCACCGCAAGACCTCCCGCCCTTTATTCTTTTAACTTATTATACAAATATATTAATATATAAGTACTACTTCCGGTTTGTAGATTGAAACAAAAAATAGGAGGTGCACAACTAGATGCTATAACAGTCCTAAATACAAAATTTCAACTTTCAACGTCTAACCGTATTTGAGTTATGTGACATACATACGTACGTCCGTCCGTACGTACGTCCGTCCGTCCGTCCGTCCGTCCGACGTTACGACGAAACTAGTCATAATGGATTCAGAAAAGGTCAAAACGGATATTTCCGTCAAAATCTGAGAACCGAATTTTTTCGCCATTACAATACTTCCTTTATACTCCGTACAAGGAAGTAAAAAACAATTGACGATCATTTAAATGTTATTTTTGTTTTTCTACTAGAATTATTTTCCCAAGACCTTTAATTTGATACCACACACGATAGTATTTTGATAAAAATAAAAAATAAATTGTTTTTAAAGTTGGTACCACTGGTTGAATAAAGCTCATTAACGAACTTGAAAGAAGATTTTGGCTCAAGATCTTAAATATAAAATTTCAGTCCAAAATTCCAACGCGTTTTTAAGTTATCCAACATCTAGACAGACCGACAGACTAACAGACCGACAGACCGACTTTTTTAAAAATTATGTTTTTTGGGTTCAGTAGGGTCTAAAACGTGAAGATTCACTTAAATCTCGAACTGTCAAAAAATCACGATTACAATACTTCCCTCTATTACATAGGTCGGGGAAGTAAAAATTGACGATCGGTTAAATGTTGTATTTATTTTTCTATGTACTAGCATTATTTTCCCGAGAGCTTTAATTTGAAACTACACAAGATAGTATTTAAAAAAAATAAAATAAGTTATATTTATAAAGTTAGTATACCTACCTACCACTGGTTGAATATAAAAAATCTGCTGTGTCCACCACAGTACTTCCCCGATTATAAGTTTTAATAACTTACTTTCGTAACGCCGTTAATTTTATGCTTTATTCTGCAAAATTTAAATAAATTTATCATTTTTCCCCAAACTATTTAAGTTGATACCAACTTCGGCATAATTTAAATACCATAAAAAATCTGATACTTATTCACTAAGAACTCACACTCGAAAATTTTAACCCTTCACAATACCTTATAGCCTTATAGAATATAATGCGGGAAGTAAAAACAACTGGCCATTGTTTAAATGTTGTTATTGATTCTTCGACTAATATTTTTTTCTAGAAAACTTTAATTTGATAATACACTTAAACAAATTTGAATAATTTTTTGAGACACAATAATTGATTATCGCATAAATGTCATTTTTTACATTTTTACTAAACTTATCTCCCCGAGAGCTTTAAATTGACACCAAACTCGGTATAATTTGAATAATGTATGATAAAAAAATTGACGATCAGTTAAAGCTTTTATTTGATACCACACACGATAGTATTTTAATAAAAATAAAATAAGATATGTTTATAAAGTTGGTACCACTGGTTGAATAAAAAAATTTGAATAATTTTTTGAGAAACAATTGAAAATCGCATTAATGTCATTTTTTACATTTTTACAAAACTTATCTCCCTGAGCGATTTAAATTGACACCAAACTCGGTATAATTTTAATAATTTATAAAAAAAAACAATTGACGATCATTTAAATGTTATTTTTGTTTTTCTACTAGAATTATTTTCCCAAGACCTTTAATTTGATACCACACACGATAGTATTTTGATAAAAATAAAAAAGTTTTGTTTATAAAGTTGGTACCACTGGTTGAATAAAGCTCATTAACGAACTTGAAGTCAGATTTTGGCTCAAGATCTTAAATATAAAATTTCAGTCCAAAATTCCAACGCGTTTTTAAGTTATCCAACATCCAGACAGACCGACAGACTAACAGACCGACTTTTTTTTAAATTTTTGGGTTCAGTAGGGTCTGAAACGTGAAGATTCACCAAAATCTCGAACTGTCAAAAAATCACGATTACAATACTTCCCTCTATTACATAGATCGGGGAAGTAAAATTGAATAATTTTATGAAAAACAATTGAAAATCGCATAAATGTCATTTATTACATTTTTACTAAATTTATCTCCCCGAGTGCTTTAAATTGACACCAAACTCGGTATAATTTGAATAATTTATATTTAAAAAAAAATTGATGATCGTTTAAATGTTATTTTTGTTTTTCTACTAGAATTATTTTCCCGAGAGCATTAATTTGATACCACACACGATAGTATTTTGAAAAAATAAAAAAGTTATGTTTATAAAGTTGGTATCACTGATTGAGTAAAGCTCAGTAACGAACTTGAAGTCAGATTTTGGCTCAAGATCTTATATAAAATTTCAGTCCAAAATTCCAGCGCGTTTTTATGTTATGCAACATCCAGACAGACCGACAGACTAACAAACCGACTTTTTTTTAAATTATGTTTTTTGGTTTCAGTAGAAGATTCACCAAAATCTCGAACTGTCAAAAAATCACGATTACAATACTTCCCTCTATTACATAGATCGGGGAAGTAAAATGGAGCTTAACGTTAAACATCACTCCTAGTGGTGGGAGTTCAAGCGTACATTGGAGCAGATATACTTTAGCTATTTTAAACCTGTAAATTATGTACGAAATTGGATTTTAGTATTACTATTATAAAAATCTGCTGTGGCCACCACAGTACTTCCCCGACCATAAGTCTGCATAATTTGCTTTCTTAAAAGTTTTTATTTAAAAAAATTTAAAATGTAAAAAGTTTTTTATAAATTTCAAATTGAGAATAATATAATCTTTAGTTTCATAATATTTAGTAGTAAATACATTTTATAATTTTAAAATAACGTGATATTTATATAAAATAAATTTGCTCCTCTTAGTCAAATGTACAAAAATTTTAATGCACAAAATGTTCAGCAAGAACCACGGGAAGGTGGGAGCATATTTCTTGCCGGGAAAGGATGGGATACAAAGGATATTAAGGTTAGGAACAGATTTAGGGAAAAAATGATTAGGTGAAAAATGAGAATACTTGTAGTTATGAACCTGATGAAATGAAAAGTAGTAATCTGAAAAACAACAAACCATTAATTAATCATATACATACATAACATAATATTAAATAAATTACATCCTAACCTCACAGCTGTTAAAAATTGGTTCAGTTTTCGATAGCAAAATATCGCACCGTTCCAAACAGCTTACTATAATTTTGTTTAATAAAATTGAATATCTCCATTCTTTTATTTATTCTTTAGCGCAAACCGTGGTGTATAAGATATTCGCAGCGTCCGCCGAAGCAGATTTTGTATCTGCGTAATATCACACCAATAATTAGTATATATTTTACCGTTATACTGTATTCCGGAGCGCAAACCGTGGTGTATAAGATATTCGCAGCGTCCGCCGAAGCAGATTTTGTATCTGCGTAATATCACACCAATAATTAATATATATTTTACTGTTATACTATATTCCGCAGCGCAAACCGTGGTGTATAAGATATTCGCAGCGTCCGCCTAAGCAGATTTTGTATCTGCGTAATATCACACCAATAATTAGTATATATTTACCGTTATAATGTATTCCGCATCGCAAACCGTGGTGTATAAGATATTCGCAGCGTCCGCCGAAGCAGATTTTGTATCTGCGTAATATCACACCAATAATTAATATATATTTTACCGTTATACTGTATTCCGCAGCGCAAACCGTGGTGTATAAGATATTCGCAGTGTCCGCCTAAGCAGATTTTGTATCTGCGTAATATCACACCAATAATTAGTATATATTTACCGTTATAATGTATTCCGCAGCGCAAACCGTGGTGTATAAGATATTCGCAGCGTCCGCCGAAGCAGATTTTGTATCTGCGTAATATCTCACCAATAATTAGTATATATTTTACCGTTATACTGTATTCCGCAGCGCAAACCGTGGTGTATAAGATATTCGCAGCGTCCGCCGAAGCAGATTTTGTATCTGCGTAATATCACACCAATAATTAGTATATATTTACCGTTATACTGTATTCCGCAGCGCATACCGTGGTGTATAAGATATTCGCAGCGTCCACCGAAGCAGATTTTGTATCTGCGTAATATCACACCAATAATTAGTATATTTTTACCGTTATACTGTATTCCGCAGCGCAAACCGTGGTGTATAAGATATTCGCAGCGTCCGCCGAAGCAGATTTTGTATCTGCGTAATATCACACCAATAATTAGTATATATTTACCGTTATACTGTATTCCGCAGCGCAAACCGTGGTGTATAAGATATTCGCAGCGTCCGCCGAAGCAGATTTTGTATCTGCGTAATATCACACCAATAATTAGTATATATTTACCGTTATACTGTATTCCGCAGCGCAAACCGTGGTGTATAAGATATTCGCAGCGTCCGCCGAAGCAGATTTTGTATCTGCGTAATATTACACCAATAGGTAATTAGTATATATTTACCGTTATACTGTATTCCGCAGCGCAAACCGTGGTGTATAAGATATTCGCAGCGTCCGCCGAAGCAGATTTTGTATCTGCGTAATATCACACCAATAATTAGTATATATTTTACCGTTATACTGTATTCCGCAGCGCAAACCGTAGTGTATAAGATATTCGCAGCGTCCGCCGAAGCAGATTTTGTATCTGCGTAATATCACACCAATAATTAGTATATATGTTACCGTTTTACTGTATTCCGCAGCGCAAACCGTGATGTATAAGATATTCGAAGCGTCCGCCGAAGTAGATTTTGATTTTGCGCATTTATTTTTAATTTACATCAATAAATTGTAAATTCATATCCTAATTGTGGAGTTTCGTCTAACTAACAAGACGAGTCTCCGACTACGATGAATGTTTATTAATAGTTAACGAATGTTAAATTGGTGATTTTATGTTGTATTACGAATTAAATTTTGGACACTGTCATATATATACACATAAATTATTCTGTTTACGAAAAATTTGTAATTAATGAACTAATAATTAATCGTCAATTTCAATTATGTCTATTGGTATGTTTTCATCAATTTCTGGTCTAATATCTCCGCGATATTTTGGTCTTAAAAGTTGGCATTGGTGATTTTTTGGAAGAATTGCTGAATAATGAGATCTGTTTGTACCAGGATCTGTTAATAATATAGCGACTGGATTCTTTGTTCCTCTATTTTCACAGTTGTCATCAATATTACAAGAATATCTTAAATGTAGTGTTTGTATTCCGCCCGAGTCACAGTCTCTTTGTAATTTATCAAATGTTTTGAATTTATTTTTATCGTTACTATCAATGGCTTGATACGTAAATATTTCACGATTAGAACCTAATGACATTGCTTTTACATGTACTGCTCCACCCCAAACATTTACAGACGCCGTATCATGTATTAAATTTGGAACACTATTATATTCGTACAAATAAAGCATTCTATTCGGATTTTCAAAATATAACCAATTTTCGTAAATAATATAACAGGACAAAACACGCATGCATATATGCAAGTTTTCTGTTCCAAATAAACATAATGAAATTGATCTGAACAGACATGATCCATCACCTAGCGTTTTGATCACAACAGCCCTATCTTTTATTGCATTATATATTTTGTCGTTCCTCTGTACGTCAATTATATGTAAATTAAATATTGCATTATCAATTTCAGATATTTCATTAGTTAGTATAACTATTAAATCTTTATAAAAATCAAAAATATTTTGCAATTTTATTTTAAATTCAACTACTGATAAATTGATATCTATATTAGTAATTTCTTTAATTATGTTATTCATGGAATTAAAAATATTAATATTCAATAATTGTAAATTTGATGGATTATTATTTATGCTGCTATTTTGAACTACATTATTTGTTAAAGACGGAAGACAATTACTGATTTCTAAATTTTTAAATTGTAAATTAAATTGATTGTAATTGAATTTATTAATTTCAATGTCACTTTCAACTAAATTTGTAATACTGTTAAAAGATGAGCCCCAATTACTGATTTGGGTATCATTTGTTACAGAATTATTAATATTTTCTGCATTTGTCGGACAAAAATATATTGGTTTATGATCAGAAAAATAAGTATCATATACACCTGCATCAAAATATTGAATATTGGTGAAAATTACATCTATCTGTGTATTCATCATTGTTGTTGAAGTATTTATGTCTAAAGCTGACTTTAAATTGTATTGCAACATGTACGAACTTAAGAAGTTATTGTTCATATCGCTATTAATTAAATTAAAATTAAAATCTCCAATTACTAATAACTTTGATTGGTCAATATTTTGCATCATGAAATCAAAATTTTTTTTAAACATATTATTTGATGTAGATGGTGATTTATATCCAAATATAACTGTTAGTTCTTTAAATTTAATGCTTGCTAGATCTACATGGGCTTTATAAATTGAATTTTCATTATTATTTTCTACAATATGTTTTATTATTTGATAATCAATAGTTTTTTTTGCAAAGCACATAATACCCCTTGGTAGTCTTTGATTGTTTTTATCTGGAAATTTATCATCGGATCTATAAATTAAATTAAATTCTGGTATGGTAACTACATCATTTTGATATGTTTGCGTTTCAGCAAAAATTAAAATATCACCGCGACTGTACCACGGATCAGTTACAATTTTATCTATGTTTTTATGCAATGATCTTACATTTTGGAAAATAATTTTAAAACTATCTGTATCACATAGTGTATTAAATGAAACCTTTAATTTTCTTTCGTTTCTCAATCTACTCATTTCAGTTTCGACTGGGTCACCTAACTTTAGTGCTTTTGGAGCTTTAAATGTACCTATTATGTAAAGCCCTGATAATTTAGTGACTCTACTTAATGCTACGTAAAGCATTGATCTTGTTACACGTTTACTTTTCTCAAAATTTAAACAAATTGAATCATAAGTTTGACCTTGACTTTTGTGTATTGTTATCGCTTCGGCTATCACAATTGGAAACTGTTCCCTACAAACTTGATAACCGAACTTTTCACAGGCAGTTAAGGCAATAGAAGTTTTAGATATAGGTATTAATTTTTTATCAATTTTCTCTCTTTCCATGTACTCTAATAAAGGACGTTGAATTTTTTTACCAACTAGTTTTGATGTAAAATCAAACCATAATTTTGCAGGACAATTTGTAACGGGATGGAATGTAATAAATATTAAAACACCACATGTTCCATTTACTAATCCGTCTTCGACATCTAAATTATGTGTAATCATATATTTAATACCTGTTTTAAGTTTAAGCTCATGAGTTAATCCGTTTGTGTCTCTAATAGGTTTCTTTCTTAAATTGTTTAAAATTTTATCTTTTGTTTGATTCGATATTTTACCTAAAATGGTGTCCTTAGCTACACTTACATGAAGAATACCGAAAGCATTTGTTACTTTTATCTCATTATATTCATCAACGTTTTTATTTTCCGCGTAAAGTCGAATTGCCGTATCAGGTATATCTATATTATTTACTTGCCTGGATTGAATTAATTTTACATCTTCCTCGGTCATATTGCCTTGAGCAAGATTATTTAATGCTAATACAAAATGTAAATCGTTTTTTTGCCGCATAATCTCAGTTAATTCATATATATCAAACTGTTGCCATAAAATAGGATCTACTAAAATTGCTAACGGATTATCTTTAGAATTTTTATAAACTGGTGAATCCATAACTGGTGGTAGTTGATTTAAATCACCTACTGCTATAACTGATACTCCGCCAAATGAAACATTTTTACCTTTAATCTGTCTTAATCGTGTATCAACTCGAGACAACAATCTAGCACCTACCATGGAAATTTCGTCTATTATTAGCAATTGCATGTTAAATAATTTTTCGCGAATTGTATTTGCAATATCTGACGATAAATCTGGCATTTGTCCGCCAAACTGACTAACCGGCAGTGCAAATGCTTGATGAAGAGTTACTCCGTTGATTAAAAATGCCGCCTTTCCAGATGGTGCAGTTAATAATACTTTTATTGAATCTGTATGAGCACCTGGTATTTTATTAAAATAATTTGTTATTAACTGAAATAATGCATTGATTACTGTACTTTTACCTACTCCAGCTGACCCACTTAAGTATATATGAAATGGAACTTTATTAGATTTAAAACAATGAAGTACATGCATTGTAATTTCGAATTGTTTACTGTTTAATTTGCTCATAATTTTGTTAATTTCAATTTCAGGTTTTAATTCAGGTACGCTAAATCTGCTTTTCTTTTTATCCTTCACTAATTCAATACCAGCCTGTTGAAAAATATCTACTTCTTGTCCTGTCTGATTTTTATCCGCCATAAACTCACTAATTTCCTCATCCTCAACATTTTGCACTTCATTTTGTGCATCATTTAACGCCTCATCTAATTCATCATCTCCAATTACAGAGTATTTTGATCGATTAATTTGTATTATATCGCGATTATTAAAATAAATTTGTTCACAATCAGCATTTTCGATTTCTTTAAGTTCATTCCGCCATGGCAAAAATAATAAAAGTTGTTCTCGATAATAATTTACTGGATCAACTACAAGTTTATATCGTCTAAATCGTATAATCCGCGTTTTATTTCTTTCATTATATTTAACACAATCATCAATGTCTAAATTATCATCATTCCCGGAGTTATCTTTATGTGAACTAAATTGTGCCACAAAATCTGCAAGACAGATGTTTTCAAAGTTATTTGGGCGTTTGGAATACTTGCAGAAAACATCTTGTTGAACTATATCTGTTGAATCTGGATCTAATTTTTTTAGTTCTTTTTCTGATTTTAACATATTAACACGTTCAGCTAATGGACTTGTATTAATGAATACCGAAGCTCTTGAACTTTTCACAAGTGGCAATTGCAATACATGATATGCTGCTTCTTGAGCTGACATGACATTACCGTTTATAAAGATATTTGCAAATTTTTTCAATCGTTGCCTAGTATTATCATTATTATCGGCACAAGCTGCGTCTCTCAAAAGTTTACTTAGTCCTACATCAGTTTTACTGACGTAATTAATAATGTACGAAGCACAACTGTAAGCATTTAGAACAAATTGAAAATCCATATTTGCTTCAAATAAATGTAAAATATCTTTATTATAACAATTAATACAACCTTCAAGACTATTTCGTTTTAAAAATATTTGCGTTTTTGACAACGAACTGCGTAATGCTAATATATAATCTTCCTCAGTTAAATTTAATCGAATCAAAATATTATCAAATGAGACTAAGCCTTGTTTTTTAGAGAAATATATCATTAATTTCCTTACTTCTGTTAAATCATTTTTCATCTTATCTGACTTTTCATCTAACTGTATAGGTTCTAAAATCATAGTACGAGGTAAAACGGGCTGAGGAAAATTAAATCTACATTTATTCTTATTATTACTACCTTTGTTACATGTATATGTATGTTTATGACGTTGAAGTGCAACATGTGGATCATTTTCATTATAATGACATGTTATAAATCTATCAATAAATGAAACACATTTGTCTATATCAGCTGGACTGCTACTGTAAACTGGAGCGTTTTTTAGCCAAAGAAAACCGTGTCTATGAGGTGAACCTCTAACTTGAAATTCTGTTCTAGTGTACGATTCGTCTACAGTATATTCATCGAATGGACCTGCTTTATTGCTTATATAATTTATTAGATTATTAGCTTTATAATCGTAATATCTGGCGCAAGTTACAGGATCATTTCTAATCAACCTAGTTTTATTAAAAGTATCCATTTCTAGTGCTTCGCTTATTGAAATGTTTTTTTTGTCTACTAATTTTGACAGTGTTTGTATTAATTCAGGCCACCTTAACTCTGCAGCTGATACAGTAAAAAAAATTGTCGGTTTTCCTAATTGTCTAATCATAGCCATCAATTCTTTTTTCTTTGTTTCCCAGTACGCAGGTGACGAACGTATCTGCTTTAATACTCTATAACCGTCGTCATGTTTAATAAAATTATTTACTATCTCATCACTCAGCACACAATTAGCGGTTAAATTTTTGGTATTTTTAACTTTACGTAAACAAACATTAATATTAGCGAAACAACTTTTTTCTAATTTCCTTTTAGCCATATATAATATCCGTGTTGAATCACACGACCTACGATCACTCCGTTGCGCTTCTGATTTAATTCTATCGGAATAAGAAACGTTTGATTGTTTATTAAATTCCTGGCCTGCAAAAATTTTCGGGAAACTGAGTTCCTCTAAATCCTCAACCATATGCCATGGGATCGGTTGCTTATCTTGCCCGGGTGCAATAGTTTTAATTAAATCATTATTTTGCTGATTTCTGTCTAAAATTAATATTTCATTATCCGCAGCATTGTCATCATCATCTGACAGATCATTTTCGGAGAGATCTTGTGCTTTTGGTTCATTATTTATCAAATCTTTATCATTTTCATCTGATTTTACAATAACGAAATTAACAATTTTGTCATAATTTTTGTCATATCGTTCAATATACTTTTTATCGATTTTTATATTATATTTCTCATATAAAGGAGTATTTTCAAGAAAAGAAAGAGCATCGCACACATTTGCTGGTTTAATTGTTTCGTACATATAATGAGAAGCGTGATCTATATGCCGTTTTAATTTTAATTGAACTGTACCAATATTATCAAATGTTCTTGGAAGTATATCTATCATTTCATTTATTTCAACTGGAATGTTTACTACACTACCTTTAATCGAAAGCTGTGGATTTATTGCAAAAGATTTTAACGGACGAATTTGCATAAAATTTATGTAAGGAGAGACCATTCGTTCTTCTAATGGTGATAATTTATCTAAACATTCTGGAATTTTTGGAAATTTAAGATCTAAATTTAATGACAGTTTTGGAACAATTCCTTTGTTAACATATTTGTAACAATTTTTGCAAATAAGTGAACTGATGTTATTCATAATTTTATTTAAAAATTCAGAAAATACTTTTTCACTTAAATTTAGTTTTACTTTAAGCGCGTCTATGTTAAAATTTTGAACGCCGTGAATAAAGAAAAGTCTATCACAACAAACACATATTTTATCCGGCATATTATTTATATTATTTAGAAATAATGTTTTTGCTTTAGCTGAATCACTATCGTCGGATTTTAATTTTAACAACATAATTTGTCTTGACTTTAATACGTCATTATTTCTTATGCGCTCTTTATAAAGTTTATCAAGGTTACGTTTTTCCTGAAGAACTGCAGGATCTATACGAGTTTGTTTTTTTCTTTCTTTATCTAAAACTTTTTCTTTTTCTCGCGTTTCAACATTTTTTCTAGTTAACTGCTTACATTCTTTGTCAATTTTTCGTTTTTTTGCCAGAACCTCAACGTTTTCACGAGCTACCTGTTTTGCTTGTCTGTCTAAAACTTTTTCTTTTTCTCGCGTCTCTACATTTTTTCTAGTTAACTGCTTACATTCTTTGTCAATTTTTCGTTTTTTTGCCAGAACCTCAACGTTTTCACGAGCTACCTGTTTTGCTTGTCTGTCTAAAACTTTTTCTTTTTCTCGCGTCTCTACATTTTTTCTAGTTAACTGCTTACATTCTTTGTCAATTTTTCGTTTTTTCGCCAAAACCTCAACGTTTTCACGAGCTACCTGTTTTGAATGTCTGTCTAAAACTTTTTCTTTTTCTCGCGTCTCTACATTTTTTCTAGTTAACTGCTTACACTCTTTGTCAATTTTTCGTTTTTTCGCCAAAACCTCAACGTTTTCACGAGCTACCTGTTTTGAATGTCTGTCTAAAACTTTTTCTTTTTCTCGCGTCTCTACATTTTTTCTAGTTAACTGCTTACACTCTTTGTCAATTTTTCGTTTTTTCGCCAAAACCTCAACGTTTTCACGAGCTACCTGTTTTGAATGTCTGTCTAAAACTTTTTCTTTTTCTCGCGTCTCTACATTTTTTCTAGTTAACTGCATACATTCTTTGCTAATTTGTCGATTTTTCGCCAGAACTTCACCGTCTTTACGAGCTACCTGTTTTGCCTGTCTGTCTAAAACTTTTTCTTTTTCTCGCGTCTCTACATTTTTTCTAGTTAACTGCATACATTCTTTGCTAATTTGTCGATTTTTCGCCAGAACTTCACCGTCTTTACGAGCTTTTTGTTTTGCCTCTTTATCTAAAAACTTTTCTATTTCACGGTTTTCTACATTCGTCCTAGCTTTTTGTTTTGCCTCTTTATTTAATAATTGCTCATTATCCCTATATATATTATCAGTCCTTAATTTATTAATGTAAATAGCATGACATTTATTTTTTTGTGAATACGACTGTTTCTTTAATTTCGGCATTTTAAATTAGTACTTAAATATATCTTACCTTTAATTATCCGTGTAGTATAAATTGTAAGGAAGTAGAAGAATAGGAAAATACTTAATCAGGAGCAGTAGGTCGTAGGACACAAAGTCAACGTACTCATCAACAACAAATAAATTCCCTTTCTATTTGAAATCTTTATTTATCTGAAACAAATAATATTAAACAAGTAAATATAACACAACAAACTATTCAAATATAAACACAACGCAATCGTTAATATTTATATTAAGTTTATTCTATGTGAGCACTTTATATATTGTCTGTCGTACAGGTCGTACAATACAAACTAAACTGCAAATTACGAACTTCGTTTATTTTAAAACCATGACAGAAATGGTAGCTGACGCAAACAATCACTGATAGATGGCAGCAAGTACACCCAATAAATAAATAAATAAATAAATCAATATTATAAAGTACCGTAATTAATTGTACCTATCACAATGAGCATAAGCATAAGAACTACATAATATTATAATATTATTTTCATGTTGGCTGTATTAGCACAGTATTATAGTGTACTGCGCGGTTGCGCATTAACGGCAAAAAAGCGAAACACAGTGACAAGCGAAGCCGCGAAGAGGATTTTTGAACATAAGCACACCAGTTTGTTACATGTTCACAGTTGAATATTGTCTTGTTTTTACTTGTAATTAAAGTGATGTTTACAATTATTGAAAGTTATCAGGACAAAGAAATGTTGTGTTCCGTTTTGTTCAAGCGTGTGCTCCAAAGACATTAGTTTATTTAGTTTACCTACTGACGAAATAAGGTAAGTTTAATTTAGAAATAATTACTAGTTTTTATTGTGCTAATTGTTCTTTTTCAATTACTTGTGTGTTCCTTGTGGTGTGTTATTCTTACTAATTAATTTTATAAACAAATATTAATAGTTTGAAGGGTCCAAATAATATTGATGAAGGATGTACATAAATGCCTTAAGAAGCCCATTTTATTGTTGAAAATTAATAATGTTTAGATTTAACATTGTTCTATTTCTCATCAGTAGTAAATATCAGTAAATTAATATGTACTTTTTTCAATTATAGGCGCATGGAATGGATTGTCATTATTAGAAGGTGTTCTGATTAAAAATGCAAAAATGTGCAACCTACATTTCGATGTTTGCTATTTCACAAATGAAAACAGAAATAGAATCACCAATGAAGCAGTCCCTACTTTATTTCTAAGAGGTAATGTTACAAAAGTTACAAACAATATAATAATTATTGATTTATTTCTAATTTTTACATTATTATGTTGCAGATGCAAACGCAGATCTTCAAGCTAAAGAACAACATGTAGGTATTCAATGAAAAACATGTAGCTGATGAAAAGCATTAAGCTTATATGTCTGTACAAATCGAGGAAGCTGTGGCGTCTACTTCATTTCCAAGAGGTAAAATTAAAATGTTAATCATACCGAGAGTTTTATTTAACGTGAAACATGGGATCTTTCATATCCATGGTTACGAATTTGACATCAATGTTGTATTAGAGCGTTTCATTTAAAATAGAACATAGCAAATGAAATAAATCAGATACTTGTCTTGTCTGAGGCTAATATCTGCATTATACCAACGTATCATTTGCACCTTTCTTCAATTGTATACCTTATTTTCAACAACACAACCCTAATTGACAGGTAATATTTACTTGACAATGACAGCCTATGTTCTATTTTAAATAAAACGCTCTAAAACGTTGCTGTCAAATTCGTAACCATGGATATGAAAGACCCCATGTTTCACGTTAAATAACACTCACGGTATAATAATTGATGAATATTCAAAAGATTATGTTGTAGATTGAAACATAGATGTTGAACTACACCATACAGCTGAAATATCTACACAAACTACACCAATATTGTCCGCTAAAGCTCGTTTGCATGGTCAAATTGAGCATTTAAAACAAGCAATAAGACGATCGGACAACAAAAAGCCTGATGAAATAGTAGCACGCGATACTGTATCTGACGAGGAATTTATTAAATTTTGTGAAAGGAATTTTAACGAGGCTACAGCAAATTTGTTTAAAATGCAGCTAGAGTTATCCAAGAAGAAGGCACATGGTCACAGATATACCGAAAACATGAAGCAAAGCAAATATTTTATTAGATAAACACATGTGTGATAAATGCCAATCATATTCGAAAAGTAATGTTGAGTTAAACAAATTTAGAGCGTACCAAAACGATAAAATGATACCTTTGGAAACCTAATGTTTTAGTAAATACCTTCAGAAGTAAAGTTTACGATCCAAGATAGTTAATTTTGTAGTAAATGCGAACTTGGCTTTTAGGATCATAGACATAAAATCACAAAATATATTGTAAGTCTTATTTTAATATAAAGTGGACATTTCGGCAGCCAAAGCCGCCATCATTAGCATTCTAGTTGTCCTCCAACAATATAAATTAATAGAATTACGGTTGTTTTATTCATTGTTACATAAACCATTACTGAAATAAAACATTTTGATGTGTTTTCACTTCGGTGGCCGACAACCTTAATTTATTTATATTGAGGGCAACTAGAATTTAGCATTTTTACATAATTCCAATACCTCCCTTACAGGCAAGCGAAAGGTAAAAACAAAAAGATTACTATTGTGTAACAATGCAATCAAGCGTGCATCGCTTCTTGTAATAATATTATGTTTGTGTTTGTATGTATTATTACCTCTATATATTTTTGTAACATGCGTTTTTTATTGTTCAATAAATTTTTATACCTACATTTACTTTTTGTAATATTCTATCCTGTAATCTTATATACTAATCTTATATACTAATCTTATATACTAATCTTATATACTAAAAGGCTTAAAGTTGTTGATTTTTAGCCAAACTAGCAACGCATTTAGAACTGCACAACGTTATGAACGAATTATCCGATTTTCATGATTTTTTTACGAGGTGATAGAGGGTGTCGAGACGCAAAAACCTTTGTATAGTTCAATTGTTTTTAATTTTCTTTTGTTTGAGAAAAATGCCAAAAACTGACTTTTTGATTTTCGTTAATAACAAATGAATGGTTTAATCTATTGATTTAAAAATTGGTATACATAGTAAGGGATTAATAGTGAGTCCATGCGACCAGGTCTCAATGTTCCAGATATAATAGTTTTTTAGTTATTAATGAAAAACTGAGATTTCATCAGTGAATCAGAGCTTTGAATGCTCAAATGTTCAACAACTGACTGTTGAATAAAAAACAATGCTACATTGTGTCAAACTGACGTTTACAATTCGAAATTTCAAATGCACTTTTCTTAATTAATATAATTAATAGAAGAAATTTGTTAATTATATTGAGTTATAATAGAAGGAGCGTAAATATTTTTAATATTTTCATCAATTTTAGTACTACTTTTAAAAAAATTATTTTATTTTGACAGTCATTACAAAGTACAGTCACAGAAAAAGACGTCAGAAGTTTTAGTACATTCAGGGTAAAAATTGTTAACATATTTGAAAAAAGAACAATAATACATTTTGTCAAACTGACATAATACAATTTCAGATGCATTTATCTTAAGTAATATAATTAATATACTTAAGCAATTTCTTAACTATGTTAAGTTATAATAGAGAAAAAAATTATTTAATTTGACATTTACTACAAGTACTGTCACAGAAAAAGATAGTAGAAGTTACATTATTATAGTTCATTCAGAGTGAAATATTAAAATTAAGTTTGTACTTTTAGTTTGTTTTTTGTTCCGTAAATTCTGAAGTCATCAAGAATCTGTCGGTCCCATGCATTTCTTATGAAGAAATATGACCTTCATATTTGCATGAATTTTTGAAGCATTCAACATAATTTCTTAGTAGTAATTCAATAAAGAGTGTTACATTTAATTTCTCTATTTTACGATGATGTTTAAAACAAATTATTATTCATCATCTTTTTAAATAAACGAAATTTTAAAATGTTTTGCACAAATACATGCACGTTTGTTGTAGTTTTGACAGCTGGATGTACTGCGCAAACGGAAACGGAGGCAGTGCAGCGAACGCCGCATGTGAAAGATGACTACGCTACGACATACGTTTTTAATGCATAAGTGAATATTTTTATTGTTACATGTTATTGTTAAATAATGTGAGCAAGTTAAAATATATAATTTCATTGTTAAGAAATTAGCCATTTTCAAAATTTACAGTTGAAAGTAATATGAATTGTATATGGGCAGCCAAGTATAATACATAACCTTACTAATGGAGTCTATTGGCATTATAAGGTTTCAAAAGTGAAAATATTGGTGAAAATTTTAAAAACTAAATTGATGATAATATTATTAAGTACCTAATTTTACTTTTATTCTTAACAGGAATATAATAATAAATTGTGCGTATTGCAGATCAATTATAATTTATTTAAACATTGTTGGTGGCACTTAATGAATGTTTAACATATTATGGACAAATTTCAATTTGATCATTTTCCTTTTTCCATCAAATAAATAAAGCTGGTATACTATAAGAATTTGAAGTCAAACCGATCCGAACATATAACCATTTTCCGTAACCAACATAGTATTTGCACTTACATGTTGTGTTATGAACACATAATTAGAAAAGAATTAATTTCATGTAGTCTTTCTAAGTCTAGAATACTTCGCAAATATACTCGAATAGGTACTTCCAAATATATTTCAGACATTCGGCATTTTGTGGAAACTTGTACCATTCTATTGCGCACATGGGTAAACAATATCCTGTTAGAAATAGGAAGGGACGAAGGGAGTATGATAGATACAAAGTAACAGGTATTGAATGAGACAGCAAACATGTGCGCACTACGTAGTACGCAATTTTGTGAATAAAAAGTGCGGTAAATTTGAATTTGACAATTCTCCTTTAATTTCACATTTTATTTTTAAAAGCAAAAGGCTTCATTAATATTTTCGTCTGCCTAACAACGGCTTTACGTCAGGCCAACGTTATGAATGGATTATCCGATTTGAATTATTTTTTTAACTAGACGATAGAGGTCATCGAGACGCAAATTTTTTTTTGTACCATTCAATTAATTGTTTTTGATTTTCTTTTGTTTGAGAAAAATGCGAAAAACTGAGTTTTTGTTTTTCGTTAATAATAAATGTATGGTTTAATCTATCGATTTAAAAATTGGTATATATAGTAAGAAACTAATAAGGAGTTCATGCGACCAGGTTTCTATGTTCTACATAGTATAGTTTTTGACTTATTAATTAAAAACTATACTTTAACAGTGGATCAGAGAATGTATAAACAAAAGTTGAACAAATGACTATTGACGTTTGAATAAGGCTACCTCTGTCAAACTGACGTTTACAATTCAACATTTCAGATGCGTTTATCTCTACAAAAATATAAATAAGTAGCAATTTGTACATTATAATAAAGTAATAGTAGAAAATCGTGAATGTTTATATCAATTTAAAGATTATTTACCAAAAAAATTATATAGTCACAACAACAAATGGCAAGATCGAGAGTATATTCAGAATGAAAACTATATAAAATTAAAAGGCTGGTTGAGGCCTACTCTATGTCAAATTAATGTCATACTTGACGTTCGCAGTTTTATATGTTAAATATATGTCAATAAAATATAAGTACTTATAATATACTTATAATTAAGAGAGTACTAAATTGTTTAACTGTCACATTATAGGTAAAAATAAATAATAATATAATAGGTAGCTATAGAATGTTTCAACTTGAACTCTTTCTAAATTTAATTGGCGAAATGTTTTTCGAGTTAAATAATTTTCATATCATACAATTTATACAAAGTAAATTATCATTGTAATATGTTATATTATAGGTACTTACGCCAGTAATTAGATTAAAAAAATTAATACAATCTATCATTTGCATTTCTAATTATATATCTGCTTCTGTTAATTTAACTGGACAGATTTAGATTCTTTTATCTTCTATTATAAAAACAGTATCTATATATAAATTACCGCAATAAATAGCCTCGATCTATATATATAATTTTTGATAGTATGAAGTAAAAAGCATAATAAAAATCTTGCCAAAATTGCAATTTCATTATAATAATGTTTATTAAAAAAGATTAACCTCAAAATGTATTAAAATTCATATGCAAGTTTCTATACCACATCATTCATATTAGTACCTGAGTACTATGACAGATAGCAACGCACGGCGCAAGCGTACTTCATTAGTGCACAACGTATTACTTTTAAAATTACGCGCGAATTTAATATTTATTAAATTATTATTCTTTATATAGCAAATGGTACAATCGCTTCAAAGATGATCACACGTCAATAGACAGTTAACCACGTCTCAGTAAGCCCGAAGAAAGTAAGTACATACGTAAATGATGCATAGTCGTCGTATTATTGTCAGAGAACTTGCAAACAAGGTAATAGTTTGTTGTTGAGCATGAGCAGAGTGAATGCGAAATTCGTTTCAAACGCACCCACAAATTTCTTCGCATCTGATTCAAAAGTTATTGACCAAACATAACATTCTCTGGTTCGTCAGGTTCTGTACTCTCACCGTACAGTTTATGTTGTTTTTTTTGTACTATTTTTTTCTAAACTAAGAATGCACAATTTAAGGAACGAAAGAATACAACTCGCTTTACGTGAACACAATTTCACAAAAAATCATCTAGAACTGTTTCCAACTATGGCGGGAACGCTTCGATAGGAGAAAATTTAAATATGTGTATTACCAAATAAACTATTTGAATGATATTAAAGTTCAAGGCCTGCAAATTAGAACTTATAATATTTTTGACCACAATACAATACAAAAGTAAACTAAAGTGACTAGCTGTACGTAAACAAAATTATTATACAGGTTGGTGGAGGTGAAATGCGAACATAGGGAAATATATGACAATGGAGTAATCATGCTAGGCATCTTGATTTACATGGAATAAGTACTGTCAATGTCAAAGTAGCTGTCATATTACTGAAAGTTTTATTTTCATTAAAATATTTTCTTTTCATAATAATGTATGTGTACGAGCAGAACAAGAAAGTTTACATGCACTTTTAGATTTTATTATTATTTCTGTTATTGATTACTCTTTTTGCCACACAAATTCACATTACTTCGTTTTGTGACACTACTACAAAATATATCAAGATACCTGGCATGAAAGTTCGATTGTCATGTATGTTCCCTATGTTCGCATTTTACCTCCACCAACCTGTATAAGTAGAAAAACAACAATAACAGTAGGATCATTCTGATTATTTATTATAAATAATGTGCTTGGTTTTAGTATAATAGTTTATTTACAATGTATTTTAAACGTATTATTTTATGTTTTCTAGACTTATCTTGGTTTTCAAATAATTGGAGATAGTAATATGGTTCGCTTCTGTTCCACAATATTAGACAGTCGAATTTTAAAAAATAAGTACAAAAACAATGGTAACTCGACAATTGATTTTTGTGTTTCTGGGCAACAAATAAGAAACTTAGAAACACGATTGAGAAAATATGAAAATAAATTAACATCGCAAATCTTAGTTTGCATAGGAACAAATGATGTTCTAAAAGTACGTTTATAATAATCATTCGAAGGAACATGAAAGTATGAATAAAGAATTTTTATATTTCAGATGAAAACTGTAAAATCATTTAAAAAGGCTTTATTTAATTTATCAAATTTATTAAAAAATAAGAAAGTTGTGTGGTTAACTTTGCCTCCCATTTTGAAAGTTAGCGAACCACATTGTAGACGACTTGTAAAATTTTATAAAACGAAATCTGATATGATTAGTAGTTTACTCTTTATAGAGCATAAAAAGTAAATTAATAATCATATCAGATTTTGTTTCAGCCAAATGTCTAATTTATTTAATCCACTAGAATTGAAATGAATTCCGTCTGGACGGCGAGGCAGGTGTAATTGATGCCGTGGTCGTGTATAAAATCTACGATAAAAAAATATAATCAAAATGTGAGAAATAAATTAATATTTTGTACTTATAGCTCCTTTATTATTATTTGAAGAAAAGTTAAGTTAAAATAATCAAAATTTAATCATGTGTTTCTCTAATTTCTAATAAAATCTGATTTAAAATGAAACATAGGATATAAATATCATTTAATTATTCTTGAACAATATAAGATATTATTTGAGCAGTTTTAAAAGTTCAAGAGACGTTTTCAACTTGAACTTTTTATTATTGTCATTGGCATTCCTGTGAAATTCGTAAACATAAATATGAAAAATGTTTCACGTTCAAATAAATTATTCACAATAGTGAGTTTCAAAATTAAAATTATCGGAAAATATGCTAAAATCTTGTAATCCATGAACGTTTGATATTTTTTTACTGCATAAAAATCTTGACATAACATAGTAGTAATCAAAATATTATTATTGTGGTTCTCATTATTAATGCAGTGCGAAAAGTTGTGTGCTGGCTACATCAGATTTTTTATTTTCAAATCCATAACGTTACAAAAAAAACTTTTGGCATATCTTAGACTATTTAAAAAAAAGCAAGATATTGTTTTTTGTATCTTCAAATAATAAAGACATATGGGTATTTATTTCTTACCTTGAAAATAATTCTTTTCTTATTTGTCCATCGTTATGACAGAATTCATAAAGATCTAATACTTTATTGTTGGGTAGTTCTGCTTTGTTATTTAATATGCAACAAATATAAATTTAAATTTAAAAAAATTAAGTATTATTTTTGATGAGAAGAAAAACAATAATATATTCTTACCAAGTTTTTTGATAGCATTATTAAATTTTACAAGTCGTCTACAATGTGGTTCGCTAACATTCAAAATGGGAGGCACAGTTAACCACACAACTTTCTTGTCTTTTAATAAATTTGATAAATTGAATAAAGCCTTTTTAAATGATTTTACAGTTTTCATCTGAAATATAAAAATTCTTTATTCATACTTTCATGTTCCTTCGAATGATTATTATAAACGTACTTTTAAAACATCATTTGTTCCTATGCAAACTAAGATTTGCGATGTTAATTTATTTTTATATTTTCGCAATCGTGTTTCTAAGTTTCTAATTTGTTGCCCAGAAACACAAAAATCAATTGTCGAGTTACCATTGTTTTTGTTCTTGTTTTTTAAAATTCGACTGTCTAATATTTTGGAACAGAAGCGTAACATATTACTATCTCCAATTATTTGAAAACCAAGATAAGTCTAGAAAACATAAAATAATACGTTTGAAATACATTGTAAATAAACTATTATACTAATACCAAGCACGTTTATAATAAAAACTTACAGAATTCTTCATAATTCGAAATTATAATATAATAATAACAACAGAGATAATATTAAAAGCACTAAATACGTAGCATCGAATCATTCACATAAAACCATGAAACATTGATTACAACAATGAAACAATAATACATTTAATAGAATATTTTTCGCCCATTACTGGCGCTGTAATCGCATATTGATATTTTTGATAAATTAATCCAGATATTCGTATAAATAAAAAATAATATTAACAATGTCAAATTTTATGTAATGTAGTACCTAACATAACATATTACATTCTTTTAAATTTATATCTAGAGAATTCTAATATATAAATATAAGAAATGTCAAATTTAAACTAATTGCATTTTCTATTGTCACAGCGTATTGCGCAGCAGTTTTGCTGTCTCACTCTATGCATGTTACTTTGTATCTATCGTACTCGCTTCCTCTAACCGGATGCCCAATGTCCAAGCATGCGCGCGCAACCGAAGTTCAAAAGGATAGGTCTATTGTGGTACTTTATATCTAGTAACTTTACCAACAACAAACTGGTGTACAATAAATTGTACGCATCGTTGTTGCAATAAGGCACGCATAAAACTCTATCCAGCATTGTTCAATAGACAATTTCCAGGAGGCGTGGTCAATGTGGCGGGAATCTGATTGTGGACAACGCTGTTTCATGTTACCATTGCATCTATTTTATTCAAATAACGTGTCTGAAAACAATTGACGACCGTGTAAATATTGTTTTTGATTCTTCGACTAGAATTTTTTTCCGAGAGCTTTAATTTGATAACACACTTTATAAAATTTGAATTTTGTATTATTGGAAAAACAATTGACAATCGCATTGACGTCATTTTTATATTTTTTTCCACTATACTTATCTCTCTGAAACCTTTAGATTGATACCTATACCAAACTCGGTAGTTTAGTTAGGTATAATAATTAGAATAATTTATTTAAATAATAATTGAGAACCGTTTAAATGTTATGTTTATGTTATTCAACTAATGCTGCAATTCTGTGAAAATCTGTAGTTAGGTGTGTACTACAAATTTATAAAACTGTAAATAATAAACAAAATCGCAATGAAATTTATAATGATATGAACATTTTTGTACATATCAACAAGTATTGATGTGATTATTGAACATATTTACAAATCTGTAAAACTTATAGATATTTGCACAGAATCGCAGCATAAATTTATTTTGTTGAGAGCTTCAATTTGATACCACACTAGATAGAATTTTAACTAAAAAGTTCAGCTTATAAAGTTGGTACCACTGGTTGAATAAAAAAAAATTGAATAATTTTTTGCGAAACAATTGAAAATCGCATAAATGTCGTTTTTTACATTTTTACTAAACTTATCTCCCCGAGAGCTTTAAATTGACACCAAACTCGGTGTAATTTGAATAATAATAATAATAAAAAAATTGACGATCGTTTAAATGTTATTTTTGTTTTTCTACTAGAATTATTTTTCCGAGAGCTTTCATTTGATACCACACATGATATTATTTTGATAAAAATAAAAAAAGTTTTGTTTATAAAGTTGGTACCACTGGTTGAATAAAGCTCATTAACGAACTTGAAGTCAGATTTTGGCTTAAGATCTTAAATATAAAATTTCAGTCCAATATTCCAACGCGTTTTTAAGTTATCCAACATCCAGACAGACTAACAGACTAACAGACCGACAGACCGACAGACCGACAGACCGACTTTTTTTAAAATTATGTTTTTTGGGTTCAGTATGGTCTAAAACGTGAAGATTCACCAAAATCTCGAACTGTCAAAAAATCACGATTACAATACTTCCCTCTATTACATAGGTCGGGGAAGTAAAAATCTGCTGTTTCCACCACAGTACTTCCCCGACTATATAAGTTTTAATAACTTATTTCGTAACGCCTTTAATTTTATGCTTTATTCAGCAAAATTTAAATAAATGTATATTTTTTCCCAAACTATTTAAGTATAATTTGAATAATGTACTTAAAAAAATTGACGATCGGTTAAATGTTATTTTTATCTTTCTACTAGAATTTATTATTTTCCCTAGAGCTTTAATTTGATACCACATACGATAGTATTTTAATAAAAAATAAAAAAGTTATGTTTATAAAGTTGGTACCTACCACTGGTTGCATAAAAAAATTTTAATAATTTTTTTAGAAACAATTGACAATCGCATAAATGTAATTTTTTACATTTTTACTAAACTTATATCCCTAAGCTCTTTAAATTGACACAAAGCTCGATATAATTTGAATAATTTATAATAAAAAAACAATTGACGATCGTTTAATGTTATTTTTGTTTTTCTACTAGAATTCTTTTCCCGAGAGATTTAATTTGATAATACACACGATAGTATTTTGATAAAAATAAAAAAAAGTTATGTTTATAAAGTTGGTACTACTGGTTGAATAAAGCTCATTAACGAACTTGAAGTCAGATTTTGGCTCAAGATCTTAAATATAAAATTTCAGTCCAAAATTCCAACGCGTTTTTAAGTTATGCAACATCGGTCACTTTTTTAAAATTATGTTTTTTGGGTTCAGTAGGGTCTAAAACGTGAAGAATCACCAAAATCTCGAACTGTCAAAAAATCACGATTACAATACTTCCCTCTATTACATAGGTCGAGGAAGTAAAAATGATAATATTAGCTTTATATAGAAGATATAACTTTTAACAATATATCTAAAATTATGAAACTATGAACAAATTAAATATTTTTTTTACAACTTTTATTAATTACTTAAAAACCAAAGCAATGATTTTGTTTATATTTTCATATCTCATGTAGAATAACCGGAGAAATGCTTAAATATATGGGAAGAGAAGGAACTGTACTACTATTAGATATATTTAATGAAGCCTGGAAGCAAGGAAAATTACCGAAAGATTGGGAAATAGCTGTCATTACACCAGTACATAAGAAAGGAGATGTTAAAGATTGCAACAACTACAGAGGAATTTCACTACTAAGCACTGCACTGAAAGTATATGAGAGAATATTGGAAAGAAGATTGAGACAAATAATAGAACCTACGCTTGAGGAAGCTCAGAGTGGATTTAGAAAGGGAAGAAGTATACAAGACCATATATTTACGATTAAACAAATAATACAAAAGACCACAGTAAGCAACAACAAAGCATTTATGGCATTTATTGATTTAGAGAAGGCGTTCGACAGAGTACAGAGACAGAAGATATGGGACAGCTTAGCTGAAAGAAAAGTGAACAAAAGATTAATTAATGCAATCAAAGGCTTATACAAGAAAAATCTAAATTATGTTATCAGCAAGAACAGAACATCGGAAGTATTTGAAACTACAGGAGGACTACGACAAGGTGGAGTTATGAGTCCAGTTCTCTTCACAATATTCATGGATGACATCATCAAGAAATGTAAGCCAGAAATAAAGAAACCAGGAATAGGATATAGATGCCTACAACGGATAGAAATTGGAGAATGTGCATTTGCTGATGACGTAGTACTTTTAGCAAGTAGCGAAACGAATCTCCAACACAACATAAATGTTTGGAACAAAACACTAAAAGAATTTGATATGAAAGTAAACGTGAATAAAACAAAAGTAATGGCTATATCAAATGAGTACGAAACTATGAACATAAAAATAGAACATGACAGAATTGAACAAGTGTCGAAATTTGAATATCTAGGAGTGTTAATTAACAGTACCGGAGTCCAAGATGAAGATATAAACAGAAGAATAGACAAGACAGCAAAAAAATTCTACATGCTGAAAAACAGTCTCATAGGCAAAAAAGAAATATCGCAGAAAACAAAAATTACAGTGTTTAACACAATATATCGTGCGATATTAACCTATGGCTGCGAAACTTGGGTTATGTCCAGAAGAATGAAGAGTAAACTCCAAGCTTTGGAAATGAAATACCTGAGAAGTGTTAAAGGTGTGACAATGATAGACAAAATAAGAAACGAAGATATTAGGAAAGAATTAGAAACAAAACCGATACTACAGTTTATAGAGGAAAGACAACTCAGCTGGTGGGGACACCTGATAAGGATGAACGACAACAGACCCGTAAAGAAGATATGGACAGCCAAAATAAGAGAGAGAAGAGGACGAGGTAGACCAAGAGAAGACTGGGATGGAATTGTAAGAAAACTACTATTGAAAAAAGAAATGACAATACAAGAAGCAAAAATGTGCGCAAGAGACAGATTACAGTGGAAAAGTTTGTGTGCGAATAAAGACAAGAAAACCCTACACTTAACGGTAAAAGGGTTACCATCGACTATATAATATATCTTATGTAGACGTATCTTGAATATAAATTCATAAGACCACTATACTTATGTATTTAATATAGGTAAAATATAATTTTTTGCACTTTCGGAACTAAAACTGTTCTTCAGTCTTTATTTTTAGGGACTAAGGTTCTTAATTTTATCCCAAGGGATTATTTCTCATATTTAATCCCGTTGTCAAGGAATTGAATTAATTAATCCCGTTGTCAAGTAAATACGTGCTATTTGTTATAGAGTATCTATGGTAACAATATAAATATTTGTCATAAAATTTACTGTCAAAATTACAAAATGTGTATTCTTTTAAACTATTTTGCATTCGTTTGAGGATGAAGTGCAAAAAATAGCGTATATACCACAGGACTAAAGTACCTTTAATCCCTCAGGTGATTATTTACCTCACCTTCGACTCGTGAAATAAACTTCACCCTCAGGATTAAATCATGCACTTTAGTCCCTCAATATATAATATACTATTTCATCGTAATTTAGATTTCAAAAATTAAAGTATTTTTCCTATAACTTGAAAGTATAGTGGTCTTATGAATTCATATTTTTGTGCAAACAGGCAAGATACATCTATATAAGATATGAAAATATAAAGAAAATCGTTGCTTTGGTTTTTAAGTAGGTAATTAATAAAAATTGTAAAAAAAATACTTAATTTGTTCATAGTTTCATAATTTTAGAGATATTGTCAAAAGTTATATCTTTTATATAAAGCTAATGCTATCATTTTACTTCCCCAACCTATGTAATAGAGGGAAGTATTGTAATCGTGATTTTTTGACAGTTCGAGATTTTGGTGATTCTTCACGTTTTAGACCCTACTGAACCCAAAAAAACATGATTTTAAAAAAAGTCGGTCTGTCGGTCTGTTAGTCTGTCGGTCTGTCTGGATGTTGGATAACTTAAAAACGCGCTGGTATTTTGGACTGAAATTTTATATTTAAGATCTTGAGCCAAAATCTGACTTCAAGTTCGTTAATGAGCTTTATTCAACCAGTGGTACCAACTTTATAAACAAAACTTTTTTTATTTTTATCAAAATACTATCGTGTGTGGTATCAAATTAAAGGTCTTTGGAAAATAATTCTAGTAGAAAAATAAAAATAACATTTAAATGATCGTCAATTGTTTTTTTAAATAAATTATTCAAATTACACCGAGTTTGGTGTCAATTTAAATCGCTAGGGGAGATAAGTTTAGCAAACATGTAAAAAATGGCATTAATGCGATTTTCAATTGTTTCTCAAAAAATTATTCAAATTTTTTTATTCAACCAGTGGTACTAACTTTATAAACATAACTTATTTTATTTTTATTAAAATACTATCGTGTGTGGTATCAAATTAAATCTTTCGGAGAAAATATTCTAGTAGAAAAATAAAAATAACATTTAACTGATCGTCAATTTTTTTTATTATACATTATTCAAATTATACCGAGTTTGGTGTCAATTTAAAGCTCTCGGGGAGATAAGTTTAGTAAAAATGTAAAAAATGACATTTATGCGATAATCAATTATTGTTTCTCAAAAAATTATTCAAATTTGTTCAAGTGTATTATCAAATTAAAGTTCTCTGGGAAAAAAAATTAGTCGAAGAATCAGTAACAACATTTAAACAATGGACAGTTGTTTTTACTTCCCGCATTATATTCTATAAGGGTATAAGGTATTGTGACTGGTTAAAAGTGTGAGTTTTTAGTGAATAAATATTAAAAAATTTTACATGGTATTTAAATTATGCCGAAGTTGGTATGAACTTAAATACTTTGGGAAAAAAGATAAATTTATTTCAATTTTGCTGAATAAAGCATAAAATTAACGGCGTTACGAAAGTAAGTTATTAAAACTTATAGTCGGGGAAGTACTGTGGTGGACACAGCAGATTTTTATAATAGTAACACAAAAACCCAATTTCGTACATAATTTACAGGTTTAAAATAGGTAAAGTATAACTGCTCCAATGTATGCTTGAACTCACGCCAATAGGAGTGATGTTAGTAATGTATTAATTTTACACTATGGCTGCGTGCATTTTGCATAGCTACTTACAGTACGGAGAAAACGCGTACAATGGATATTTTATTTTATAACAAATTAATGAGAATAGCAAAAATGAGCAAAATGTTATAAAATAATAAAGAATTATATTTAATAATATTATATTATGGGTACTTAACTAATAAATAATGAGAATACATATCTTTAGAGAACGCGGTAGAAAACCGTTACTTGCACTACCTATTTTAATTTATAACAAATAAATGAGAACATCCAAACTTTTCATGAATATAGCAATAGCAAATCAAATGAGCAAAATATAGCATTAAGATAGTTTTAATTTTATACTATCTGTGTATTTAATTTAAGCATAAGAGAACCGAGAAAAAGCATATACAACAGCTAATTTAATTTATAACAAATAAATGAGAACAGCAAAAAATGTCATTAATATAGCAATAAATGAGCAAAATATTATAGCGTTAAAAAAGTTTTAATTTTACACTATGTATACGCAACGTGAACTTAGCGTATACAATGGATTTTTGTTTATAACAAACGAAGGACACCAGCAAAAAATTTCATCAATACAGCAATAAATAGCAAAAAATGAGCAAATTATTATAGTATAGAAAAAAAATTAATTTTACGCTATGTATACGCAACGTGAAGTTAGCGTATACAAAGGTTTTTTGTTTATAACTAATAAAGGACAACAACAAAAAATTTCATCAATACGGCAATAAATAGCAAAAAATGAGCAAAAAAAGATAGTGTTAACAAATTTGAAATTTCACCCCATGTATACGCCACGTGAAGTTAGCGTATATAGGTTAAATGGGAAATAACTTTAAAACGGGCAGAGCAAAAAAATGTAAAACTATTAGCAACTTTTAGCAAAAAATGAGCAAATATAATATAACTATTCGTTTATCCAATATCTTTTAATGTATACGCCAACTTCACGGACCTTAACAGGTGCAGATTCAAAATCGGAGTTAGTAAAAATACAAGCAGATTTAACAAGAGTTTTATTGAGTGCTGGCTCTGAGTTAAGAAAATGGTTGTGCAATGATACGAATATGTTACAGAATTTTGAAATTGGAAGTAATTTAAAAGCAGGTACATTAGAAGTAGGTGAAAATGAACCAAACAAGACTTTGGGTGTGTATTGGGACTCAAACAGGGATTATATTCAGTATTTTATTAATAATTGTTCAGTTTTAGAAAATTGTACTAAGAAAAGTATTCTATCCATTATTTGTCAAATGTATGATCCGTTAAGTTTGTTAGGCCCGATAATAATTACTGCTAAGTTAATAATGCAAGAACTTTGGCGAATGAAATTAGAATGGGATATTTCAGTTCCTGAGAAACTGCAGGAAAACTGGAATAGTTTTTTGACGGAGTTACCATTAATAAACACTTATAAAATTCCGCGGCAGGTATTAATCTATGAATATGTAATTTATTATCCAGTTGCATGGATTAAGCGACTCTTCGGACCGTGCATACGGTTCATGTATTTATGTCAAATATGTTACGTCGTCAGGTAAGATTTTATCGAATTTACTATGTGCAAAATTGCAAGTATCACTGCTCAAACAGTTAACGTTACCACGTTTAGAGCTTTGCGATGCGTTATTTTTGTCTAATTTAGCAAACAATTAATGAAATTATGGAAATCAATTTTCATAAAAAAATTCTATTGGAGACTGCACAATTGTCCTAGCGTAGATAAAATTAGAACCGAGCCGTTGGAAAACCTTTGTAGCTAACAGGGTTAGTGAAATTCTGTCTCTACCAAATAATAATTGTGACTGGAATTACGTAATTTCTAAAGATAATCCCGAGAACTAAATTTCGCGAAGTGTATCAGCAAAAGTACTAAAGAAACGGTCTGTGGTGGCACGGCCAAAATTGGTTGTTGTTGAACGACAATCAATGGCATGAAAAAATAATTATTGAATTACCTGAACAAAAAGGTTGTTCAGTCACTGCTGTCACAGCATCAAAAGATATATTATTGGCTAAAATTTTAACTAAGTTTTCCAAATTTTAAAAAAAATCAGCGAGTTCTAAGATTTATAAAAAAATGTCGGTGAAAAAAAAGAATCGAAAGTATTAGGGCCATTAACGCCATATGAAATTGAAATTGTAACTAATGTTTTAATAAAACATGTTCAAAAATCTTGTTTTCCCAACGAATATAATTGTCTATCTAAGTCTAAGCAAATAGACAAGAAAAGTAAATTTAAACCCTATGATGGTCAATGAAGTCATTCGCGTTGGTGGTAGACTAAAAAATACTGAGCTACCTATAGACAAAAAAACATCCGATTATTCTACCAAAATCACATATTTTGACAGACCTTATCATATCGGATGAACACATAAGCCTTGGTCATTGTGGTACTCAACTATTGTTGTGTTCTCTTTATTTGTGTCTACAAAGGCAGCGCATATTGAAGCAGTATCTGAGCTTACTACTGAAGCTTTTTTAGCCACGTTACGTTAAGATTTACTAGTAGACGAGGTAAACCCTGTAACATTTATTCAGATAATGATCTAAATTATGTTGGAGCCGATAGAGAATTATCTGAACTGCATGAATTTTTAACGTCTAATGCAGATACGTTAGCAAATCATGTAGTTAATGACAAAATTAAATGGCATTTTATACCCGCTAATTCACCTAATTTTGGGTGAATCTGGGAGGCAGGCATTAAAAGCACAAAATATCACCTTAAACGAGTTGTTAGAAATAATATTTTGACTTTTGAAGAATTTAATACCGTTTTAGTCAGGATTGAAGGAATATTAAATACCCGTCCACTTTATCCTTTGACACCTGATCCTGATGACCTAACGGCGTTGACGCCATCCCATTTTTAAATCAACAAATAGCTAACTGCTCTACCAGAAGTCGATCTCACAGACGTAAATGAAAATCGACTAAGCCGCTGGCAACGACTACTAGCGATTTCTCAACACTACTGGAACCGCTGGCATAAGGAATATTTGACGGAATTCCAGACCAGAACGAAATGGAAGCAGCGAGCACCAGAAATACTTCAGGTTGGTGCACTTGTCCTCGTCAAGAAAGACAACACTCCATCCCTCACCTGGCACTAGGCAGAATCACGAAGCAAGAAAGCGAGTTTAATTCAGTTTTCGTGCACGGTTTTGCACTATTGACGTAGAATTGTACTTGTTTCTCCGCTATGATCAGTAGTTCTCCTTTCTCGTTCATAATGTATCCGCCTTTGTCACCGAAAACAATCTTCATTTTGTTTTTGGTTAGAGCTCGTACAGAGATAATTCCATGGCTAATTTTCGGCACCAACAAAGTGTTTCTAATTTTAAACTCCTGAAAATAATTGACATTATTTATTATTATTATAAATTCACTACGGTGTTCTTCTTCTTTGGACAGAATCTTGATATGTGACCTTTTTACTGGCAAATATAACAAATAATTACCATTTTTTACTTAATTGGTCGTGTACCAGGGGGGTTGCCCTCGTGTCGGGTGTGAGTCATAAATTCATGACCCGCTGGAAGGAAGCTGTTTTAGACACAGAAAACGTCTTCGAATAACAAATAATGTCCTTTCGTGCGTATTTCTCCTTCGCCTGTTCATGATACTTCGCTACTAGTATCTCTTGTTTATTATCGATGTTCTCATTTCGCCGAGCATCCTCTGCAAGCAAACGTCTTTTGACTGTAGCGCTGGTGAATTCTTCTTCCGGGAGATTAAATTACGTGGAGACTACTGTATCCCAATCATCAGATAATCCACAAAGGATCGTCTTCTATTTTATCATCGATATTTGACAGATCTGCAACTGTTTTGTTAATTTTACCTAGATGACTTTCTATAGTTTCATAATCTTGCATTCTACATGAATATAATTTTCTCCTAAGTTGAACGGTACGAAACTTACTGTCTTTTGGAGCATACAACCTTTGTAGTTCATCCCATACTTGTTTTGCAGTTGTCAACTGAGCTCTCCCTTGACGCGATACATATACTTTTTTTATCTTTTGGGGTGACGTTTTCATCTGGTTCATTTTCTCCGGGATCAACTATTGTCCAAAAGGTCGCATTCCATCAATACCATCCTCATTTGATATGACCATGATGCGTAGTTTGCCCCTTTTAATTTCTCTATCGAATTTTTATTGTCCGACATGTTTTCTTACAATATTACGTCTCCAAATGCAGCGTCACTCGTATCAATTTAAACTACGTTTTTACGCACATACAAATAGCACATCTGGGCATAACCATTGTTAGTTATGTCTTAAATGGTGATTAGTATAAACACGATACACTTTACTACTAGGTTTTATTATATTGAATAAGAACATGTACAAAGCAAATATACAAGATGTTTCACAACTTAGAGCAAAAAATTAAAGGGTATATTCTGTACGACGTGCTGATCATGAAACAAAAATATTTTTTAAAAAATTCGCAAAGTTAAGGGTAGTTTACTTGAAGTAGACATTTTTTGAACCACTAGAGCATACGTCATAGAAAGAAATATTAAATGAAATTAATTATCAAAGAAACATTATGTAATGTTAGTTTTATTTAGAGACAATAATAATTGTTTTGAATACAAAATAATTTATAATATTAATGCATTGTATTTAATATCAAGATAATTTGGGAAATAACATATCTGAAGCACAAAACTATAAATACTGTTCAAAATTTGCACCATTCATCCCTACACACATTGCAGCACGTTGAATTAATGACCTAGTACAGTCTTGACACGAATTTTGTATTCGTATTATTTCTGCTGAATTTTCTATTCTCTGCCTAAGTCTTCTTCGTTTTCCGGCGCATTTTGGTTGTCGTACACGAGGCATTTAAAATGACCCCAGCAATAAAAATTCAGCGGATTTAGGTCAGGGGATCTAGCAGGCCAAGCTACAGGTCCACCGCAACCAATCCACCTTTCCTCAAACACTTGGTTTAAATGTTCTCTTACATTTAGAGCATAGTGTGGCGGCGCACCATCGTGCTGAAACCATGTCTGCTGACGCACATTTAAAGGCACATTTTCAAGTAGTTCTGGCGATTAGGTTGCGCATATCCTGTGTCTCGAAGGCGCTGGACTATCCTCACAAACAAACGGGGAGTAGGTAATCGGCGTAAAGGATAACGTTCAGCATACAGACGTCGTGCCAATAACGAATTTTACCGTCCTTCGCCATAAATTAACATCATGTCCACTAATTCACTGTTACTAAATGCATCCATTTTAACAAAAACTACACTACACTGCTATTCACTGTAAAATGAGAACACTGCACCAGCAAAGATATTAATAATTAACAGCAATGTCGACGAAAGACTACCTACCTACTACCTATCAAATTAAATTAAATTATTAATTTAACTAGTACACATTTTATTAGAATTAGATATTATGTAAACAATTACTTTCATTGTAGACGATTTGAAAACAATTATTAAAAATAACTATCGACCAGTGGCAAAAATAAAATGTTTGCTTGAAATACGATGCAATTTTTTTGTGAATTTAAAAAAAATTCTTGTTGTTTCATGATCAGCACGTCGTACAGAATATACCATTTAATTTTTTGCTCTATGTTGTGAAACACCCTGTATTTATGAGAACTGTCAATATTAATTATTGTCATGGAAGCGAAGTAGCTGTCACATATGAAACAATTCTCTACATAATATAATACGGTTACGACGAGTAAAACCAAATATATTGTTACAGCTTCATTTTTTACCTGTAACAATTTCTGTAATAATCCTCTCCATTTTTCGTATATCAATGGTTTTTGTTTGCCGAGTTTGAGTGAAGGTCATGGACCCCAGCGCCAATGTCCGGTGTGGAGAAAAAGTTCAAAAACCTCGAGCACTTGGTTCCTGGCTGTCGTGACGAGCAGAGAGAGTTTTTGGTGCTGATGCGTTTGACTGCCTATTTGTTTCATCTAGTAACATCGTGGGTTTGGATTACGTTTTTTGGCATTTATAATTCATTTGATTTCCTGTTGTATCTTCGGCACTGAATCCTGTAAGTATTTTTCTGTTTTTTATTTAACTCATTGAACAACGTCATTTCGCGAGGATCACATCTTGTTTGCCAATGTGATCTAGTTGCAGTGTTACAATTAAATTCACCGTTTATTATAATTTCGTCCTCAAATACTGTGTGTATTTGACGACGCAATTCTTTTTACCTGTACTTACAGTTTTCCATGCTCGAATTGTAGTTTTGAGGCTGTCAAAGCATTTGCACCTACAGTTCTTTCCATTCCGCCACCTTTCTGTTGTCACAGGCCTACGCAGAAGCTCAGGCAGCTTGCTGCTATCATTTTTTTGAAAATTTCTCATTTGACTAGTAGTTCTGTATTAAATATTTCTGTACGAGTTGTGTTGTCCATTTATCTGTGGTTGACACCAAAGCTCTGGGTTGAGTCTTTGGATTCAAACACAGATAAATTTTGTTGCATCAGCCCTCAGCTATTTATTTTTTTCTGAATGATTTGAGCACACTACCGTCCCTATCAGAAATCCTGTTGTGTTGATGAATGCTGTGTGAGTGATTTCTAGTACCAAGCTAATTTTTTTTGTTTTCGGTCGCAATAGTTCCCGCTCTGCGATTTTTTTGATAATGTCATAAACCAGTTGTTAGTAGATTAAGTTGACTGTTTAATTTTAAGTTGGGCTCAGTTCACGAACATTTTTGGGTTGTTTTAATTGCGTTCGGAACTGAAATCCTTGGTTTTGACATTATTTTGCGCCGATTATTCAGTTTCGCTGATTTAATTAGCTTCTTTTGTTTTGTGTTATCACCGCATGCAACATATTAATGTTAGTTACGGTCTTGTTAGCGTTTTTATGTTTTTCCAGATCCTTGCTTTGCGTAAGATTTCTGTAAATTTACCTTCAGTATTTGCTAGCTCAACATTTGTAAAATTATTGTATTATTATTATTTTTTTTTGGTTGCGATACTGCTTTTAGAGATTGGTACTGCCTTATTTTCTACTGTTTTAGATTGCACCAGGGCTAGGGCCTTAGGCAATCGGTGGCTGTGCGTGGGTGGTGAGTCCTGCTACTCGACAGCATCCGGACAGACGTCACTCACGGGTGCAGCTCTCCATTTCCGCCGCTACAGCCTTCCAAAGCCGACAATATAACTGCTAATACATACTACACCGAACTGGCCTGTCGTGCCACCGATCACGACCGAGCCGCAGCAGCAGCCATAGTCGAAGTAGCGAAGCTCAACCGCCAGAGTAGTCAGTTGACTCATGCTCACAAGCACCCCGATTTGCAAGAAGACCTAGCTAGCTGTTACCGCTGTGTTGTATTGCTTGTAAACCCTGGCTTACAGACCGACGAACCACTGCAGGACCTGCTCTAAAGCAAGGTTTGTGAATGTTATTAATTTCAAAATTTATATATTTCATTTGTTAAAAGCATTATTTACTGATTTGTTATTACGTCAAAATTTATTTACTAGAATATATATCCTGAGCTGTATATTTGTTCGTGACTTGTTTTCTTTATTTTCTGCTCGGGTGGCGCCTATCTTATTGAATAAAGAATCCTTCTCGAGCCCTAACCCACAAACTTGCTCCCAATCACCAACGCTAGCCGAGGCTTTATCTGCCTTTATTTCATCTCATCTTACCCCCCGGTTTTGGAATCGGAAGGTAAGTGAAGATAAGAAGAGGTAAGAAACTGGCGCCCAACGTGGGGCCCGAGTAACAAGCACCTTGTTCCTAGAATATTCAAAATTCCATCCTTAAGCGCACCAAGTGTTTGTTAAAGTGATTCTTTATCTTTTTATGTTTCTTGGTAACTTCACTAATTTTGTATGTGATGTGAATACGCTAACAAAAAAACTAACTATCATCAACATATTATTTATTTGTACTAATTTTGTTCTGAATTATTTTGAGGGAACATGGATCCTAAAATTGTTGATTACTTACTACCGGATGAGATCAATTATGAATTGCGAGTACGAGGAATTAATGAGAATGACGACCCACGCAAAGTTTTGAGAGGATGGTTGATGTTGGAAGGAGAGAGCACGAGCTATTCCAGTATGACTGTTACCAATCCTGCTGCCGATCATGGAGAGTGTCTTCAGAAACTGAAACATTTAGCAGGTGAGCTCAAATCATTTAAAAATTTATCCTCCGAAAAGTATCAGTCTATGTCAGCTCGTATGGGGTATTTGAAATGCAGAATTGGTCGTTTAAATAAATATTATCCGTGCTCAAACTTATTTACGACTTTGGCTGCTTTGCGTGCAGATTTGGAATCTTTTCAATCGGTAGATTTTGTTCAAAATTCATTAATCTCTTTTGACGACCCTATATTTCTGCCGAAGTCTTTTCATGAACCTCAAGAACCACAAATTTTTCGTCCGGTTCCATGTGAATCAACATCGTCACCACTCATTCCAGAACTTAGACATCAACAATTAATTAAACCACCGATCGATTTATCACCTTTTATTCCACAATACCTACCGAGACCTCAGCAATCACACGAATCGTATGTACACCTTTGGAAAATTAAATTTGACGGTACTGGTAGCGTAAATGAATTTATAGAGCAAATTAAGGAAACTGCGAAATCCAGAGCTATCTCTTTAGAGCAAGTTCATCGACAAGCAACAGAATTATTCTCCGGTTCTGCCTTACTTTGGTATCGTTCAGTAAGAGACAGCATTCATTCGTGGGAAGATTTAGTTTCACGATTGCGTGCGGCATTTTTAGCAATCGATTACGAATATGAATTATGGGAAGAAATTAAAGCAAGAACACAAGGTGCCGATGAAGGAATAGAGATGTATGTTGCGGTAATGAACAATTTATTCAATCGGTTAGCTACTGCTCCTGCTGACGACATAAAATTACTTACGATCATTCGCAACTTACAACCACGCTTTCAACGTGAAATTGCCGTCACACAATCTCAACATCTACACCAGCTGATTTATATCTGCAAGATCATCGAAAGTACGGAATATCGCGTTTCTAAATTTAAAAATCCTCCGTCCCGTCATCCTAAACTCTTAGAACCAGAATTAGCTTATAACCCACCATCCTACAGCCGATCTCGACCTCCTGCTGTTAACCGAGTGCATGAAATCACCAAGTCAGCTCCAATACTTTGTTGGAATTGCGATCTAACAGGACATATTTCTAAAAATTGCCCTCGACCTCTCGTCAAGCACTGCTTTTCCTGTGGAATTAAAAATGTTACCAGATTTACCTGTCCTGTCTGCACCAAATCAAAAAACTAATTTACCGACGCCGCTTCAGCCGACGGTGTCCACGGTTCAATATAAAGGTTGATTTACCTGCCTGGATTTCTTGGTTATCAAATGTTGAAAATTTTTATAAATCATCCGAAGTTGCTCCTGTTTTGAAACATCCTGGTCAAGATACCCGCCCTTACGTAAATATAGGATTGCTTAACAACAACGTCACAGCTTTATTGGATTCTGGCGCCAACATTTCTGTTATTGGAAATTTGGGTTTACGATTGTTGACGCGTCATGATTTGAAGATATTACCTGCTGATGATGTCCACGTAAGTACTGCGGATGGCTCCGTTCAGACCATTCTCGGTTATGTCATTATTCCTGTTACCGTTGGAGCGATTACTAAAATGTTAAAATTTTTATTAGTACCGTCTATCAAACAATCCGTTATACTCGGTATCGATTTTTGTAATTTGTTTGAGATCAGCTTAAATTTTTCCGCCAACAGTTGGATTTCACACTCTACTACTTCGCAACAAATTTCATCGATTCAGACAGCCGAAAATTTAACTTCTGCACAACAAGCTGCTGCCCAGCGTGTCATTGATGCCTACGCTAAACTTGGAGCTAAAGGACTTGGTTGTACGCACTTATTGAAGTATAAAATCGATACTGGAGACGCCACACCGATTAAGTCACGTTATCATCCTATGTCACCGGTCATGTTGGCTCATCTTCATGCCGAATTGGACAAGATGCTAGAGCTTGGAGTTGTGAGACGTTCTACTAGCCCGTGGTCGTCCCCTGTTCTGTTGGTAAAGAAAAAGTCTGGTGAATATCGTTTTTGCTTTGACGGACGCAAGCTGAATGCTGTTACGAAAAAGGACGCATATCCTCTGCCGTATATACAAGATACTTTGGATCATCTACGTGATAATCGGTATTTGTCGTCGAT
The DNA here is from genome assembly GCA_947534325.1 of Agonum fuliginosum. Classification (NCBI taxonomy): domain Eukaryota; kingdom Metazoa; phylum Arthropoda; class Insecta; order Coleoptera; family Carabidae; genus Agonum; species Agonum fuliginosum. The sequence goes on from OX384033.1 coordinate 10,794,674, forward strand.
AGATTTAAAAAGTGCTTTTTGGCAAATTCCGCTTGACGAATCTTCATGCGAGAAGACTGCTTTCACTATTCCAGGTCGTGGTTTGTTTGAGTTTGTACGTTTAGCTTTTGGTTTAACAAACGCACCTGCAGCTCTTCAAAGACTGATGTCAGATGTCATCGGCGATGATCTTTATCCATTTGCGTCTATCTATTTAGACGATATGATTGTGAGCACTAGCACATTCGAAGAACATGTAACTATATTATATGAGATTTTATCCCGATTGGAGAGAGCCGGTTTAACAATTAATTTTGATAAATGTGAATTTTTCCGGCCCAGCTTGAACTACTTAGGATATGTCGTCGATCAGAATGGTTTACGAACTAATCCTGATAAGATTGAATCTATAACAAAATATCCGTTACCTCAGAACGTCACAGAACTTAAACGATTCATGGGTTTAGCGTCGTGGTATCGTCGCTTCGTGCCACAATTTTCAACCATCGCAGCACCTATCAACGCGCTGTCCAAAGGTAAGCGGAAGCTAAATAAGCTAGATTGGAATGAGGAGGCTCGCGATGCATTTAAGAACTTAAAAGCAGCTCTGACATCAGCGCCAGTCTTGACGAGTCCTGATTTCTCCCTCCCGTTCACTATCCAGACTGACGCTTCCAACTATGGTTTAGGCGCCATACTTTCTCAAGCTACTGCCGACGGTGAGCACGTTATTTCGTACATCAGTCGCACCCTGAACAAAGCCGAGAGAAATTATTCAGCAACGGAGAAGGAATGTTTGGCCGTCGTCTTCGCTATACAGAAATTCCGTCCCTACGTAGAAGGTTCTAAATTTACTGTCATCACCGATCATTCTTCGTTACTGTGGTTGATGAATATGACCGATCCTTCTGGACGACTCGCTCGTTGGGCGGTCAAATTACAACAATTCGACTTCAAATTATTGCATCGTCCTGGAAAACTTAACGTTGTGCCAGATGCATTATCCCGAGCTCCTGTCGAGATTGCCAGTTTGGTTGCTGCTGCGAACCTACGAGATAAATGGTACATAAAACTTAAAGAGTCCGTAGAGAATAATCCTGCTGATTATCCTGATTGGAGAATTGACGGCGATGTTTTGCATAAATTAATTCCTAATAATATCAGCGTAAGTAATTTGTCAGCCTGGAAAATTGTCGTACCGTCCGATCATCGAAATAAATTACTTCAACAATTTCATGATTCACCAACTTCAGCTCATTTTGGGATATTTAAAACTTACCGCAAGTTAGCTGAACAATACTATTGGCCGAAGATGAAGTCCAGTGTAGTACGATACGTTTCACGATGTCAGGTTTGCCAGGCGCAGAAGGTTCCTGCTCTGCAGCCGCCAGGACTAATGGGTACACATAAACACATTAAATATCCGTGGCAAGCGATTGCGATTGATTTGATGGGCCCTCTGCCTCGTTCGTCTTCAAACCATGTATACATACTAGTGATTTCGGATTGGTTCACGAAATTCCCTCTCGTTTTTGCCTTGAGGCAAGCTACTGTTGCCGGCATCTGCAAAATTTTGGAAAATGATGTATTTCTTGTTTACGGCGTGCCGCAGATAGTCATATGCGATAATGGGACACAATTTACTAGTAATGTGTTTAAAGCTTTATTGAAGAAGTACGAAGTACCCAAGCAATGGTTTAACGCGAGATACCACCCGCAAATTAATTTTGTAGAACGTACTAACCGTATTGTCAAAACTGCGATTCGATCTTACGTGGACAAACAGCAACGCCACTGGGACAAAAATCTGTCAGCGATTGCGCAAGCTATACGAACATCAGTACATGAAGTTACGGGATTTACTCCTGCATACTTAAATTTTGGTAGGCATGTACCTTTGTCCGGATTATTTTATGGAGAATCCCCCGACGAAATCAGCAGCGATAAGCACTCTGAGTATGCTCACCACTTGCTCGATCTTCAAGACCATTTTAAAACCGTCGAAAAGAAAATCGTCGCTTCACATTATCGTTCTGCTCGGCACTACAACTTACGACGGCGTCAGCTCGAATTTTTTGTAGGAAACAAAGTTTGGAAAAAAAATTACGTTTTGTCTAACGCCGCACAGCATTTTTCCGCTGCTCTTGCGCCCAAATACGTGCAATGCACGGTAAAGAAGAAAATATCGAAATTAATTTATCAATTGGTTGATGCCGACGGACACGATCTCGGGAGATGGCATATAAAGGATTTAAAGCCCGATGGAGCTGAAGATCAATCTGTAACTGCAGATACGACAAATTAAATGGGATGACGTCTTCCGTTTTCTTTTTCAATGTTTATTGGGGTAGTGTTACAGCTTCATTTTTTACCTGTAACAATTTCTGTAATAATCCTCTCCATTTTTCGTATATCAATGGTTTTTGTTTGCCGAGTTTGAGTGAAGGTCATGGACCCCAGCGCCAATGTCCGGTGTGGAGAAAAAGTTCAAAAACCTCGAGCACTTGGTTCCTGGCTGTCGTGACGAGCAGAGAGAGTTTTTGGTGCTGATGCGTTTGACTGCCTATTTGTTTCATCTAGTAACATCGTGGGTTTGGATTACGTTTTTTGGCATTTATAATTCATTTGATTTCCTGTTGTATCTTCGGCACTGAATCCTGTAAGTATTTTTCTGTTTTTTATTTAACTCATTGAACAACGTCATTTCGCGAGGATCACATCTTGTTTGCCAATGTGATCTAGTTGCAGTGTTACAATTAAATTCACCGTTTATTATAATTTCGTCCTCAAATACTGTGTGTATTTGACGACGCAATTCTTTTTACCTGTACTTACAGTTTTCCATGCTCGAATTGTAGTTTTGAGGCTGTCAAAGCATTTGCACCTACAGTTCTTTCCATTCCGCCACCTTTCTGTTGTCACAGGCCTACGCAGAAGCTCAGGCAGCTTGCTGCTATCATTTTTTTGAAAATTTCTCATTTGACTAGTAGTTCTGTATTAAATATTTCTGTACGAGTTGTGTTGTCCATTTATCTGTGGTTGACACCAAAGCTCTGGGTTGAGTCTTTGGATTCAAACACAGATAAATTTTGTTGCATCAGCCCTCAGCTATTTATTTTTTTCTGAATGATTTGAGCACACTACCGTCCCTATCAGAAATCCTGTTGTGTTGATGAATGCTGTGTGAGTGATTTCTAGTACCAAGCTAATTTTTTTTGTTTTCGGTCGCAATAGTTCCCGCTCTGCGATTTTTTTGATAATGTCATAAACCAGTTGTTAGTAGATTAAGTTGACTGTTTAATTTTAAGTTGGGCTCAGTTCACGAACATTTTTGGGTTGTTTTAATTGCGTTCGGAACTGAAATCCTTGGTTTTGACATTATTTTGCGCCGATTATTCAGTTTCGCTGATTTAATTAGCTTCTTTTGTTTTGTGTTATCACCGCATGCAACATATTAATGTTAGTTACGGTCTTGTTAGCGTTTTTATGTTTTTCCAGATCCTTGCTTTGCGTAAGATTTCTGTAAATTTACCTTCAGTATTTGCTAGCTCAACATTTGTAAAATTATTGTATTATTATTATTTTTTTTTGGTTGCGATACTGCTTTTAGAGATTGGTACTGCCTTATTTTCTACTGTTTTAGATTGCACCAGGGCTAGGGCCTTAGGCAATCGGTGGCTGTGCGTGGGTGGTGAGTCCTGCTACTCGACAGCATCCGGACAGACGTCACTCACGGGTGCAGCTCTCCATTTCCGCCGCTACAGCCTTCCAAAGCCGACAATATAACTGCTAATACATACTACACCGAACTGGCCTGTCGTGCCACCGATCACGACCGAGCCGCAGCAGCAGCCATAGTCGAAGTAGCGAAGCTCAACCGCCAGAGTAGTCAGTTGACTCATGCTCACAAGCACCCCGATTTGCAAGAAGACCTAGCTAGCTGTTACCGCTGTGTTGTATTGCTTGTAAACCCTGGCTTACAGACCGACGAACCACTGCAGGACCTGCTCTAAAGCAAGGTTTGTGAATGTTATTAATTTCAAAATTTATATATTTCATTTGTTAAAAGCATTATTTACTGATTTGTTATTACGTCAAAATTTATTTACTAGAATATATATCCTGAGCTGTATATTTGTTCGTGACTTGTTTTCTTTATTTTCTGCTCGGGTGGCGCCTATCTTATTGAATAAAGAATCCTTCTCGAGCCCTAACCCACAAACTTGCTCCCAATCACCAACGCTAGCCGAGGCTTTATCTGCCTTTATTTCATCTCATCTTACCCCCCGGTTTTGGAATCGGAAGGTAAGTGAAGATAAGAAGAGGTAAGAATATAGTCCATTAATTATCAGAAGGAACACATTGAATGGTCGATAAGGTAGCATGAATAACGGACTACATTTTTTTAAAAATTAGCTTCTAATCAAAATAATCCTTATTTACTCCGGAGTTACATTTTTATGTGCATAATACAGTTATTAACGACTGCTTTCGCCTTGAAAATATGTCATTTTCCGCGAAGTTATCTGACGTTTATAAATCAGAGAACTTTCCCTGACTAGTCCCCAAACATAATCTCCCATCATATTTTTGGACTGCTTTCCTTTATAGCTGCCCTCGATTATCATAATATCCTGGTGGGACCATTCTCCTTGTTCTTCAGAGTAATCACCCATGTTATCTTTAAAGCAATAAAGATGCGAATCTAACATATCAAGCTTCAAAAACATGCGACATCCCATTTTCCCAAAATTGGCCACTAAATCTTCGAATAGTGTTTTATAGTTTTCAGCCTTGTGATTTCCTTGGAATCCTTCAGACACGGCTATTTAACTTCTCCAAGCTTCCTTTTCACTCTTCCGACTTCATCATCTGCTTGATCAATGGTCCCTCAAAGACCCCTGCTTTTACTTTAGCTTCTGATAACTTTGGTTACTTCTCGCGAAGAAACTTAAATGCCTGCGATTGTTGGTCAAGCCCCTTAACAAATTTCTTCATAAGTCCCAATTTTAATTCGAGTGGGGGCAACAAAATTTTGGTCGGGTAGACCAATGACTTGCACGTAACATTTTTTGCACCGACAACGAACGTTAATCTTGGTGGCTAAACCTTGACCTGGTAATGCTGATTGTCGACTCGGCTGTCCCACAAACAAAGGTAGCAAGGGTTCTTCGTATAGCCTCCTTTTCAAGCACAATTCTGACGCTCTCACAGTTTTCCTAGAGATCAGAGGAATATGCTATGGAGATCGCGGCAAACCATTATGAAGGAGAACCGCTTTCAAGCTCTGAAAAGAACCATCTATAAATAAACGCCATTGGTCTGAGTTGTACTCAATGCTCAACTCTTTAAATAACCCGTTAATATCATTACAAAAACATAAAACTTCTTCTTCGGCAAAGAAGTCCATGAACGTTAAGTGTCGCTTTCGCTGCTCAGTAACACACACGGTTTTATGAACTAAATTTCACTGCTGTAGTCTTGATACCAAAATTTTAACTTTCGTCTTCGGTAGATTAAAATCTAGGTCCTAGTCGTTAATATCCTGTTGGTTTGGAAAGTAAGGTGTGTCACTCGGTATATAAAGATCTGGTGAGCTGAAGACTGTCTGGCTACTTGAACGCTCGCTTGTTGACAAATCGGAAAACTGCCGTATTGGCACAGGCAAATCATCCGAGTGGGGCACAGACGCCGACGAAGATGGTAAATCAGGATACCTCAATTCTGCTTCAGTTGTAGGTTTCTTGACAGGTTTTAGCTGTGACAGAAATAGCAGTCCGATTCATGGCTTCTTGGCTCTCTTCAAATCCTTGGAATTACGAGTTTCATTAACCTCTTCCTAGTTCTATACCACATTGTAAAAAACAAAAATAAAACTGTTATCAAACGCAAACAAATCAGGGCGGCTTTCTATCACAGAAAAATACTTGTTTATAACTGACGTTTGATCACAATCGACATTTACAACATTTAACATTTAAAACGTATAACATTTCGAACATTTAGCGTTATGTACATTTAGCCCCATTTGTAAGAGGGTTACCTATGAAAAAAACGATAATAAGAAGGTTCCATTAATTCAATATAAATCAAAAGTACTTACTGTCCAAAGATGCTTTGCAAGAGCTACAAAAGTAATTTGGAACCCATTCTTTGTCCAGATTCTCACAGGTATTTTAAAGTACGCATAGTATGGTTCGTGGTGATGTCATGCTTCTTTGCTCGTGGTTTAATAAATTCACCGCAGATAAAACAAAATGAGTCAGGTGAATGGGTGCATGTTATGTCAGACGACATCGTTGCAATGTGACATTCACTGAATGGGAAAAACAAACAGACTAAATGACTGTGTTCAGACTTTCATAAGCGCCGTGAATTAGGTTTCGGACTAGTAGCGCCACCGCGCCTCCTTCCATTCGAATAGACGAACTAATCGCAGCCGCGCCAGTTTTAAACACAATTAATATCAGTTTTGAAACTGAATTACATTCTGTTGATTGTTTTTACATTTTTAAATATAACTAACATTATGATTTTTTGTTATATCTTAAGATGTTATTATAAATTTTGCTCATATACATAGTGTCCGTTTTTTAATTAATATTATTTTTATGATTTTGTATATTGTATATGTAACATTTCCAGAGTTAGCCTTTTATTCAAATTATGTTCTGCATCTAATATTTTAACATTCACGAAATAGAAGCTGTGATTTTGGGACATGATCAACTAAAGCGCATTTTCCAGGAATGTTGTTATATTTTTGTGAATTGCAATTACGTTTGTTTTGTTCTTTCATCCTTGTTTTTACAAATCTTTTCGTTTGCCCCGTGTATTGAGCAAAACAGTCATTACAAGGAACTTTATAAATTACTCCTGATTGTAATTCCATATCAATTCTAGATTTAAGTGTAGTAAACAAATTTCCAACCGTTTTTGTTTGTTTGAAGCCAATTCCAACATTCAAATATTCCGCAAATAACTTTTTTAGTTTGCCCGCCACGCCATCTACATCAACAACTTCAAACAAACAAAAACCTAAAAAAATTATTATACATAATGATAAAATTCAGAAATATTTCATAATTATTACTAATTGAGTGTGTGCATCTTTATTTTCTTTTATTAATTTTTCTAAAGTTTCCAAATGTTCCGAAGATTTTATTGGTAAAGACACTATTGGTTCAAAATCTGCTGTATTTACAATACACGGAACAGGAAGAGTGCTTTCGGTAGCCATATTTTTGGTAAATTTTTATTCAATTCTTGTCACAGCATGTTTAACTTTAATTATATTTTCCAGCAATAGGCTAAGTATGTTATGTACATAAAAATATAAAAATTAGGCAGTTATTAAATGTACATGTATACATGGTTTACCTTGTCTTATATTTAAATCGTCACTGACTTCTGATGAATTAGTCATTTGATAGATATCCAGCAGCAGTAGATTCATTACGCTTGTGTGACATAGCTCGATTATCTGATTTAGATCTGCTTGGGGGTACTTATTTCTTCTGAACAAAACTGTTGATTAAACTTAAATATACCTGGGATATGTTCAGTACGACTCTGTTAAGTATTAGACCTTGGTTTGGTACTATATTCTAAATTAAATGCTTCAGATACTCTTCGAGTACATTTTTCTGATCCAGCTTGCAGATCCAATGATTGTGATAGGGATGGTAGTGGTAAGATGTCATTTAAATTAGATGTTGTCTGGCTAGGTTCAATATACGTGTATTTGTAGAACGAGACCTTGATATGGTAGTATTGTATTTTAAATTATATGATTTAGTTCCTCTTGGAGTACATCCCTTGATTTAACTTGTTTTAGATTTACTGTATTCAATGGTGGAGATGATGGGTGCTGGTATTATGTCATCACTTTCTGAATCTGTAAAAAACACAAAAATAAATCAATCATTTGTTTAAATTTTTCAGTGTAATAAATTACCACTTATAGAAACATCATGGACGTATTCGTCGAAGAATTCTGAAAACAAAACAATGAAACCTTCATATTTATAACATTAAGAGTAAAAATAATTGTCTTTATTACTGTGTGCACCTTTTCCAATTTTTTTCTTTTTAACGGATTTTACCACAGCATCGGTGTGTGCAATTTTTAAATAATTATTGATATAAAAACCCATCAGACAAATATAATACCATCAGAATCTGAAGTAATTTTTCCAGATTTTCGTTTCCGTAAACTATAACCTAATTCAACTTCATCATCTGTTTGGGAGCTTGTAGTTTTTTCTTCTTTTAGTAACGCTATTTCGTAAGTATCTGAAAAATTAAATTTTATTCATTAAGGAATATTAAAATTCTGAAATTATGTATAATAGTCCAGTAAATTTGCCGTCTGAAGGTATGGGGTAGTATGCGTCAAATCCGGTAGTTCTAATTTTTTGCAGACTTGTTTATGATGTTGGCCTAATGAATAATTCAAGTTTGTGACCTCGAGCGCCGAACGCAACTTTGTCAAAAATCGAAAAAACCGCGAAAAAAATAGTTTTTTTTTTCAAATTTTGGCGATTATAACTAGTTTTTGAAAAAACTTCCTTAGGACGTTTTTAAAGTAGACTAAATTTGCAACAATTTAAGCCCAACCGCAGCTCCGTAGGTCCAATAGTTTCCGAGATATGCCACTTCTAAAATTAGCAATTTTTTCCTTAAAAAAATCTGGCGTGGACTTCCTTGTACGCCTTGTGTGTTCATACTTTTCTTAATAACTAAAATGTAGAATAATATAAAAAATTCTTTTAACTTATTATACTAGTATATTCACAAATATATTTTAGTCATTTTATTTAAACTGCAGAAGAAGATATAAAGCATATTTTACTATTGTCACTGTTTTGCATAGTAACAAATGTTAATCGATCATGGACTACAAGATACAGAAATACTAAATTATAAATATATACTTTAATTATTCTTAAATGATACCAGATACAAAAATATTTATAAAATACCGATTGTAGGTAATAATCACATAATCTTTCATTTAAAATAAAAAAATTTGTCTTAAATTAAATATTTATCGAAATTTTTTTTAAATTTACTACTTCCGGTTTGTAGATTGAAACAAAAAATAGGAGGTGCACAACTAGATGCTATAACAGTCCTAAATACAAAATTTCAACTTTCTACGTCTAACCGAATTTGAGTTATGCGACATACATACGTACAGACGTACATACGTACGTACAGACGTCACGACGAAACTATTCATAATGGATTCAGAAAAGGTCAAAACGGATATTTCCGTAAAAATCTGAGAACCGAAGTTTTTCGCGATTACAATACTTCCTTATTACTCCGTACAAGAAAGTAATAACAGTTGAAATATTTTTGCTTTTTTCGTAATTTTTGTGTTCAATTAACTGTAATTTCTGAACGAATAAAAATATTGTCTTCCGGTTTCTTTCATTCAGTTTTAAGAACATTTCTCTATAAAAGACATTATTTTAACAACTTATCGTCTTTCGGTTTCTTTTAATTAATTCTACGAACATTTCTCTATAAAATATATTATTGTAAAATGTTTTTAGGGTGTTCAGTAAGCCAAAATATCAATTTTTTTTCAAGAGAAGTATTCAAATTTTTTGATATTTTGGCTCAATGAACACCCTAAAAACATTTTACAATAATGGATTTTATAGAGAAATGTTCGTAGAATTAATTAAAAGAAACCGAAAGACGATAACTTTATCCATTCAGAAGTTATAGCTCATTAAACACAAATATAAAAAAATTAAAAATCTCTTTACTTTCTCTCGCAAAAACAATTGATATTTTGGTTTAATGATCACCCTAAACAAAATTTAGAATAGTGGATTTTATAGAGAAATGTTCGTAGAATTTAATAAAAGAAACCAAAAGTCGATAACTTTATCCATTCAGAAGTTATAGCTCATTAAACATAATAAATATTAAAAAATTAAAAATCTCTTTACTTTCTCTTCAAAAAACATTTGATATTTTGGCTTAATGATCACCCTAAAAAAATTTAGAACAATGTTGCTTATGGAGAAATAGTCGTAGAATTTAATAAAAGCAACCGGAAGTCAATATTTTTTCCGTTCAGAAGTTACAGCTCATTGAACACAATAAATATACAAAATTTCTCAATTTTCTCTCGGAAAATCATTTGATATTTTGGCTTGATACCCAAAAATGATTTTAAAATACTGTATTGTAACGGTTTTATTTATTTAGGTGAAGTGCAAAATCAGTAAAACACGAATATTTATATAACAAGTTTATTAACGGAAAATAAAAGATAAAAGTTAATAATAATTAAATAAACACGCACTATTAATTAAACTTAAAACACTAATTACACACTAAGAATATTTCTTTACACACTTAACACTACTACGATTATTTATTTATACACTCTAATTATTTATTTCACCAGTAAATAACATTAAACACTATTTATTTCACAATACATGAATATTTAGTTCTATTTATATCACCATTCGGTCGTAGACTTCTATTTATGTCACAATAATTCTAACGTAGACTGACTCACCGTCCGCTCGGGTAGCGTTTATATATCCACAGCCGGTAATTCTGGTAGATTCCATAGATTCCTTCCAGAAAGTCATTAAATTTTATTATCGTATCGCGTGACCCGATGAGTCATCCTCCTCTGGCGCCATCAACACAATAGCGCGCCAGCTAGACAATGCAAACTGGTCCGTGCTTGTCGCTTGGCCGCCGCCACCCAGGCGCCACTCGTTACAGTATCTTATGGAGAAATGTTCGTAGAATTTAATGCAAGAAACCAGAAGTCGATAACTTTATCCGTTCAAAAGTTACAGTTAATTAAACACAAAAATAACGAAAAAATCTACTTTTATTTTTTTGGAATAAATTGCTAATTTTAGAAGTGCCATATCTCGGAAAATATTTGGTCTACAGAGACAGTTCTAAAATCATATTGTAGCAAATTTAGTCTACTTTAAAAGCGTCCTTAGAAAGTTTTTTCAAAAACTAGTCCTTTAGGGTTATAATCGCCAAAACTTGAAAAAAAAACTATTTTTTCGCGGTTTTTCGATTTTTGACAAAGTTTCGTTCGGCGCTCGAGGTCACAAACTTGGATTATTCATTAGGCCAACATCATAAACAAGTCTGCAAAAAATCAGAACTATCGGATCTGACGCATGCTGTGATGTATAAATTTACTGGACTATAACTATATATACCATATTTTTGTAAAATATTCACTCCATATTTTTGATATTTATCATTTGGTTTACATTTATTTTTAATAAGTTTTCGTATGTTTTTCGAATTATCCGGCCAAAAACAATATTTTTCATTTTGATTTTTGAGTCAGCTATGCTGTGTGTTACGAGATGTGATTTGTTGAGAGCTGACATAACTTTATGTTTACTTTAAATGGATTACGTTAATTATATTTTTAATTGATTACTATTTAAATGACCGGTCGAGTCACTTCCTACGTTAGTCGTTGGTAAACCGTAGTAGAGTAAAGCTGTGTTGTGCCTAGTGAGAGGTGAGTTGAGCTGTGTGTGCCTATCTATGATGTGTAGAGTGTGATAAGAGTTGAAACGTTGGCTACGCGGACCGTGGTTGGCCGCCAACGATACAGCGAGCAGCTTTGGGCTGTAGTGGACCGTGACTGGCCGCCAACGGAACAGCGAGCAGCTATGGGCTGTAGTAATCCTAGTCAGATTGCCAACGGTGCAGCGAGCAGCCGTGGGGCTGGAGTGGCCCTAACCAGGTCGCCAACGAGATACGAATGTTTGAATGTAGTATGATGTTGAGATGGATGCGTGATGTGAATGTCTGGGGTGGAAGTGTTCCACCAGTGTGGTACTGCTCCTCACTAAGTCTTAGTACTTACAGTGATTATCTTGTTTTCAGGCCTAAAGTGAACTACTACGTTAACCACGACTTGTGCACGTTGGGAAGGCCCCATTAGGGATTTGTTTATTCGGCTTCTTTGGTAATAAATGGGTTATATTGTAAATTAATAATATTTCGTTAAATAAAGTTATTGCAAGCTTAACAAATCAGAAGTGGGATTTGGATCTGCGTCTTGCTAAATTTTAAGTATGGAAAATACTAATGAAACTCCGGAGTTTGGAAACACGGCAGCCGTGTTTTTCCAATCCCCTACTCGTTTAACGAATGACACGGGTTCCGGAAGTAACGTACAGCAATACTATGATTTGATGTTGCAGCTGACCAGAAACGTTACACAACTGAGCTCTACTATAATTAACAGGTCAACTACTCCTATAAATAACAATAAATTTGGAGAAAGTGTACCACCCTTCGATCCAAACAACACCGAACAGACTATTGAAAAATGGATTCACAAAGTTGAACAATTGCGAGATTTATATAACTGGGATGAACCAGCTACCATTTATTACGCAACATCCAAATTAGTCGGAGACGCTAGTAAGTGGTATAATAGCGTCACTTTTCTAAACCCTAGCTGGATGGAATGGAAGGAACGGCTCGTACATGCCTTTCCGTCAAACCGAAGTTATTGTAAACTTCTCAAAAACATGCTATCGCGTATTTGGTCAGCCGGTGAATCAACCACAGGATATTATTATGAAAAGTTATCTTTGTTGAACGCCTGTGACATTAAAGGTGCGAATGCAGTGTCTTGCATCATAGACGGATTAAACGACCCAGTGACTGAGACAGCAGCACTCGCAGGCAATTATACGGAGCCAGAGGATCTTCTAGTTTTTTTGAGAAGTGTACGAGAAAAGAAAAATGTAGACAATTATCGACAAAAGCGAGAACCTCAGCGGAGTAATAATTATAAGGAAAGACAGTACCGACGAAAGGACAGGACGGTACCATATCGCGCGGATGATCGAGGAGGAAAATGTTATAACTGCGGTCGTTTAGGACACATGCAGCGGGAGTGCCGCTTCCCAAAATGGGTGGATAAGCGAGCGCCGACTGCGGGTAGTAACAACATACGACCAAGCACATCTACCCAGCTCCCTGTGTTTAACAAACGACCACAGTCAACTCCGTCAAAGCAGGGTAAGTCTTCTTTAGTTACTTTAAAAATATCCGAGAGAATTAGAAAAGAAATGCAAGAAAAGTATTTTGTGGATGCGTGTTTAAATGGTCACGTAGTTCGTGCATTTGTGGATTTAGGAGCCAATTGTATAACTTTAAGAAAAGATGAAGCTGAACTTTTAAACGTAACATATAATCCATCCTTGCAACGGGAGATACAAGGTTTCGGTAATGGACGAACGCAAACTTTAGGAACTGCTACAGACCAAGAATTAAAAATAGATCAAGTACAAGCGTCAGTAGATATTTCAATTGTTCCGAACTCAGTGCAGACAATTCCTTTGATTGTAGGACAACCGTTGACTGAGTTGCCACATGTACGGATCGTTAAAGATGACAGAACTTTACGTCTATTTTCAGTGAATGAGAATAGCCTACCATTAATTGATGCATTGCCGATAAGAAAAACCACTTTATGGGCGAGGGAAGCAACCGTCATACCACCAGAACACTCAGGAAATGTAATATGTTATACAAATTTTTCAGGAGAAACATACATAGACCGTAGCATTCGCTTAAAAGAAAAACAAGAGCATTGCGTTCCACGTTGTGTCATCTCATGTGATGACGAAGGAAATTGCGTTCTTCCAATTTTAAACCTATCTGATAATGATTTGCTATTAAAACAGAATCGAGTTGTAGCACGCGGAACAAAATGTCGAGCCGATATAGATACTACAGCAAACTTCAAACAGACAGTTCACGAAGGAGAATTTAACGTGAACCCTGATTTACTAGATGACCAACGCTCTCAGATTATGAATTTGATTTTCGAGTATAGAGATGTATTTGCAAGCGATGTACGAAATATTGGGTGTACAACAGCAGCAGAAATAGAAATTGAGCTTAACGACGAACGCCCGATCTTTTATAGACCATATCGAATGGCTCATGAGGAAAGAAGTCAAGTAAAGAATATTGTGAGAGAATTACTTGATGCGGGAATAATTCAAGAATCCAAATCTCCTTTTTCGTCTCCAGTTCTGTTAGTATCAAAGAAAAACGGAGAAAAACGTCTCTGTATTGATTATAGAAAACTAAACAAAGCTACCATCAAGGACCATTATCCTTTACCTCGGATAGATGATCAACTTAACCAATTACAAGGATCTAGATATTTTACTAGTTTGGACATGACATCAGGATATTATCAGATACCTGTTGCTAAAGAATCACGACATCGGACATCGTTTGTAACACCAGATGGTCAGTTTGAATTTACTAGGATGCCTTTCGGTCTCACTAATGCTCCGAGCGTATTTCAGCGTATGGTAAATAAAATATTGGGATCGCTACGAGATTCTATTGCCCTTGCGTATCTAGATGATATCCTTTGCCCAGCGCCAAACTTTAACGAAGGACTCCAAAGGCTAAAAACTATCTTGCAAGTTTTCAGAAAACATAACTTAACGCTCAATCCAAAGAAATGTTTCTTCTTTCAGTCTTCGGTAAGCTATTTAGGTTTTGAGATTGACGCCGATGGAGTACGCCCGGGAAAAGAAAAGACTCGTGCAATCAAAGATTTCCAAACACCAGAAAATGTACACCAAGTGAGACAATTTATCGGATTGGCAAGTTTTTTTAGACAATTCATCAAGTCATTTTCAATTATCGCGGAACCGTTAACATCATTAACGCGGAAAAATCAGGCATGGATTTGGGGAAAACAGCAAGATGATGCATTTACCAAACTGAAAACGCAACTCACTTCGAGACCCATCCTAGCTTTGTACAATCCAGCTGCCGAGACGGAGGTACACACGGATACGAGTCAGAAAGGCCTAGCTGGAATATTATTACAAAGGAATGTTGGAATTCTACAACCTGTTTCGTATTTTAGTCGACAAACGACATCGGCCGAAAAAAAATACCACTCGTATGAGTTGGAGACGCTTGCAGTCGTAGAAACCTTGAAAAAGTTCCGAGTTTATCTATTAGGAATTGAGTTTAAAGTTATAACTGATTGCAATTCACTTAAAACCGCATGTACTAAACGGGATCTGATTCCAAGAATAGGGCGGTGGTGGTTGCAATTGCAGGAATTTACTTTTAGCGTCGAATATCGCCCCGGCACCAAGATGAGTCACGCCGATGCGTTAAGTCGTAATCCAGTAGAAGGGGTAGACACTACAGATTTTTGTAATATCTTAAGGATTGAGATTTCAGATTGGATGTTAGCTAGTCAACTAACAGATGAGAAACTTAAATTGATTTTAGAGATTCTTAGAAGAACACCTGAAACAGATTATGAGAAATCAATATACAAAGATTACTGTCTAAAGGATGGAAGGATATATCGCATTACTACCAAGGGTCTGCAATGGGTTGTCCCACGAGGAATGAGAAGGGAAGTAGTGAAGAATTCACATGACGAGTTTGGACACTTTGGGTTAGAGAAAACCTTAAACAAACTAAACGAAACGTATTGGTTTCCGAAAATGCGCGAATACGTGAAGAAATACATTAACTGTTGTATACCATGTCTCTACCACAAAGTGCCAAAAGGCAAACGTGAAGGATTTCTTAATCCTATTCAAAAGGTAGCAGTACCCTTCCATACTATACACATTGATCATTTAGGACCATTCAATAAGAGTGCCACCGGCAAAACATATTTGATTGTTGTCGTTGAGGCGTTTACAAAATTTACACTATTACGACCTGTTAAAAATACAAAAACAAAACCAGTTTTAGAGTTTTTACAATTCATAATTGATATGTTTGGAGTACCGACGAGGTTAATTTACGATAGAGGCACAGCTTACACATCTGAGGAATGTGAAAATTTTTGTAAATATCACGGAATCCAACACATTTTAAACGCTGTGGCTACTCCTCGCGCAAACGGTCAGTGCGAACGTTTTAATGGCACTGCGTTGGCAGCGTTAGCTAGCACCATCACTGACGACAAATTATGGGATCAGAAAATACCAGGGATTCAATTCTCCATAAACAATACGGTCTGTGCGGCCACAAGGAGAACACCAAGTGAATTGTTGTATGGGTACCGGCCAAGAGCACCAAATGACGCGAAATTAACGAACGAAATTCAAGAATCTAGACCAGTTATCCCCGATAGGGTAGTATTACGTTAGGTAGTTGCGGAAAAAGTAAAAACTGATCAGGAAAAGCAGGCAGACCGATTTAATTTAAAGAGAAAAGCCCCTCATGAGTACAACATCGGAGACCTAGTTTTAATAAGAAAACAACCTACAGTAGATGCCGGTACCAGTAAAAAGCTGTTACCTACTTATGCCGGACCATTCCAAATAGAAAAAACTTATTCTAAAGATAGGTACTTAGTCGTGGACATGGCCGGTTCAAATAGGAGTACGCGGGTACAGGAATATCGTAGCTGTTGATAGCATGAAGAAGTGGATACCTGGTACATCGTTATCCGACTCATCTGGAGATGAGATACCAATACCAGAAGACGATGAAATCGGAGTAAACGACATCCTCGAGGACGAGGATTAAGTCAGGTTGGCCGAATGTTACGAGATGTGATTTGTTGAGAGCTGACATAACTTTATGTTTACTTTAAATGGATTACGTTAATTATATTTTTAATTGATTACTATTTAAATGACCGGTCGAGTCACTTCCTACGTTAGTCGTTGGTAAACCGTAGTAGAGTAAAGCTGTGTTGTGCCTAGTGAGAGGTGAGTTGAGCTGTGTGTGCCTATCTATGATGTGTAGAGTGTGATAAGAGTTGAGACGTTGGCTACGCGGACCGTGGTTGGCCGCCAACGATACAGCGAGCAGCTTTGGGCTGTAGTGGACCGTGACTGGCCGCCAACGGAACAGCGAGCAGCTATGGGCTGTAGTAATCCTAGTCAGATTGCCAACGGTGCAGCGAGCAGCCGTGGGGCTGGAGTGGCCCTAACCAGGTCGCCAATGAGATACGAATGTTTGAATGTAGTATGATGTTGAGATGGATGCGTGATGTGAATGTCTGGGGTGGAAGTGTTCCACCAGTGTGGTACTGCTCCTCACTAAGTCTTAGTACTTACAGTGATTATCTTGTTTTCAGGCCTAAAGTGAACTACTACGTTAACCACGACTTGTGCACGTTGGGAAGGCCCCATTAGGGATTTGTTTATTCGGCTTCTTTGGTAATAAATGGGTTATATTGTAAATTAATAATATTTCGTTAAATAAAGTTATTGCAAGCTTAACATGTGGGCACGGCAGCGCATTCTCTTTTTTCATTGTTGCTGTTTTTAAATAAAACTACACAATAATCAGTTGTCTGTAACAAAAATTAAATACTTAATAAAAGAGCAACAAATTTTAACAAGCAATATTTACACAAATTAATACTGTTATATTACATGTGTACGTTCGAGTATTGAATAACACCGCATTTATATCAGTAGGTAATACCTCATAAACATCATGTGACAAATATGAAACGTTGAGTAGCTCAGATGAGCATGGGATATTGTAAAATGGAAATTTCTATAAAAATATCTCCATAAATTTTTAAATTAGAATTTTCTTGGCACAATTTCTCAACTATCATGACAGATCCATTTTTCAATAAACAGCAATTATTTCGTTTACTTGTATTTACCGCCATATTTTCAAATAATAATTTGACGCCTTCAATTTGTTTATTGAATAGGTACATAACCATCACAAATAGCAATTAAATATGGGTATATCTTGATTCTGTCGTTTAATATGTAGTGTGTTTTTTTTCTTTCTGAAATCCTATTGAGTGCTTGTTGCAAAGGTTGACGAGTATGTTTTACTTCTACTACTACTTTTTTAAAGAAAATAGATAATTTTCAAAATGACAACTACTAAATTCGTCCAATGGTCCATTTCTTACGACATCAGAACATAAGTGTAGTAAATTATGGACATTGTGTGATATATATTCTGAACCATACAAAACTTTGAATTTTTCCACAAAATATTATAAAAGGGACTGTGCATAGTGGTGAATCAGGTGAACATAAAATTCGAATCGCTATATGAAGTGCTAAGAAAGGATTATAGTATTTCCTGTGCAGATGATTACGTAATACGATAGGTCCGACGTAACTGGTTAAGCATGGGGATCCCGAGAACCATAAGAGATACGAAGTTGGTTAAATTAGACAAAAGTTGCCCCATTAGGAGGCCAATTTAGAAATGTTTTCCAACAAAACTGCATAGGTGACTAGATATACCCAAAAATGTTAATTTTACTTATTTCGTTTTTCACCTATAACTTTTTTGTTTGAATTAGTACAAGTTTCTAATTTGCAGTTTTTAACGAGGAATTCACAGCAGTCCTCAAAATTTCTTTATCTTCTACGGATTTACATTTTTGGGTATATCAAATCACCTATGCATTTTTGTGGGAAAACAAAAACATTAATAAATTGCCCCCTACTGGGGCAACTTTTGTCTAATTTAACCAACTTCGTAACCAGTTTCATAGGACAGCCTGTATATATTCCAAGTTTTTCATTGAATCAATATTATAAAATCTAAAACAAAAACAAATTATTCTTGTAATTAAATATTTAAAAAAAATTTGTTAGTATAAACAAATGAAACTAGTTAGGTATCTATCATCTGTGTCAATAGATTATTTTGAAATATTATGTGTAGAGGGCAGAGGTGTCCAAGTAAACAAACTAAACTGAAACTGACAGACACAAAAAATATTATTGTACATACCCGTCTTTGTTTATGATGCAACTGTTATTTCTTATATCTTAAATATTTTGTTAATTTTTGTATTTTTTTTATTGAGTTGAGTTGTTTAATTTTTAGAGATTAAAAGTTGGGGTCACGATTAAGTGATATGTCAAACAACAAAAAAAGGTTGTTGTTGATTTTTTTGTATTGTTGTGAAAAAAAGTTTTTGAAAATGGCATTTTAAAAGTGTACTGATTATTGTTGTTTACTCTTCTCTTCTGCCTTTTACTTCGTTATCAAAATATAACAATAATGTTAAAAACAAAAATAATAGAATTATCGACGCTATTGTCTCTTATGTTACATGTATTGTTCAACATAGAAATGATTTGTTATTCAAAAATGAATATGATCATCATCTTGCCCTAACCACTGAATTCGAGATAATAACTTCCAGACCTACCGAAAAAACTTTTTAAATACAACGGCTAGTTTTACCTACAATTTAAGAAAAGTTGATTTTTGTAAATTATATGGACTGATTGGTATAGCCCAGTAAAGTGGATGAAAATAACATTTTTAAAATTAACCCTTTTCCTTTAAGATTTAATTAAAAAATAAAAATACCAATTTGTAGAGCAGAAAATTCTCTTTAATATAGGATATAAGCGATTTTCATGACAACGCATTGTTTTCGAGAAAATCGTAAAAGTATATTTTGACAATTTCCAATTGTTTTAAATAGTCGATATTTTTTCTCAACACACAAAAATAGCTGCCATTCATTAACGTATTATAATATCGACTTCCGGATTTCAGCATTCAATTTCTAGACAATTTTTTTATAAGAAACATTTATTTTAAAACAATTTGGATCTCCAGTTTAAGCACTGTTAAAAAATTCTAAGATAGAATATTTTTAAAATTTTCTAAATATTGTATTTAACCAACTGTATTTGTTAAACGGATAGTGATATCGACTTCCGGTTTAAAACTTCAATTTTTTAGACATTTTTCTATAAGAAACATTATTTTTATAGTTTTGGAAGCTGTGGGTTAGCCAAAATTTGAAGATCTTCTTTGAGAGAAATTAGACATTATAGTAGGTTATTTATTATAATTCTTGTGTTTAATCAACCTCAACCAAAGATTTTATGAAATATGTATCAAATAGAAAATTGTTCGAGGAATCTAATGCTGAAAACCGGAAGTAAATATCTTAATTCGTTAAGAAGTTACAGTTGATACAAAATTTGGAAAAAATTACTATAATTTATACATTTTTCTCGGAGGAAATCTTCAAATTTTGGCTAACCCACAGCTTCTAAAATTTTAAAAATAATGTTTCTTATAGAAAAATGTCTAACAAATTTGATTTTTAAAACCGGACGTCGATATCTCTATCCGTTTAGCAGATACAGTTGGTTAAACACAAAATTTAGAAACATTTTAAAAAATTCTATCGAAGAATTTTTTAACAGTGCTTAAACTGGAGATCCAAATTGTTTTAAAATAAATGTTTCTTATTAAAAAATACTCTAGAAATCGAATGCTGAAATCTGGAAGTCGATATTGTAATCCGTTAATGAATGGTAGCTACTTTTGTGTGATAAGATAAAATTTTACTGAATTTAAAACAATTGGAAATTGTCCAAATACATTTTCATGATTTTCTCGAATACTATGCGTTTTCATGAAAATCGCTTATGACTTATCTTAAAGAAAATTTTCCGCTCTACAAATTGGTCTTTTGATTTTTAAATTAAATTTTAAAGGAAAAGAGATAATTTAAATAATGTGATTTTCATCCACTAAAAGGGGGCAGTGGGGGCGAAGCACAGGGGGTAGAGCTCGGGATGTTGGCTATTCTTGAAGAAGATGTCAATACCTATATTTTAAAACAATAAAGTTTTCGCCCTCAATTTTTGTGGAATTGGAGCAAATTTTTGTCTTATTTTACTGGGCTATAATTTTGATTGGGATTATCTTAAATGTTTTAGCAATGTTAACGAAGCTTGCGATTATATTTATAATTCAATGTATAGTATTTTCGATCAGTGTGTTCCTAAAAAAATTACCAATAAGAAACAGTATCCACTCTGGTTTACTCATAAAATTATTTTAAATGTTAAAAAGAAAACTATTACAGAAAATTGCACCACAACTTTCATAGTAATCAGCATCACCTTAAAAACTATACATAAAAAAAACTTAAATCTGATATGAAAAAAGATTACGATAATTACATTAAAGATTGTGAAACATCCATCAAGAATGAACCCAGTAAGTTTTTTTTATCAATTAAAAAAATACATCTACATAAATATCCTAAAACTATGTATTTTAATGACACTTTTTACAGTCTGTCTTTTCTACTTCTTCTCTTAACACTCCTCCAACTGTAAATATTGTATCCAATGACCCTGCCATACTAAGACATGTTATTGTTACTCAAATACAAAATTCTATTAAACAATTAAAAGTCTAGTCTCTCCAGTGGTCCTGATTTAGTTCCTGCCATGGTGATTAAGTATTATGTCTATCCCTTATCAATGGCTTTGTTTCATTTATTCAATCTTTCAATGAAAACTTGTATCTTCCTAGATAAATGGAAACTAACAAGAATTTATTGTACCTATATTTAAATCAGGTAATAAAATAAAATAATTCACAACATTTGTTTCACAAAGTCAAACATTATATCTCACCTGCTCAGCATGGTTTCATGCGTAATAGATCTACTGTTAGTAATCTAATGTATTTTACAGATTTTATTTCAAAAACCTTAGACAGTAAGTGTCAGGTCAACTGTGTTCATACTGTCTTTGCGAAAGCATTTAGCAGGTTAGATCACAAGGTCTTCTCTTACCTTAGGCTCTTTACTCTTTCTTCTTTTCGTTAATGTAATGACATTACTCAGTCTCTTAGTTGTGAGAAGTTATTATTTGCTGATGATTTGAATAATGTTTACTCTATTAAATCTAATTCTGACTGCATTTTACTGCAAAACGATCTTGATAACCTTCATGGCTGATGTTTGGATAATAATAATCTTCAGCTAAATATTGAAAAATATAAGATGATCACATTTACTAAGAAATTATTACCTCTTCAATTTAGTTACGATACTGATGGTATTATAATAACTAGAACTGATGTTATCTTTGATTAAAAAAATTACTCTTACCAGTCACGTTCAACATACACTGCTCAAAATAAAAATCGAGACACTTGGCCGAACCAAGAAAATGCCTGTTTTTTAAATGTGGAGCATTTCTTTCAGGGACGTGTTAACCAAAATCTGGAAATTCACTCTGGAGATACATTCCTCCTCTACGTTCTCCGAAAATCCCGAAGAGATTCGCTCCCCCCGATCCCCTGAAAAATCGCTTTATGTGATGTCATGTCTGAGCAATGAAAAATCTCAAATTTTGAAGACTTGTAGCTCCAAAAAATCCTATCTTAAGGGGGTTGTTCGACTCGATTGTCACAAAGCCCTATCAATTTCCTTTTCAGAGCTGAAAATTTCGTCCTTATTGGTGAAGAATTGAGTCAGTTATCGCGTTTCAAAGGAAAAATGAGGATCGAACATCGACATTTTTTTTCAAAAAATTATAGTGTCATATAGAATTTGATACCACAAATTAAATGGCTAGATAAGTGCAAATGCACGCATGCACATGCACACACACATCCACATGCATACACGCATCGTATCCGATGATTTTTCGAAAAAAGCCCTAAAACAGGGGTTACTTTTTTTTTTCATTGTTCAGGGGGTCGGAGGGAGCGAATCTCTTCGGGATTTTTGGAGAACGTAGAGGAGGAATGTATCTCCAGAGGGAATTTCCAGATTTTGTTTAACACGTCCCTGAAAGAAATGCCCCACATTTTAAAAACAGGCATTTTCTTGGTTCGGCCAAGTGGCTCGATTTTTTTTTGAGCAGTGTATTTACAACAATGCTATGAAGATGTTTGGATTCATAATCAGAAATTCGAGGCAATTTAATAATCTTTTTTGTTTAGTTGTTTAGTATCTCTCTTTTATTCTTAATCCCTTGTATGAAGTTCATCAAGATCTTTTAGAAAGTACAAAAAAGTTTCTCAAATTACTTTATTTTAAGGCAAATACGGTTTATCCAATTAGATTATTTTCCTACACACAACTGATTAATTTATTCAATATGTAAAGCCTTCTTCATTGTAGACAAGTAATAAGTCTTTTATCTTCCTTCCTTATGCCCGTACTAATATTTTCTACGCGTCACCATGTGTCTAATTTATCAACTGAAATTTTCAAGTGTAAATTTGTTCCATTTAACTTCTGAGCAATTTTATAATATGATTTTAAACCATTAGTTTCTGTAATTATTTCTAGTTTTTCCTGTCTCTACTTGTTTAGTATTTTTAGTTTTAATTTGTTTTATAATTTTTCACATTTTTTATATTGCTCGTAATGCTTGTATTTGCTCCTACTCTATAATTGGGCTCTTTGCCTGTTGAGCAGTTGTATACGTAAATAAATAAATAAATTGTAATAAAAAGGTGTCATTTTGCACACATGTTAACGACACCTTAATTAGTGATTTAAGATCGGGAGACACGCTGACAGACCTGGCAGGACGCCATTTTTCAAGATAACGGATAAAAACAAAATACGCTTGTATCTCGGCTTCTAGTTGTCAGATTTATACAAATTTATGATTATGATCTTAAAAAATGGCGTCCTACCAATAACAAGACTGTCAGCATGTCTCCTGATCTTAAATCATTATTAAGGGAAAGGGTAAGGGTGTCCTTAACATGTATCACAATTTGCAGAAACTTTCCTCGAATCGCCCGTACTAAATAAATACAAAGACTATAGTCTTGGTATTGTATTTACAAACCAGTAAATGTTAATTTAAATTTTCACTTTTGAGGTATTTATTTACAAAAAAACAACATTCATATTTAAAATTTTAAAAATACAATAAACTTCTATGCCTTAGGCCACGATAATGATTTTTTGGACGACCTCCACAGAAAATAACAGATATTGTGGCAGCAGCCAATTTAAGAAAGTTGAAAATATCAGACCAAATCAACATAACCATGCAGCTTTTGCTTTGTTTGTTAATTGTTTGAAATAACAGTTGAAATGTCATTTAAAAGTTGTGCGAGTTTTAAAAAGTGAAAAATTATGTGTTTTTTCGTGGCCGTCTAAAAAATAGCGTTCATGACTCGTTCGAAAGTAAATATATTATTGTTCTTTTGTTGCCTCATTAGGTTGCTCCTCGTTCGTCAAACTTTATTCGCACTATATTTCTCACTTTCGATCCTTGTTATGAAATATTATACTATGTTAAGACCGATCTTTTGTAAAAAGCCTGTCCACCGTTAGTGCGCTAATGTGTAATTAAATTAAGTGTTATATGCAGTCTTGTTACATATGCATCGTCATATTCAGGGTAAACAAGATTTTAACCCGGAAATGGAGTATATTATATAATCTGTAAATATTTATTGTTTTCAGATGACAATATCATACTTTACGTGCTTGTCTTCCTCGGCAATATTATCGAATAACCGTAATTATCCTCACTCTTCATCATTAAAATTAAGTCTTGCGGATTCTGCAGAATCAACAGAATACCATGTTAGAGAGCCCGAAGGTCCGGGAACGTACTCTTTCGGATTTGAGGTTGAGGATTTGCAAATCGGAAATGTACAATTTCGTACTGAAGAGCGACATGCCAACGGAACAGTACAAGGAAGTTATGGATACCTTACACCGGAAGGAACTGTACATATTGTACACTATGTTGCAGATCATCTAGGATATAGGTAGGAAACTTCGATAAATTATTTAAATAGGTACCTAATTATTTCTACCTAAAACCAGATAACAGGCTGATTAGACACAGTACTTTTTAGTAAATTTAGATATGCATCATTTTACGCTTCAATTAATTATTCCTAAGATAACAGTGAGAGACAGTGATGTTCGTAGAGATAATTTAATTACAAAAAATTATATGAGCAAATGTACAAATTAATTAATAGTCCATTTGCCGCGAGCATACCCATTTGGAAGTTGTTACTTATGAACTAGTGGTTTAAAAAAATTTGTATGCTTGTCCGGGTGAGTGGCAGTTTTGTTCCTATTTTGAAAAAATGGCCTTCTTTTTTAGTTTTTTGCGATAAACTTGTAAACGGTTAATATTACGACATGGGTCACGGCATGACCTGCGTAATTTTAAAATTTGGAATCGTGATCGTCCGTGAGTTTTGTGAAACATTTTTCTAACTCCACAACACGCGAAAAAGACGGTAAGTTTGTTGTGAAGATTGCGTTCTAACAAAATTTACATAAAATCGGAGAATCGTACAGTACAGCTAAATCTCGATTTGAATTATTAAAGACAAGACTTGCGAAAAATAGTAATCTTAAAACACAATGTTGTAAATTCATACATGAATATGTCCAGTTAAATCATTTGAGAAAAATTGACACAAAAGCTCATAATGACGAATTTTATTTAGCTTATTACTGTGTTATAATAGTATATTATGCAATGAGTTTATAATGAAAGCTATTAGGCGAGTATCGTAATTCATATGAGTGTATTAATAGCCATTATACATGAGTTGCATACACTATTTTTTATACTTCCAAACTATAATTTAAAAAAAATTATAATTATGAAATTTATTTACAGTATTATTATACACATGGTTGAATTATTTTTAAATTATATTTTTATTTATTTATATTTACGCTAAATATCATACAATTTGTAAAGTTTAGTTGTGGGCCTTGTGCACGAATATTAGTTGATGCTGTCGCCCCATTTATATTGGTTTGAGATCTGAGCAAGAACTGTCAAACCACTCTGATCAAAACACATGAACAAAGGAACGCGCGCAGGCGCAGTGATGTCAACTGCTTACTAAACAAAATGCTGTGCTGCTATTGGTTAATTTGGTCATGTCATAATGATAATCTGTAATAAAATGAAAATCTGAATCGAAATGAACGTCATTCAAGTACAGACAATGCATATTTAATAAGTAAATTAAAGCATGGGAGTAGAAAAACGAACTTAGTGAAACAATTTAATTAAGAGTCGTGTTCGACGGGTCGTGCAAGGGTTTTAACGGACTATCAATTAACCAATTACAGCATGCATATCCAACCCTGCAGGATGATATCTTATCTGTTATTTATCGATTCAGATTCTATCAATTTGTAAATACAGCTGATATCGAAAAAATGTACCACAAAGTTTGGGTACATCCGGATCATCAAAGATATCAACGCATATTATGGCGAGAAAACGTGCACGAACCATTAGCTATTTTTGAATTATGTACTGTATCATGGTACTACTTCTGCACCATATTTGGCACTTAGATGTCTAATACAGGTGGCGGAAGGTAGTAAAGCTCAATATCCAATAGAATCTCGTGTAATATGTCGACGATATGATCACTGGTTCTGACAGTTTACATGTGCTAATAAAAATCAAACAAAACGTAACCAAGTTACTTAAATACGCTGGTCCATATTTAGTGAAGGACAGAGCAAGAAGAGGAACTAAAACAGTTAAGACATGTATATGTTTATTCATTTGTTTTGATACAAAGGCAATTCATTTAGAGTTAGTGAGGAGACTTAGTACAGAAACCCTCTTATTGGTCTTCAAACGTTTCATAGCGTGTAGATGTAAACCTTTGAACGTGTTTAGTGAATGGCACAAATTTTGTGTGCGCCAACCATGAGCTGTCCAAACTTGGCGAGTTTCTATCTTCTAATGCTGATGAAATTCAAAATTTAACTTCAAATCGTGTAAAATGGCGCAGATGGTGTGACATGAGTGGTGACAGTACGATGTGCACAAGGTAATCTGAAACGGGCAGTGAATCGTGATTGCATTTTACCAATTGAAACAATAAATATTGATTAACTTGATATACTTACCATGTAAAATAATACGCGTTTATTTTCGTTTATGTATCTGTAACATTAAAATTATATTGAAATTCTTCGATATTTCAAGGCGGGCGACATTATATGTAATAAATGTTGTATTTTTAATTGTTCCCGCTCTTTATATATCGTATTTTTTGGCAACACTGTTCAGCAATGTTTGTAACTATCAGCGTGCAGTTGAGTAGTAACCAGCACATAAAAAACTTGCTTGCAGAATGTAGGCAGAAATGAATATTTCTAAATTAAGCTCAAGTGTTGTTATTATCACTCAAAAGAGGCAGTAAAATCCAACAATAGGTACAAAAAACTTCCATATAAATAATACAGTTTTGGAGAAAATCAACAAATTTGTTTTTATAAAGCACTCGTTTTATATTCTGTCATAATTTTGTTTCATTTCACACATTCATTCGATTTCTGGATTGTTTCTCAATAAGAAACCAATTCGCAATTTTTTTGTGACTCTCACTTATCTGCCGTGTAAACTTATTCCACGTCTACGATAAAGAATAAGAAAATTTTTAAAATATCTATTAAGCTTTGGGTTAAATCAACTAAAACTTCTGAACGAATAATATCAACACTCAGTTTTCGGCACTAGATTTGTCAATCATTTAATGTAAATTCAATGTAACTTCAACTGCTTGATAATGGGAACCACATTGGTCGAAACGTTTCAATTTCCCAATTCCAATTACTAATTAATAAGATGAATTCTGTATTTGTAAAGTATTATAAGGTTTTAATATTGAATTTTATAATATATATTAGAATATTGGCACGAAAACACAATTCATCAAGTGCACCGTCCCTCCCGGAATTACGAATTACCTAGTTCGCTAGATCTCTAAAAGAATGGCTTTATATTGCTTAATGCTTGGCGATAGAAAATAACATCATTTTAAAAGTAGGTAAGTCAATTTATAATAATGATCATAATAATCAATCGAAAGTGGAAGATTAGGTATTTTGTTTGTGATATAGTACTGAACCAATGAAGTAGGTAGAACTCGTCTTAAGGTTATACTCGTCTTTAAGATAGACTCGTCTTTAGATAGAACTCGTCTTTAGATAGAACTTGTCTTTAAATTGAACTCGTCTTTTCATGAAACTTGGTTTTAGATAGAACGAGCCTTTAGGATAAACTCTTCTTTAGATAGTACTAGTCTTTAGGAAAAACTCATGTTTAGATAGAACTACTTTTTAGATAAAACACATTTTAAGAAAAAAATTCCTCTTTAGATAGAACTCGTCTTTAGGAAAAACTTGTCTTTAGATAAAATTTGTCTTTAGATAATATTCGTCTTTAGATTATAACCGTCTTTATATAGAACACGTCTTTAGAGAGAACTCGTCTTTAGGTTAAACTCGTTTTTAGATAGAATTCGTCTGTATACAAAACTCGTCTTTAAGGATAAACTCGTCTTATAGTTTAACTCGTCTCTAATTTAAACTTGTCTATACTATAAACAACTAGTACAATAAAGTGATAGAAATTTCAAATACAACAATTTGTAGACAACTATTAGAAATATCTATTTTTGAATTTTCTTAAGAGCGTATAGATGTTGGAACCAGTATAGTAGGTTAAACTCATCTTTAAGTTATAAATAAAGTAGGTTAAACTCATCTTTAAGTTATAAGTAAAGTAGGTTAAACTCATCTTTAAGTTATAAGTAAAGTAGGTTAAACTCATCTTTAAGTTATAAATAAAGTAGGTTAAACTCATCTTTAAATAGAAATCGCCTTTACATAAAACTTGACTTTAGATAGAGCACGTCTTTAGAATAAAATTTTCACATTTACACTCGTCACTTATATATTGACGCTCGTCACTTATATATTGACGTTCGTCATTTATATTGACGCTCGTTTTTAGGTTATATTCATCTTTAGATAAAACTCATCTTTAAAATAAATTGGTTTTTAAATAATATTTGTCTTTAGATAAAACTTGTTTAAATACAACTCATCTTTTAATAGCAATCGTCTTTACATAATACTTGACTATAGATAGAACACGTCTTTAGAATAAACTCGTCTTATAATTTAACTTGTCTCTAATTTAAACTTGTATTATAAATTAAATTCGTTTTTAAGTTAAATACGTCTTTAGATAAAACATTCGTCTTTAGGATAAACTCGTCTTTAGATAGATCTCAGTTTTCCATCCAAAGCTTGTATGGATATCCCATTCAAAGTCTGTGGGAGTGTCCTCATCCAAAGCCTGTGGAGATGTCCCATCCAAAGCCTGTGGAGGATTTCCATTTTAATACTGTTAACACGCTCCATCCAAAGCCTGTAGAGATGATCCATCCAAAGCATGTGGAGATGTTCCTTTTAAATCCACCCACAGACACATACAAACACACAGACAAACATAAACACATACACACAAACATACGCACACACCAACACAAACTCAAACACATACACACAAACACATACACACCAATACACGCACACACAAACATACGCACACACCAACACCAACACAAACTCAAACACACAAACACACACACACACAATCACGTACACACAAACACGTACACACAAACACATACACACAAACACATACACACAAACACATACACA
This sequence comes from Agonum fuliginosum, assembly GCA_947534325.1. Taxonomy (NCBI): domain Eukaryota; kingdom Metazoa; phylum Arthropoda; class Insecta; order Coleoptera; family Carabidae; genus Agonum; species Agonum fuliginosum. The sequence goes on from OX384033.1 coordinate 10,823,958, forward strand.
CTAACACATACACACAAAAACATACACACAAACACATACACACAAACACGTACACACAAACACATACACACAAACACATACACACAAACACGTACACACAATCACGTACACACAAACACATACACACAAACATACGCACACACCAACACAAACACAAACTCAAACACCATCACATACCCACAAACACATACACAAACACACAAACACGTACACACAAACACGTACACACAAACACATACACACAATTACATACACACAAACACATACACGCAAACACATACACATCAACACACGCACACACAAACATACGCACACACCAACACAAACTCAAACACATACACACACACACCAACACACGCACACACAAACATACGCACACACCAACACAAACACACAAACAAACAAACAAACACATACACACACGCACACACAAACGCACACACCAACACACGCACACACTAATTTTTAACATTAGATTTTAACTAAGATTATTTGCAAGTAACGAATGGAGTGTTATATATTAATTTACGACCTCATTTTGTAAACCATCTTTATTAAGCTCATTTTACATTGAGCAATATTGCAGATGCAAGTGCAACTTTTAACACGTTGCTTCAATATTGCATGAGTAAAATACAGAAATTATAAAATTATTATTCTAATATATCTGTTCGTGTTCATATATAATATAATATTGATTAGATCCTACCGAACTAAACAGGAACATTCTCAGACGACATTACTCAATATCAGTCTGCATGTTTAATTTAAAATTATTTTGTAAATTGCTGAAAAAGAAAATTGGTTATTAGTTAAGAAATGCAAGTAACGAAATGAGTTGATATTAATTTATGACCACATTTTGTAAACTTCTTTATTACAGAAATAGTAACAATAATACAACAAATTATATAATTAAAAATAAAATGATTTTTAGCTATATTTAGCGCCGCACTTAGCTCTATAATTTCTTTTTATATTTGGATCATCTGGCGGATGTTTATGTTAATTGATATTGGATTTTGTACTCATTGACAATCAATACATTTTGTGTAAAGGTTTATTTATTCCTATAAAGAAAAATACAGCGATATTAAATTAAGATCCTTAAAATATCTCTGCAAAAAATTATTTCATTGTATAATATTATAATATTGTTAGAAATTATTTGTCCGAAATTTATTTAATTTAATTAAGATTCGTTTAGATTCGTTTAATTGCCATTTTGTTTATGTAAGATTTTGTTTGTTTATTCTGTTATTTGCATTTACGAAGTTGGTTGATTATTATGTTATTTAACCTAATTAAAATGTTCATAATTTGTTTTATAACGTGTAAAGAGCCGCTACTGGCCGACCGATGTCTTGTCATTCTAGTACGAGTACTCGGATCGTTCAGATCAATTGCCGCTCAATCTTGTAGTTGTTTGATTTACTAGTTGTTTGATTTACTTTACTTTTATTAATAAACAGCGTTTCATTTATTAAGTTGTGGATTACTGTGTTTTTTTTTGTTCTCTTCCTTCCTGATTTCTAACATCAGAAGTGGGATTCATCCACGGTTCACGTGTGTGTGATTTGTGCAAAATCGTAGTGAGTTTTGTTAGTGAGTGCTGGTTCCTAACAACGATGGCAGATGATCTACGGGCTGCTGAAACCATCCTGTCTGCTCTTGCAAAAGCCTTGCAAACAACCAGAACTCCTCCCGAGCAGATCGACTTGCCAGTATTTAATCCAGAGGCCGACGACGCCTCCAAGTGGATCGGTTACGTAGAAGAGATACGTAATGAGTTTGAGCTAAGTGATCTTCAGATTTTGGTAAGAGTTGGCCGTTGTTTATTGTTAAATGCAAAACGTTGGTTTGAACGTTGGGCACCTGATTCACGTAACTGGATCACTTTTCGGCGGGACTTTTTAGAAGCATTCCCGCGCAAACGTAATTTAGGTCGTATGTTAGATGAAGCAACTACTTTTAATTCTGCTCGTGTAAACAATTATGAAACTTATGTACATGAAAAGGTTATGATGTTACGTAATCTGAGAGCATCATGGAACGAGGTAGATCTCGTTGAATTAATTGTTTACGGAATTGTTGAGCCCGATGTTAAGAATGCGGTAACTAATCGTGATTGCAAAACTGTCGCGGAATTATTGAGCTATATAACAACGTTTACGAAACCTGTAAACACGGAACAACCACTGAATTTAGACTCCCCTCTACAAAAGAAACGTCGCCTTTTCAACAATACAAATGAAAGATCCATTAAATGTTTCACTTGCGGCAAACTGGGTCATGTCCGCGCTAACTGCCGAGTCGTTGATAAGAAGCCGAGACTTCGCGATGATCCAAAACCATCTACCAGTGTTGTAAACACCACTAATAATTATTCTAAGAATTCGTGTTCTTTTTGTGCAAAACCCGGTCACACGGTTGACAATTGTTTTCTTAAGTCGAATATCGACAAACGCAAAAATGTTCAAGCCTTGTAATTCGCCTTTAAAAGACATAACTCCCGGGTATGTAGAAGCAACGCAAATGTTTACCGCAGAACCAGAGATAACTGGCGAGAAGACCTTAATCACATTTTTCGTGGTTCCTGGCACCACCCTTGATTTTGATGTTTATATTGGCTGTTATAATGATAATTTGCTTGCCTCAATTATCGATCATTTAGGGTCACGAGTTATTCGTCGTCAACTCCCTGGTATTAATCGAGTCATTGAAACCCTGGACTGCGACAAATTGACGTGCATGTTCTCGCAGAACATCGCTCTGCTTTGTTGGAGGTTTTGCAGTCATTCAGAGACATAATAACAGGTAATTGTGTTGGTTCCGTTAATAATACCAGTCTCGAAATCCATCTAGAGAAAAACGTAATTGTAAATCGTACACCCTATCGGTTGGCAGTAAATGAAAGAGCTGCGGTACGCGATATTGTTGAGGACTTGTTACGTAATAACATAATTAGAAAAAGCGATTCACCTTTTGCGAGTCCCATTCTTCTTGTGGGGAAGAAAGATGAATCTTTTCGTATGTGCGTCGATTATCGGGAACTTAACCGACATACGATTAAAGACCGTTACCCACTTCCGTTGATCGAAGATCAATTAGACCGTCTTAGTAAGGGACGTTATTTTACCTCACTCGACATGGCCTCAGGATTCCATTAGATCGCGATACACGAAAATTCAATTTCTATGACTGCCTTTGTGACACCTGACGGTCATTACGAGTATCTTCGCATGCCCTTTGGGCTTGTTAACGCTTCAGCTGTATTCCAGAGGTCGATTCATAAGGCACTAAGATGCCTGAGACATACCATTACCCTGGTTATCTCGATGACATACTAATTCCTTCTTCAACTATAGTTGAAGGTCTTGAATCATTACACATGGTTTCTTTTGTAAGTTTGTCCCCGATTTTGTTAAACGAACTGCTTGTATTAGAAAACTCACCAAGAAAATGGAACCATTTATTTGGACAGTAGAACATGAAAATGCACGCAATTATGTAATCTCTTGCTCGACCTCTGCTTGCAATTTTGACCCAACTCTTCTAACCGAATTACACACGGACGCAAGTAGTCTTGGCTACGGTGAAGTCCTTCTTCAGAAACACGATGGTGAATGGCGTGTTGTTGCATACTTTAGTCGACGAACAAGCAAACATGAAGAAAATTACCATTCTTACGATCTTGAAACGTCAGCAATTGTAAATGCATTTAAACATTTTCGTACTTATCTCCTAGGTACCTATACGTTTTACCGTTGTCACTGATTGCAATGCTGTGAAGTGCACTGCCAACAAACGAGATCTGATTCCTGGAATTGCAAGATGGTGGAATCTACATGCAAGATTTCAATTTTGACATCTCGTATAGAAAAGGTAGCACCCTGTCACATGTGGATTATTTAAGCCGTAATCCAGTTACAGACATGTTGAATAATTTGCGTGAAGGTAAACTTGATTCTAACCAGTATGCTGAGAAAGATGATCTTCTCCTTCATAAACGTAAAAATCAAGATGGAACCATACATTTACAATGGTTCGATCCCCGCCAAAGTCGTTTAGGCCTGCTTCGAATTTTTCATGATGAACAATGTCACGTTGGCGTTCAAAAAACTTATGATTCTATTGCTCAACATTTTTGGTTTCCACGCATGAGGCTCTTCATTAAGAATTATGTACGTCATTGCCTGGTTTGTGCTGTAAAGAAAACCAGAACAGGTCCTTTGCAAGGTTTTGTGGTTTCGCTACAGAAGCCCATATAACCATTTCATACTTTGCACGCTGAATGTCTGGGTTCACTTCCAGTTACTACTGAGGGTTACAAACACATTTTAGTATTGGTTGACGCTTTCGGCAAGTATTGCTTGTTACTACCAATGAAGTCAGAATGGTCGAGCGGCCTATGGAAAATTCAACTCGTGCTGAACACGACGGTTCAGAAAACTACACGGTCAAATCTTTACAATTGTTGCTGGGAATAGAAAGCTCTACTCCTTTAATTCAGGCTCTTCTACGAAATCTTTCACATGATCTAACACCGTTACGTAACCGTCGATTAGATCGTGAGCGGGTTGGCAAACTGCTCAATGTTGAGTCCAGTACATCACATGAAATAAATTTATAAAAAACGAAGAGATGGAATTAAGTTCTCAGAAGGCGATTTTGTACTTATGCATCGGGATTCTAAGATGCATGTGAGTAAAACAGATTACGAATTTATGAAGGTTGGCTCGAATGTTGTAACTAAAGCTGCTAAAGAACAGCTAAGACGGTGGCCCGCTGTTTGGTCTCTGAGTTGTGACATGGAACAGCTTCTTGAGATTATGGAAGCAGATGATGATAAGACAAGTGAGTTATAATTGTTGTTTTATTGTTACATGCCAGAAATTTATGTTGCTGGTCTCTAACCCTGTTGTGGTAGAGCCGAGATGGTGGCTGCGGTCCCATCTGTGTTTTTGTTTTTGTGATCGGTCTCTTACCCTGGAGAGGTAGAGCCGAAGCAGTGGCTGCGGTCCTGCTGGTGTTACTGGTCTCTAACCCTGTTGTGGTAGAGCCGAGATGGTGGCTGCGGTCCCATCTGTGTTGTTTTTGTGATCGGTCTCTTACCCTGGAGAGGTAGAGCCGAAGCAGTGGCTGCGGTCCTGCTGGTGTTGTTGGTCTCTTGCCCTGTAGAGGTAGAGCCAGAGCGGTGCTGTGGTTCCGCTAGTTACGATTTTTCTGGTTCACGGTTTCTTACCCGTTAGTGGAAGAGCCGAGATTTCATTAATAATTTGTATCGGTAACTGAGAGTTATTTTGTAAAATTTATTTTGTTTGTTTTACTAGTTGATACGGAAGAAGTTCCAGTTGAGTTGATTACCGACATGCAGCGCAGTGATGCCGATGCGTAGTCAACTTCATGGTTCACATTCGTCTTGGAAGACGTCTCACACGCCTCCCGTGTCATGCCCTAAGCTTCGAGAGCGAAGCTTCCGTCAGGATGGTCGTGTTAGAAATTATTTGTCCGAAATTTATTTAATTTAATTAAGATTCGTTTAGATTCGTTTAATTGCCATTTTGTTTATGTAAGATTTTGTTTGTTTATTCTGTTATTTGCATTTACGAAGTTGGTTGATTATTATGTTATTTAACCTAATTAAAATGTTCATAATTTGTTTTATAACGTGTAAAGAGCCGCTACTGGCCGACCGATGTCTTGTCATTCTAGTACGAGTACTCGGATCGTTCAGATCAATTGCCGCTCAATCTTGTAGTTGTTTGATTTACTAGTTGTTTGATTTACTTTACTTTTATTAATAAACAGCGTTTCATTTATTAAGTTGTGGATTACTGTGTTTTTTTTTGTTCTCTTCCTTCCTGATTTCTAACAATATATACATAGGTACCTATGAACAACTTTTATTTATGTCATGCGTAAAGTTTATAAATAATAATATTGTTGTTTGATATTATTACTAATAATGATAATAAGTTATAATAATGTATAAATAAGATCTTGTACGACGTACTTATAATAACATAAAAATGTCTGACGTTTGTGATATCAGTCATCATCATTTTTATGCTGCCTACCTTAACTATATTTGTATTAATCAATCCCAGCTATAATATCCCATTAAAATTGTATTATTTACCTGAAACAAAATAATATTAATGTATTTTACGTGTTAATGTACCTTTTAAAATAATACAAATGTCAAACCTAAATCCATAGCTATATTGACACCGCCACCAACAAAACAGTCATAAGAAGACTGCTGGATGAATATTAATATTAGTGAAACACACTTTGTACAGAACATGTCAATATTATTGACATTTATATTATTAAATATGAGATTTAGGTATTTTATCATAAATATAGAAAACGCGAAATGATTTGATGGTTTAATTAGGTTACTGAAGAAAAGAAATAAGAAGAACCCAATATCATTATCTCTGTCAAAAGTCGGCGCTACTCAATAATGCTACAAACACCTCTTCCAACGTTTGCTAATTCGTCGCATCGTGAATCTGTTTTACAAACAAATAATGTCAAGATCTTCTTCTAAGGGTTTTCTCGTCTGAGATTCAGATCTGTCAGCAAATATATTTGAGCCACTCTATAGGTATATTATATCTAAAAGCAGGTCAATAAGAGTATAAGAATTACCTAGTCTCTGATACAAAATACCTAATAAATTTTATTATCAATACGAAAATCAAGAAAGTGTTGTCAAAGAGTAACAAAAAAATGTTGTCATTCGTCTTGCATTTCACCACCAATGTTTAGATAGACACGACAACAACTTACATTTCTAAACTATTTTGTACAGATACAAAACACATATTTACAACTTGATCTGATCTTCTTTTTCCGTAATATCTCTGCAAAATAATAATTATTTCATTATACTATAATATGTTTCATACCTACATACAACTTTTATATATTATGTCATGCGCGTTACGTTTATAAATAATAATATTGTTGTTAGATATTATTACTAATAATAATAATAATAAAGTACAATAATGTATAAATAAGAACTTGTACTAATATAACTCAATAACCTAAAAAAATATCTGACGTTTAGTAAGAGATCAGTGTTATAGTGTTGCCAACTTAGTGGAAAAAATAATCATATATGAAATACAAAATAGTCATATTTAAGACATAATTAACGTATAAATAATAATAATATAAATATATAAATAAGTAAATTATTTATAAATTATATATAATATAAACATGAAATAATAGAAATTGAAAAAGTAAATTTCTAAAATTATTATAGAGTTGGTAACATTGCATTTAAGATTATAAGATAAATGTGTATTTTATTTAATTAAAAAAAACTATAATTATAGAGAGAAAAATGCATTTTTAACGGGTTCTTAGAATTTTTTTCTCTTTAAAATGATATATAATATATGAACTCAGATTGTAAGTAACAGTAATGACGTGTTTTTCGGTTGCTAGGTAACAGTAATGTAATACCAACATAAACTTAGTAATTGTATTAGTAACATAGCAAATAAATGTAGATTTTATTTAATTAAAAAAAAACGATAAAAAATGAGTTTAAAACGGGTTCTTAGAATTTTTTTCTCTTATAAATGATATATATCATATTAATTTATTAGAATGTATTGGTATTGTTTGTAAGTAGAATACTAATAATAATGGTTATTTAACCAGTGTAGTAGGTTATACTCGTAATTGGCTTAATTTGATTTTAGATTTAATTCATAATCGGATAAATTTAATTTTATGTTTCAATTATTAAATTAATATATAGTTGGTAACACTGACTGCGTGTTTTTCGGTTGCTAAGTAACAGTAATGACGTGTTTTTCGGTTGCTAGGTAACAGTAATGTAATACCAACATAAACTTAGTAATTTTATTAGTAACATAGCAAATAAATGTAGATTTTATTTAATTAAAAAAAACGATAATTATAGAGAGAAAAATGAGTTTAAAACGGGTTCTTAGAATTTTTTTCTCTTATAAATGATATATATCATATTAATTTATTAGAATGTATTGGTATTGTTTGTAAGTAGAATACTAATAATAATGGTTATTTAACCAGTGTAGTAGGTTATACTCGTAATTGGCTTAATTTGATTTTAGATTTAATTCATAATCGGATAAATTTAATTTTATGTTTCAATTATTAAATTAATATATAGTTGGTAACACTGACTGCATGTTTTTCGGTTGCTAAGTAACAGTAATGACGTGTTTTTCGGTTGCTAGGTAACAGTAATGTAATACCAACATAAACTTAGTAATTTTATTAGTAACATAACAAATAAATGTGTATTTTATTTAATTAAAAAAAACTATAATTATAGAGAGAAAAATGAGTTTGAAACGGGTTCTTAGAATTTTTTTCTCTTATAAATGATATATATTATATTAATTTATTAGAATGTATTGGTATTGTTTGTAAGTAGAATACTAATAATAATGGTTATTTAACGAGTATGCATTTGAACCCCCACTACTGCAAACTGATCTTCCTCAGTGGGAGTGTTTCCCTTCACCGTAGACTGCATAATAGGTGTGTTTTGTACCGCGCTCGCTGCCACCCCCCGACGGACATACCATAGTTCCAATGTCTGTACGACAGTCGACTAGTGAGCGTCAACAACAATTTTTTTTAAAATTTTAAACATATTCTAATGTCTACAATGCTCACAACAATAAAAATAAATAATAATTATGTTTTGGTTGCATTTAGACTAATATAAAAAAATAACTCTAGCGGATTCTATCTTTGTATAACTTTATTTATTTATTTTTTAGAAATTTTAATAAATATCATTAGTAACAATGTATCTATGAACTACGCGAATGATTTCAAGAATACAAAAACTCAGATCGGGTATTATGCAATTTTGTTTGGAGAGGGTGGCATTTTCCTCGAAATTAAACAACAATGCAACTTTTATTATTTACATTGCCAACGCAATAGTTCATTATTTTTATATTACCTACATAAATAATGAATGTTGAATATAATTAATATATGTATTATTTAATAATTATTGTTTAATCTAATTATTTTTATTCATATTTAACATTCAAATTTTCAATTTTTATTGTGTTTCTAAAAAAATCTACTGTGGCCAGGGCCAGCACACAACCTCTCGCCTAATTTTGCTTATTCTACTAATATAATAAATAGGTTTAAAAAGTTATCGTTTCCGAAAAAATTGTAACATACGAACGAACGCACGAACACACACACAGACATCATCTCAAAAATGTGTAATTTGTATTCTAGATACCCTAAAACGTGCTTATTTGCCAAAAACTCACACTCGAAAATTTAGACCCATCACAATACTTGTCTAGTAAAATATGATGCGAGAGGTAAAAATGTATCGAATTTTTGGTATACAACTGTGCAAATGTCTTCAAAGATATAAAATTGAAATTTTGGTAATTTGTAGATAAAAGATACGGAAAGTGCGCTGTGGAAATGAATTTTTGTTAACATATTTATCTTTTGAGTTATAATGTCTGCAAATTACCTAATTTTCAAATGCATGTATCTTTATTCGCTTATAAAAAAATTCAAAATTATCTCCAGAGCGCACTTCTATAAACCTTTCTCTTTAATAATATGTAATTGTTAATTAGTAAATGTTATTGTAACGGTGGTAGTTTTATCCTAAAATTCACTCCTTTTATGCGAATTCGTTTCATGTTCAAAACAATAAAAATAAAAAATAAAATATTTTGGCAGCATTTTAGACTCATTTACATATCCCTAGCGAATTCTATTTTAAGAATTTTCGCAAAAGAAAATAATTTTCATATAATATAATATTTATTTAAATAAAAAAAAACATAATGTCGATTGTATATTGTACATTTTGCGTCTGTTAATACTACCAGGGATGGCATTTTCCTCGAAATTAAACAACAATGCAACACTTAAATATTATTTACATTGTCAACCTCTGTTGTCAACTCATTAGTTCATAATTTTATATATTTATTATTGTCTAAATAATTAAATATATGTAATTATTATTTAATTATTGTTGAATTCAATTATTTTTATTCAAACTAATAATAATTCAAATATTAAAGTAATATAATGTTTCTAAAAAAAATGTATGGTGAATCTGATGATAGTAGTAATGCTCATACAATTTTTATTTGGTTATTTCTGCATATAAAAAATAAAATAAAAATTATTTAGCCCAGCGCGTTCAAATTTGTTAAAACGCCTGTTTAACACCTGAATATTACAGTGAAATTGTTCTAATAAACAAATTTTGTTATACGCTACAAATTGAAAGTTACTTTAGATAAATAGGTACTCACTTACTACAAGTAGGTAAGGCGGTATAAGAAAAACATTGTCACAGAAATTATGTTTGCATTGGATTTACATTTTCTGTGCCCAAGCGACAACCGATAGTAAATGCTCCGCCTATTTAGACCTCCGAGTAGGTTATGTAATACTCACACCGCTCAACAGCAGAGTGGCGCTATTGCACGGTACTGATTATACGCGAAAACATCGAAATTTTGGTATAAAACTGTGCAAATGTCTTCAAAGATATAAGATTCAAATTTTGGTAACTTGTAGATAAAAGATGGGAAAAGTGCGCTCTGGAAATTAATTTTTGTTAACATATTTATCTTTTGAGTTATAATGACATCAAAATACCTAATTTTCAAATGCATGTATCTTTATTCGCTTACAAAAAAAATCAAAATTATCTCCAGAGCGCACTTCTATGAACTTTTCTCTTTCATAATATGTAAGTGTTAATTTGAAAATGTTATTGTAACGGCGGTAGTTTTATTCCAAAATTAACTCCTTTTATGCAAGCTATCTATACGCTCTTAATATAAAACATACTAGACACTGATAAGATCTCATTTGTTTGTATTAGCAAAAGTATTTTTTTCTCAAAAACTAATAACAATTTTGAAATTTGAAGATGTAAATTCCAAAGATGTAGTTATAAATAACATATTTAAAAAAGATATGTAAAAACAGTCTTCTCATATAGGTAGAAATTGAAAATTCGTTCCAAGATGAATTTTACTGCTTTAAATAAATAAAAAATGAGTATATTCTCACTGTCAGATATTATTTATATAACTACTATAACAAAAAATATAATAATAAAATATTTGTATGATTTAAGAAGGAAACACAAATTTTAGTCAGAATTATTTGTGTAAATTTATACAAAGTTTGTGATTTATTTAAGACTATTTATCGAAGACTATGCTTTGTGAAACAAAATGTGTTTATTAAACCAAGATAATTCAAAACTAGTTGTGTGTTACACAACATCTGTTTAAATAATGGTGAACAATTACATTAATGGATATGAAAAAAGTATTAATTAAGTATTAATTAATATATTCAAGATTAAAATCAACATGCAATGAATTAAAACGAGGAAATTGTGCAAGGACATGTTTTCTTTGATGATGATGAAGCAGGCCTCTTATGAAGAGATCGCATAGTAATGACTATTTAATTATTTAAACTATTGTTTTATTTAAATTACATAAAAAAATAATTTTATACAAAACTATATTATCATAAAGTGTACTATTGTACTAAAATAAAAGTATTCTTTAAAAATAGGATAGGAGATACTTGTGAGGCACAATTAAATATAGTGTAATATCGAGAAGAAAAAAACAACTCACACAGTTGTCCTAAATAGTCCATGGGTCAGCTAAGATGTTGGTATAATTTGGGGGTACTAAGTTTCCTTTTAACCATAGTTATATATGAGTATAAGGATCACTAAAAACCATGATTGCCATCCTCAAGTGCTAGCTAATAGAAATGTCGGCCAAAACAAGATGGCCGGTGTTGCTTTTAAAAAACGGCTATATCTATGGAAGTAATGGTCCGCTTTCAACAAACTTTCGATCGTATCATTTTTAAAGTACATTAAATTTGCAACAATTTAAGCCCAACCGCAGCTCTGTACGTCAAATAGTTTCCGAGATATGGCACTTCTAAATTATGCACTTTTTTCAAAAAAATGAAAGTTGAGAAATTTTAGTTTTTTTCGTAATTTTTGTGTATAATTAACTGTAATTTCTGAATGAAACAAAATCTTGTCTTCCGGTTTCTTTCATTAAATTTTACGAGCATTTCCCTATAAAATATATTATTTTAGAAACTTTTGAAGGCGTTTATTAAGCCAAAATATCAATTTTTTTTCGTGAGAAATATTCAAATATTTTGTATTTATTGTGTTTAATGAGCTGTAACTTCTGAACGGATAAAGTTATCGACTTCCGGTTTTTTTTCATTAAATTCTACGAACATTTCTCAATAAGATACAGTATTTTAAAATCTTTTTTGGGTATTTATTAAGTCAAAATATCAAAAATTACCATAGTTACAGTGTTACAGAATGACAGCAATGCATTAGAGCGTTTTTTTATCAGTAAACATAGGGATAATTAACATACGAAAATAAATATGAAATATAAATTAAAGAAATGATAAATTATTTATTTATGTTTTCTACACTTAAGAACTAGGTAGATACATTAAACTTATGAGAATTTAAGAACTAGGTAGACACTTAAAAAAAAATGTGTACAATGGTGACAGAATGAATGTTGAACAATTAAAAAATCGAATTAGTGCTGTTTCCAAAAATATTACTTCCCAGCAAATGCTATAAATTATTTTTATAATCGTTTAGGATATTGTTTAGAAGTTAATGGTTCCAATTTTGAGCTTTTAATTCGTTTAAAAAAATTCTCAATAGTTTAATGTAGGTATCTACCTATTATAGGTCTTAAGTGTAGAAAATATAAATAAATAATTTATCATTTCTTTAATTTATATTTCATATTTATTTTAGTATGTATAATTATCCCTATGTTTACTGATAAAAAAGACGCTCCAATACATTGCTGTCATTCTGTAACACTGTAACTATGGTAATGACATGCCCTATGTTTACTAATAAAAAAAAACTCCCGGTATAACTATGGTTAAAAGAAAACTTAGTACCCCCAAATTATACCGAAATCTTGAATTTGGCTAGCTGGCCCATGGACTAAAAATACTCACAGAGTTGACATATTATAGAATCTCGGAACTTATCGCAGAATTAGTATTTAGACTTTTATTTTAAGGCTAAAGGTTTTTTTTCAATATTACACTATTAGTCCAGTCAGGAGAGTCAAAAATTAACTGAAACCCAAGACTAATACATAACCAAATGAAATTTGGTATGTGAGTAGTTAAGAACATACAGAAACAAAAAAAAAATTCGCTCCACCTCGGTATGCTCCGCTTCCCACAAAAATTTTCAGTTGAAACTCAAAATTTTCTTGTAACGCATTTTCCTCGAAAACTATCAAAGATTTTGGAAAACTGTTTTGACAGGATGAAAGCTGAGGAAATTTGCTATCAAAATGCTCTTTGAAAATTTTTCATAAGTAGCACCGTGTAGGCTTCAGCCGTTTAATATTCGAATGACTTGAGAATTTTGTGTATAGTAGGCGCTACATAGGTCCGTGAAGGTGGAGTCCCGACATCAAAATTACAATATAATAATAATTCTATAATTTTTTGCTAATTTTGTGCTATTTTTTGCTATATTCCACAAATTTTGTGCTATGCTCGTTTTTGTTATATTCTCAATTTTTCACTTGGGACTCCAGGTTCACGCCTAGTCCCGAATGAAAATATATACATTTTTGGTATGTCTATAATATTTTGCTAATTTTGTGCTATTTTTTGCTATATTCCACAAATTTTGTGCTATACTCGTTTTTGTTATATTCTCTATTTTCACTTGGGACTCCAGGTTCACGCCTAGTCCCGAATGAAAATATATACATTTTTGATATGTCTATAATTTTTTGCTAATTTTGTGCTATTTTTTGCTATATTCCACAAATTTTGTGCTATGCTCGTTTTTGTTATATTATCTATTTTTCACTTGGGACTCCAGGTTCACGCCTAGTCCCGAATGTAAAATATTAAATATTTTATTATGCTATAATTTTGTGCTATTTTTTGCTGTAGTAAACAAATTTTGTGCTCATCAAGTTTACTTGTTTCTTACGAATAATAAATTGGGACTCCCAAGTTCCCGGCTAGACCCGGGTGTTAAATGTTTAATGTTTTGTTGCACTATCATTTTGTGCTCATTTTGTGTTATTTTTTGCAATAAGAAATAAATTTGGTGCTCATCAACTTACCTTGTGTTTACGACAATTTCAATGGGACTCATAAGTTTACGTTGAATAGCGAAAATAAGTGACTGCACTGGATGTAAAATGTATAGTAGTTATGCTATAATTATTATTTTTATCTCATTTTGTGCTATTATGTTTATGTTGCTAAATGATACACACTAAATAATGTGTGTAGGTAGTTATTAACTAGTTTACAATATGTACCTACCTATATAAAAAATTTATTTTGCAAAAAATAGTTATAAACAAATTAAGTATAGGAGTATTATTATTATTATTTCATCAACAATGTTTTTAAAATTATATTTAATAGTTTATAAAACGCTGAGCATAAGTATAAATGCAGTGCGAAAATTATTTATAATATGCGAGATATTAATTTTTCAAAATCTTTAAATTATCCTAGTTATAAACGAATTAAGTATAGGAGTATTATTATTATTATTTCATCAACAATGTTTTTAAAATTATATTTAATAGTTTATAAAACGCTGAGCATAAGTATAAGTTTTTTTTTCGGAGGTACAACACACAACCCTCCAAATAGTTGCATGTGATTGGGGATGATTTGATGAAGATAATCCTCTACCAGTTTACAATTTCATTCATAGATATTGAAAATATTGAGAATTCTTTGAACGTCTTCTAATACTGAGTTATGATTCTTTAAAAAGCAAGTTTCTCGGTATAAACGGGGTCGGAAATTCAAATGTTATTAGTGCAAATGAAAGTGGAAGCCTCGACGAATAAAATGCAATTTTTATCTTTACAAAATGATGTTCTTTAACGAAGTTATACCACATTTATTCTGTAGCGGCGAATTTATTACGTCATTCGCAATGTAGCGCCTACTATACAGAAAATTCTCAAGTCATTCGAATATTAAACGGCTGGTGCCTACACGGTGCTACTTATGAAAAATTTTCAAATACCATTTTAATAGCAAATTTCCTCAGCTTTCATCCTGTCAAAACTGTTTTCCAAAATTTTCGATAGTTTTCGAAAAAAAATGCGTTACAAGAAAATTTTGAGTTTAAACTGAAAATTTTTGTGGGAAGCGGAGCATACCGAGGTGGAGCGAATTTTTTTTTGTTTCTGTATGTTCTTAACTACTCACATGCCAAATTTCATTTGGTTATGTATTAGTCTTCAGTCAAAACCTCTCCTGACTGGACTATATATTCTTTGGCAGTTAATAGAACAATATTTTCCGTAAGTTCAAAGTTTATCTATTAATTTTGTCATTACATCTTTAGAGCCCTTCATGGCTTCTTTTTTAAATCTACGTTTTCTTTGTGTCGTTTATCTTTCATTGTTTCTTTTACTTTATCACGTTCTTCCATCCATGACATTAACTGATTTGAATATATGTTTTTCTTGAGTTCTTCATTATTCAATTTTCTTTCTTTAGCGCATACATCTAAAACATCATTAAATTATTTATTTATAATATCATTGTTTATTTGGGATCTTTTACTAGATGAAGCAATTGCTAATGGCAGAAAATTTGGTTGTTTATTAAATATGTAATATATTTCTTCAAAATACTTGAAGGAGAACATTGCTTCGCCACTTGATTTAGCACTATTATCTTTTTCCTTCATATATAGTTTTTTTTAAATGTTTCCATTTGTTGATCACTAAATTTACATTAAAATAATGTCCAGATTGAATTAATGTATCGTTTATTTTCTTCCAAACTGAATCATTTGTAATACTGTTGTCTCTGAATGATTTTTCGTTAAGTTTATACTGATCAATTAGCATTCTAGTAGCACTATCGGTTCAAGTTTAGATTATGTAACTGTTATGGAATTGTTTTTCTCAGATTCTACATTTTGTGCTTCTTCCGATTGTTCAATTTGTGCGCCAGAATTTCTTCTTGCCTATGGGTAATTCCATGTCAAATTTGCCAAAATTTTGGCGGCTCCTCCCGATTCGTTCGAAATCTCGTATACTATTCATTTTCATCTAAAACCAAGGAGAAATAACTTTACTTGTCCATATGTAGTCATTTTCGGGTGATATTTATCAAATTGACATTTAACAGTTCTTGGTCCACTCTACAGAGCGCTTGCAAAGAAAATTGCAAAATACTGATACAAATGCTCCGATAATGCTGATTTTGGTTTTTTTCGATAGAATAGATCTTAATCTTTATAAATTTATAAAGACGTATTGTCGAGTAATAACGGCGAAATATGAGGTCAAAGGTCAAAATTACCTCTTTTTTTCAAAAATTCATTTCTCAAATACATATTCCTAGATTTGGCTTGAATTTGGGGAAATTGTAGAGGAAGAATTGAATTTTATCGACCAAAAATTATCAGGATGGGATTTTGAGATTAAAAAAAGTTATACGACTTTGAAGATGTATGACGGTATATTCATAGGTACTCGATGGGATCCAACAAAAATTCAGCAATAATTCGTAATTTTAAGTATTTGATGGTTACATCAAAATTAGACAAAAACGCTAGAATTGGGTGTGGCGCCTTGTAATTTGTACAATATATCTACTTTTTGACACTAAACAAGTTTATTTGATAGGTGTTGATGTTGTACAGATTGTTTATAACACAGATGTGTTGGATCACGTCGAGTACCTATGAAAATAGAAAATACCGTCATTCAACTTCAAAGTCGTATAACTTTTTTAAATCTCAAAATCCCATCCTGAAAATTTTTGTACGATAAAATTCAATTCTTCTGCTACAATTTCCCCAAATTCAAGCCAAATCTAGGAATATGTATTTGAGAAATGAATTTTTGAAAAAAAAAAGAAGGTAATATTGACCTTTGACCTCATATTTCGGCGTTATTATTCGACAATACGTTTTTAGCGTGCAATTTATAAAGATTAAGATCTATTATATCGAAAAAAACCAAAATCAGCATTAATCGGAGCATTTGTATCAGTTTTTGCAAGTGCTCTGTAAAGTGAACCAAGAACTGTTAAATGTCAAATGTCGTATAATTAGTATACGAGATTTCGAACGGATCGGGAGGGGTCGCCAAAATTTTGGCAAATTTGACATGGAATTACCCTTAGGGACTTCTTCTACTTCTTTTGATACTACAAAACAAAAAGTAATTCACTCCATAATGTAATATGAACGTTTAAATAATTTTAATACTGCAGCTACTAACCTATATTTTCTAGTAACACCATCGTACCGTTTTCTACTATCGCCAAATATTTATAATCATCTACATTTATAACATTCATAATTAAGAAATAACGTAATAGTTATAACGTCGTAAATATTATATTACAAAGTTTCAGAACATATGTGTAGTCACAAGCACAATACGTGCAAAATACGTTTTCTTACAAAATTTTAACAAAAAATTTGTTTTTTATTTTATATTTTGGTGTTTAATTTACATTGACTTCTAATTGGATAAAGTTATTGACAGTGGGATTTATTTATATTTTACACGTTTGTAGGTTTTAGTTTAAGACTTTTTCTAAGAAAAAATTAAAACTTTTGTAAGAATATCCTTAAATTGTAACTAAACCCGTGCGTCAAAAAACTTTAAAATAATGTTAGGTACTCATAGAAAAGTATTCAGAAAATTGGATTCTGTAAACCGGATATCAATATTTTTATATATAAAAAAATTATAGCCGTTTTCGAATAATGAGAAAAACTACTACTTGATTAAAATGTATGGTTTTTTCAAAATACATTTTCACGATTTTCTCGAAAACTGTAGGTACCACTTTCAAAAAATATTTATGCCATTTTATAGCAAATTTTGTGCTCTACAATTTGTTATTAACTGTTTTTTCGTAATATTAATCATTTACGAGATAAAAATTAAAAACAATAGACGGTGACCACTTTTTCAAAATGGCGGACGAATCTCCAATTCAATCGATTGAGACTTTTAGTATATTGTTGACAAAGGAACTGGGAAGTCGTATATCAAAATCCAGCTTACTACTATTTTTTTCCAATAAAAAATCTAATTTGACTGGACTATTCTGTTAAACTTAAGATATTATCTAAATAACAAAATTAACGAACATTAGGTCATTAATATTAAAAATGAATATATTGCCTAATCTTTTTTCGGCTTGATGGACATTGAACACGGTGTCCCAAATATGACGCAGTTCTTTGTCCCAAAGGTGTATACTATAAATAATTGTTTATTTTATATAATTTTATAAATTTCATTTTGAATGAAAGTACATATGTGACAGTGACACTCTCAAGGTTACTTAACATTATTCTGATTTTCTCTCTTTTAGATCTCCAACAATGAATTTCCAAAATGGTTGCAATGATGTACAATATTTAGTTACTTAATTTGTTTCTATGTTCTTCTTAAATTCTTTTTTCTACATCGGAATAAGTCTGAAAATAATTTAACATGAATAAAACAGGAAGCATATATAATTTATCAATAAGGGCTTTTTACTCATTTATGTAACGTAATTTTTTCTATTTCATTATATAATTTTATGTTTTTTTCATCCACAAGTTGCACAATTTCTGGTGCCAATTTGATTTGAGCATCATTACAAAAAATAATGCTTGATGTCCGGGATACACATAATCCAAATCGTTTCGAAGCTATAAAATAAAAAAATACAGTACTAGATGAAAAATATTAAATTAAATATGACGAATTTATGGTTGTTTTGTTGCCCTGTTAGGTTGATAATTTTCTTAGTTTCATCTTTTAAAATAATTTTGATTTTTGGTGTTGAAGTAAAGGAAAATACAATGTATTATTATCACATATTCAAAACCGTAAAACAACACAAAAATAACGAGGTCTGAACATGACTTAAACCTGAGAAATAAGTCAATAAACGAATAATAAGCCTAACAATACAATATTAGTCAGTATGTATGAGGTTACAATATATTAGATATACTCGTATTTTTATATTAACTAGAACAAAAGGCAATGCTGTGAAGAAAATCTTAATGTTACACAGTTGTATTTTAATATACAGAAAAGCGTTCCTAAGTGTTGATTCTAATATTTAATATTCAAGTTTATACTACACAACTATATGTGTATTGATAGTAATAATATTGCTACCATAAATATAAAAAATAGTAATAATAATAATAGTAATAATATTGCTACCATAAATATAAAAAATTTAGCAATACATTTCAAGCAATTCATTTATCTCCGTGTGTGAATATCTACTGAGATGTTAGTAATATACCTAATAGCAAAAGACTAAAATATAAATGTATTAAATAAAATAAAAACAATAAAAATATTCTTTTATAGATCAAGTGGGTATACAGGGCTTTTTCCACGAGTGAGCCGTTTATAACGACAGCGAGTGTTATAATCCCACGTGTGAAAAAAGAGTCCCGTTTAGTTATATCCATAATTTAATTTATCACCACATTCTTACGACATGATTTAAAATAAATTTTGGAAGAAACATCTCATTTTTATTGAAACAAAACTAATTCTGTTGTGGCTTGTTTTGTCAAAAAAACAAATAAATAATTAATTAAGTTCTTTCAAAAAGCTATGTAAATGAGCGAAAACCAGTTAACTAGCAGTAAATGAAGAGATAGAAAAAACTGGTAATCATAAATTAAATATTAAACTATTGAACATCACGATTAGTGGAAATCATCCACCGTAGCTGAAATTTACTTCTTACTTAGATGAAAATTTGGGAATAAAAGCAAGAACTTCGAGGAAAATATTTATAATAACTTAAAAATTAAACTGTTAAAGAGATTCAAGCAACACACGACATACGCTAAATTATACACAAAACAAAATAATTATTTTCTTGATATTTCACATACACCATTTTGATTAGATTACACCTCTTGATGCTAGGTAGAACTTTAGAACTAAACACGAATTCAAGGACAAATAACATATCTGACAGCCTACTATTCCTCTGCGTTTACATCCGTTCCACAAATAATTATGGCTTTAACTGACTGAGAAACTACGGTACAACTTTAACGAACTTTTGGCGCATATTAATGGGTGGAAAATTCTTGTTACTTTATGAGAAAATTGTAATTTTTTATAGAGTTGTTAATGCATGTGATTTAGAAATTAAATTAAAATAAGCAATAGTTATATTTTGTAATACCGTCCTCAAATGAAAATATGTCAAAATTTATCCTTCTAAAAAAAGTTATCCGTTTTCTGTGCCTGTATATTGTGTATCATTATTATCCCTCTAATTATGTGTTATACATTTTGATAATGTTTACGTTTTTATTTCAGAACGAAAATTGAAGAAAGCAGAAAAATAAAATCACCAAATAAAAATTACAACTTATTTGAAGCTTTTCAAGATAACATTTCTCCACAAATGATAACTGCACTCCAGTCTTTAGAAAACCACAACAATAAATTCGAAAAAGAAGATCAGCGTGTCCGACCGATTGATGAAATTAATTCAAATTTAACAAATCTTGTAAATGTTTTGGGCGGGTCTTTGAAAGAAAACCATCAGAAAGAAAATAATACCTACAAAATTTATTTCGTGCCTCCAAATTGAGATTTCAGTATAAATGTGTTAAAATATATTTTGAAATTATTTTTAAGTAAGAAATTATACTTAGTTTTAATTGAAAAATATTAATATTTTTACTAAAAAATAACTGTATGTAGCAATAATGGAAGCTCCTGGACTAAAAATTTGTATTAAATAAAATGCGGTGTTGAATGCAGTCAGTTTATTACAATAAATCAACCTCGACCGGTTTAGGCCCCACGCATAGGCGTAACCAAGAATTGGGGAGTTGGGTGGTTAAACCATCTCCCCTAGCTGTTATCTAAATGCTGAAATAAAACATATAGGTTAAATTTTTAAAAAAAAATATTATTTTTTTTTTTATACGTGAAAGAGGATAAAATATTATATAATTTCCCTTGTATGAAAAATCTTAACTTATAATGAAACAGCCTTTAGTTTTTCTTCAATTTACGTATTTATAATTATAAAATGATACAAGTGACACTGGGTGTAATGTCTAACTTGAACAAAAAATAATCAACCGACAGATTAACATTGTGTTTGGTTATAGTATCTTCGCAGTGCAGTGAGATTCGAAATCGAATTCCACTGTTGAAACGTAAGTATTTTACTGTACTAAGTACATGGTAATATTGTAAACTAGTGTTACTATTTTGTATTAATGAATAAGTTATCGCCTTAATTTCATTGCATTTAACATGAAATTAGCGTTTCATATGTCGTCGCTTATCTCATTTTCAAAAGAAAAATTTGGTATAAGCGACGTACTTTACGTAATGTTAATGTAATAGGAAATTTAAAAATCGGTTTACCCATATTTTCGTTATTTTTATAAAAATCTTTAATGATTTAAGAAAACTTTATTGCGTTTATAGACATGAAATTTTTATTTTAATTACAATTCTCTCTATTATATTATTGAAAAGCATATTTTTAATTTTGGCGTTTGTATATTTTGTAGAGAACCTCTAATAAAATGTCTCGCGGAAAACGAATGGTGAAACTGGCTCTGCAAGATAACGAAAACTTTACTTATAATGTCGTATAGAGCACACGCGAATGCAAAAAAGTATATTATAATACAAGTCTAGAAAGGGCTTCATTGTAAAACTAGTATGACAGTTAGAGTACGAGCGCTAGCGAGTTCTCCTATCTTACGAGTTTTTCAATTAGCCTTTCCGCAAGTTTGTTACATATTATTTTTTCTACGAAAGTGTGAAATATTAAAAATAAATATTTTGTAATAAAACGTCAAAATAAAAAATTTAAGCAGAAAATATAAACCAGGTAGGCTTGTTGTCATAGCTGTAAACAATATCAATACAACAATACATATTGTTTATGAAAATAAACAGTGTAGTTTTTGTCATTTTTTACCTCTCGCCACTCATATCTGTAAGAGAGGTATTGTAATCATGCTAAAATTTCGATAGTGAGTTTTCAATGGATAAGCACGTTTTGAGGTCCCTAGAACACGATTTTGATAATTTCGCGATGATGTCTGTGTGTGTGTCAGTGTGTGTGTCAGGATGGATGTTGGAGGTACGATAACTCAAATACCACTGAATAAAAAAATTTGAAATTTTGTATATAATATTCTGACACCCTAGATTAGATCTGATTAGATTTTGGTGTTGATCGTGCTACCGGAAGTGGTAGTTTCTTGAAGATCTGAAGAGTTTTTCTGGAATATCCTCACAATTTATGAATTAATAGGAATTTTTGTAATAACATTGTATACTAAATGTTACTGTCTACAATATGTATTCAAAACGTTGTTTCTATCTAGCACCATTTTCCAATTACAAGAAGTTAAAAATTCTACAAATTTGTTACAATTTTGATTTATCTGCCTATCTATGGAAACAAAAAATAAAATATTTGAGTGTTAATGTCATATAAATTTTTGACTTTTTGGCAAATTGAAATGGAAAATATGAAATGTCATTTAGTATTTATAAGGTGATAATAAACTTTAATATTATTATAAATACTACAATTCCCGAATTCCCTTCTAGTACAATGGTATATTTGTGAGTAAGTACCTTCATACACACTTAGTAAAATAGTAGAGTATATGGCGAGAGGTCATGTGTTGGCCACATCGGATTTTCATTTAAAGTATACCTGTGTAACTTTGCTTGATAATAATGGCCTAAATCAAGGTCGAAGCGTCGCATTTGATTTAATAAATAATTAAAGCCTGCAATCCAACAAAATAGGAAATTTATTTTCTCAACTACCTACATCTTCTTTCGGCTTAAATAAATACTCCATTCCTATATTATGTAATTAATAAAGTTCATTATATTCAATTATATTTTATGATATATCGCCTTTAAAGGAAATTGTTATGTAGCAACTCAAAAATAAAAATCTGTTGTGGCCAGCACATGACCTCCCGCCTTGACACTGTAATATGTGAATTTGGATTTGGTTAGGCTACTTTTTGTTATAGTTCTTCAAGCAAAGTACCGATTCCTATTGGCATTGCAATCAAATTACCTCTTTGGAGATAAATTTTTTTTTTTATTACCTTATATCCAGTTATAATAATAATAATGAATCGATGATACTTTTTTACTGAATACGTTTAATGGAAGGATAAAAACTTAATGTCAGTCAGTTTTTAATTTATTATATTTCGGCTCCTATAGGTTCTAAGTTTCAACCCCAGTTAGTAATATATTTATATTTAAAAATGGTGTCACAAAAATTTCAGAAACTGTGTATACGTCTGTTCATCTATCACATTGACATTTCATTTTTGTTTTTTAATTTTGTTCCTATATTATGATTTACAAATCGTGGTAGGTAAAATTACAAATTTTTGAAAATTAATTTTCCTTTATTGGTAAGAGATATAGAAACGATGTTAAATAAATATTGTAAAAGATAATTTGTTCTTTCAAATGTCGAATGACAAATTGTAACTATCGCAGTATTTCCTATATTTTTTGCAAAAAAATGTTAAAATGCTTCAAGAAAATACCATTTCCGGTTGGCAGATTTTTACCAAAATCTTATCAGTTCTTCATTAACATATATAAATTTATATTGCAAAATATTAGAATTTTATGTACAGTAGAATTTGAGATAATGAATCAGAACGAAAGACTATAGTAGGCGCACATACAGACTTCCATACATACACACAGACACACACACACACAGACATCATCGTGAAAATAGTCAAAATAGGATCTAAAGGTGCTAAAACGTGCTTATTGACAAAAATCTCGACATCTAATTTTTTCACGATTCCTATACCTCTCTATAGTCCAGGGCCTCTATTCTAAGGCGGCGGTCTCACTGAACGAGTAGCATCAATCGTTTTCTGTCGAGTAAATTTCAAACACATGTATTGTAATGACGTACGTCGCACTAAACGATCGTTTTGTGTCGAGTGCGATCGAGCAGTTTGTTTTTCAAGCTGGTTTGATTTTTACTCGACGCTCGATGCTGCTCGATGCCTTCACGCATGCGTATATGCTCATAACCTTAAAATTTTGCTTACTATCTGTCATTCTAAATATATAGTCAGTACAAATACGTAATTATCTAGATAATGACATATAAAAACATTGGTAAATATCCACTTTATTATTATTATTATTTATGTTCCAAAAATGCACAGAGAATAATTTATGTTTTATATTCGTCTAATACGGGCTTACATCAGAACTTATATCAAGACTAGTCAACAGATAGCGACCCGACCCGACATGTCGCTATGAATTAGAATAGGAGGCCAGGCAGAATTGTATTTTCGTGTAGATTGAATGTTAAAATTGTTTTGTTTGTGGGATGTTGTTAAAAATAGTCTATTAATTAAAATTTAACTTGTCGCCATTTTTACTTGTACGAAATGCAACCGCTATCATGCAAAATGGCGGTCGATTTTGAGTTTTTGTCGCTTTTCTCGAAAATGGATAAAATTACGAGAAAAATTGTTATATGACATTGTAGAACACAAAATTCTCTTTAAAAAGGGTTGTAATCAATTTTTATGTAAGTGGTGTAGTTTTCGAGAAAATGGAGATATATATTTAAATAATTTTCAATTATTTTAAATATGTTCGTTATTTTGTCTCCTTGTAAAAAAATGGTTGTAATTTTTTAATGAATTACAATATGGACCTGCGGTTTCCTGCATTCGATTGCAGGAATATTTCTCTATTTGGAGTATTATTTTCCAAGTTTGGTGAGCTTTGGTTTAGTCATAATTTAAATTTATATTTTCCGACGAAGTATAAATATATTTTTAATTATATAAGTTTTTTTGTGTTTAATCAACTGTCATTTCTAAACGGATTGAGATATCGACTTCAGGTTTCCAGCAATCGATTCCTTGGACATTTTTCTATTAGATACATTATTCTAATTTTTTTGTAGGGTCTTGGTTCAGCAGATATTTAAAGATTTTCTCCGAGAGAAAACAAAGAAATTTTATAATTTCATTTTTTGTTTGTGTTTAATCAACTGTCATTTTTAACAGGATTGAAATTTCGACTTCGACATTATTTTTAAAAATTTTGAAAGTGTTGGGTTTAGCAGATATTTAAATATTTTCTCCGAGAGAAAACAAAGAAATTTTAGAAATTTAATTTTTTGTTCTGTTTAATCAACTGTCATTTCTATACGGATTGAGATATCGACTTCGGGTTTGCATAGCATTCGATTCCTTGGACATTTTTCTATTAGACACATATACAAAGAAATTTTAGAATTTCATTTTTTTATTGTGTTTAATCAACGGATTGAAATAATATAGACTACGGGTTTTCGGCATATTTTAAGATTTTCTCCGAGAGAAAACAGATAAATGATAGAAATTTATTGTATTTTATACCTACGCAATGGTAATATTTTACATCAGGAGTAAACAAATTTCTTCCTAAAGGGTCAATTTACGTAAACGTTATATGATTAAGGGCAGCACTTTGAAATATTATTTTTATTAATTATTAGTATTATTTGAAAAGGCAGAGTGACCGCAATCATAATCTCGTTGGGATACGTTCTAAAGGGGTATAGATTTGTTAATAGCCGAAATAAATACAAAATTACGTAAATACCGTGGAAAATATTAGTGTCCAATTTAAATTTAAAATGTTATATACATAGTATTAAATTAAAAACAAAATAATAGACTTTTATTCATACAATTCCTCTGCCGAACTGAAAATAGGGCCAATAAAAGCATCTCTATAAACGATTTACTAAAAACTATGTTTTTGGTCAATTTTGTATTTTTGCGATAATTTCTAATAACTATTTTTAATTTCTAACCTCACTATAGCAGATATTGTATATGTATGATCTTTCGGGCGTTTCTTAAAGATAATTTAATTATCATTGTTTTTTATTTGAAAATTTTTTTAAACGCGGAACCGTTAAAGATTTACAGTAAAAAAACTGTTTTTGGTTACCATTTATCCAAGATGGCGGTCGTATTACTCAAAAGTAAAAATGGCGACAACCTTAATTTTAATTAATAGACTATTCTTGACAACATCGCGCAAAAAAAAACAATTTTACCATTCAATCTACACGGAAGCCTAAAATCTTACAATTCAGCCCGGACTACTAGGCGAGAGGTAAAAATGTATCAAGCAAGACACGGACTGCTCAATTTTTAGTTTAATAAAATTATAATATATGTCTCAAACAATGAAAATATTCCATTTGAATACTATTTTTGGAAATTACCTTTACCTTAAACTGAAATATGTACGTCTCAAATAAAGTGTTTAAGTTACGAAAAGTTTCTTCTTCAAAAATTCGCACTAAGTAGACAAAATGAGTGTGGAAAGTATTTTCACCACACAATGTTTTAAAAGCCTATTTTCACCATCAATTATAATATCTGAAAACATGTGAATTCGCACTTTCGTAGAAAAATAATATTCTTGAACAGGCCTTAGAAAAGGAAATATTATTTGCACCGATAAATAACATGGCTTATTCTGATAATAATAATTAATTAAATACCGACTTTGAGTATTGTAATTTGTTGCTGGCTGAAACTACAGATATTCCTATTGTTTTATTTACAAAAAAATTTCGGAGCAGGCCACGGCGTATAAAATCACCGTGTCGACACATGGGGCCACGGCGTATAATATCACCGTGTCGACACATGCTACACCACAGGGTCCACGGCGTATAATTTCACCGTGTCGACACATGGGTCCACGGCGTATAAATTCATGGCGTATAATTTCTATCCCCACCACAGGGTCCACGGCGTATAATTTCACCGTGTATAAAAGCAGTGAGGGCCACGGCGTATAAAATCACCGTGTCGACACATGGGTCCACGGCGTATAATATCACCGTGTCGACACATGCTATACCACAGGGTCCACGGCGTATAATTTCACCGTGTATAAAAGCAGTGAGGGCCACGGCGTATAAAATCACCGTGTCGACACATGGGTCCACGGCGTATAATATCACCGTGTCGACACATGCTACACCACAGGGTCCACGGCGTATAATTTCACCGTGTATAAAAGCAGTGAGGGCCACGGCGTATAAAATCACCGTGTCGACACATGGGGCCACCGCGTCGACAAACGGGTCCACGGCGTATAATAACATGTTCATCAGTCTTGTCACTTTTTCTGTGGTGGCCAATAGCAGAACTAAAATAGCATGAAATAAAATCTTACTTATAGTAAACTGTTTTACCCTATTGTTATCAAATTCACGTTTAAATTTACTGATGGTTAATGGTGACACGATGACATTTCGTAATATACATAAAATCTTATTATAAATTTATTGGTTATTGTAAGTTTAATATTATGGCTCGTGCATTTCTTTAAAAAATCTTAATTCCTACATTCGCGACTTTACAGGGTTATAACTCGGGAACCTGGCATTTTCGACCTTTTTTCCAGAGGACCATTTCGATTTAGAACATCTTAAATAGGTCGTATACTAAATTTCACAAAAAATCCACGGTCACATTTTTTCCCATGATAATGGTGCGGGGTTTAGTAAATATTTATCGTGCATGCTAACAACGTAATTAGCTCGAGTGGAACACGAGATCTAATTAATACGTAGTTGTAAAGCACTCAAAAAAATTTCCGGAAGGAATGAATGCACATGTGATATTACAAGTGAAAATTTTTATCATGTAATTAAATTAGAAGATACACACGCTTTTCCAAAAGATTAATTCATTAAAGTTGGTAATAAATTATAGTAAAAGTGCAGTTATGCCTCAATGCACATGCAGTATGTATACAATACCTATAGTGACAAAAGTTATCTGTAATTAGTATATTTCAAATATTTTTCTGTTATGATACTATTTAGGAATTATTTAGGAAAATATCAGATTTTTTTCTGTCATAAAGAGCAGTTCTGACAAAACTATCCTTTCAGAAAAGTGAGTGCGTGTGACAGCAAAAGTACGCTGTGTGACAATAGAAAGTGCGGTAAATTTGAACGAGCGCTGTGATCACAATACACGACAATACACAAGCATAAAACCGTGTTCACCCCCAATTAAACTAAATGTATTTTTGTTTTTGTAATTATGTGTTTTAATATCGATATGATAAAATTGCAATGTGAGCATTTATAAAATTAGAGTGTTTTCCTAATGTTTTACTAAAGATTTTAGAAATAACGTCTATTTGTGAATGTAGTTTTGAAAATTTTGTTAACAAAATGAAAACTTATACACATTTGAAAAGCCCGTAAAATGACGCTACTTTAGACTGTTAGGGTAGCGGTAAGTTTTTGTTTAAATAATTTTTGAAAGCTAACATTTATTTGAATAGTTTCTAAAACCTCTGGGTCTCGACGTCCCGTCGAATGTATACATTTTATTGTAAAACTGAAAATCCGCATTTTAGCCTATACAGGTAGCATCAGTTTGCTAAAACTAAATTGTTAAAATTTTTCTGGTTAAGTAGTAAGTCGCAATTATTTAAAATATCAAAATATGTTCATATAACTTGAGAAGCAATGCCAGATGGGGGTAATTTTAGAAAAAATTGCAAAAACTGCGCCACGGGCGAAAATGTTTTTAGTTCAAGGTTAAATACTTTTAAAATACTCGATTTTATTGTAAAAAAAATAAATAAAGTACCTAAATATAGTTTAAAAAATTGGAATAAAATTCCATATAAGTAGATCTAGGTACACACATTTTGAATGTA
Organism: Agonum fuliginosum; assembly: GCA_947534325.1. NCBI lineage: Eukaryota > Metazoa > Arthropoda > Insecta > Coleoptera > Carabidae > Agonum > Agonum fuliginosum. Next base: position 10,852,856 of record OX384033.1, read on the forward strand.
ACTTAGATTATAGGGCGCCTGGATCAGATTCACTGTATTCTAAATCCTGGATCCCACGACAGAAATATCGACAATTTGTTGCCGATATTGGCAAAAACACTCGAATTTTATTAATGCTTATACACGTTGCAAATTTATCATATCTTATTTTATATAAACTTCACAATTACAAAAGCAAAAATACATTCGGTTTAATTGGGGGTGAAGGGGGCGCTAACTCGGTTTTATGCTTGTGTATTGTGATCACAGCGCTCGTTCAAATTTACCGCACTTTCTATTGTCACACAGCGTACTTTTGTTCTCTCATTCAACTTTGTATCTATTTCGCACTCACTTTTCTGACAGGATAGTTTTGTCAGAAATGCTCTTTATGACAGAAAAAAATCTGATATGGCCAGCACCAGACCTCCTGCCTCCTGCCATACTCTACACTTTTAACTAATATAAATATAGTTCCACTCACAAGAATATTTTAGTCATTTTATGTAAACTGCACAAGAAATTATAAACGATATGTCACTTTTCTTACTGTCAGTGTCGTCAAATCATTAATTAAATTTTACAAAATAACAAATGTTAAACAATCATGGACAAGAAGATACTAAAGTTTCAAACTATAAATTATAAATAATACTTTAATTCCTAAATAGTATCATAACAGAAAAATATATGAAATATACTAATTACAGATAATTGTTGTCACTATAGGTATTGTATTTTTACTATCATTTATTACCAACTTTAATGAATTAATCTTTTGGAAAAGCGTGTGTAACGTCTAATTTATGTCAAATTTAATTACATGATAAAAATTTCCTATATTTTAAAATGACATATTTTTGGGAAATGCACAAGCCATAATATAAAACTTACAATAACCAATAAATTTATAATAAGATTTTATGTATATTTCGAAATGTCATCGTGTCACCATTAACCATCAGTAAATTTAAACGTGAATTTGATAACAATAGGGGAAAACAGTTTACTAGAAGTAAGATTTTATTTCATACTATTTTAGTTCTGCTATTGGCCACCACAGAAAAAGTGACAAGACTGATAAACATGTTATTATACGGCGTGAACCCGTTTGTCGACGCGGTGGCCCCATGTGTCGACACGGTGATTTTATACGCCGTGGCCCTCAATGCTTTTATACACGGTGAAATTATACGCCGTGGACTCTGTGGTGGGGATAGAAATTATACGCCATGATTTTATACGCCGTGGACCCATGTGTCGACACGGTGAAATTATACGCCGTGGACCCTGTGATGTAGCATGTGTCGACACGGTGGTATTATACGCCGTGGCCCCATGTGTCGACACGGTGATTTTATACGCCGTGGCCCGCACTCAAAAATTTGAGGACAATATAGAAAACGCAAATAATTCTAGTGAAAATTGCATGACACAAATAACAGCCAATGGATGAATTGATTACAATAATAGTAACCATGGTTATATAACATTTTCTCGGAAATTTTTTACTAGTAGCTTGAGTAACTTAACTGAAATTAATAAGTGGAAATTTTGCCGGCATCTGTCACTTTAACATTAAATTAAAAAGTGGTTAAATTGTTATTTTGAGTATAAATAAGCAATTAATAAGGTAAATAATACATATTTGTTAATGTTAAATACAAATTTAGTAAATATTTCAAGTGTCTATTGTAAAAAGAACTCAAAAATAGAGCGGCGGTGTCATTGCAATTTTCTTACCGAAAATTCATTCATGTCCAGGAAATTTTTTATCGTGCATTCCAACAACGTAATTAGCTCGAGTGGTACAAGATGTTGTTAGAAAGCACTCAAAAAAAATTTCCGGAAAGAATTAATGCACATGTGTTATTATAAGTGACAATTTACAGAGTATGATAAAATAGTAAAAATTACAGACAGTGCCGTGTTAAGACATCTCGAGACCCCTAGGTCTCCTTTTAAAATAAGGAAAATACTGAAAATACATAAGTTAAAAAATCTGATGTGGCCAGCACACAACCTGCCGCCATATCTAGACTTATAAACATAAATACTTGTACACCTACTTACAATCCGGTGCTCATTTCAAATATAAATAAAAATCTAAAATATTCACAGAACACAGAAATTTGCATCACAGGAAAACTCTTTTGTATTGAAGCTATTCTCCGTTCAATTACTACATTTAATATCTTACTTATGTCTTATATGGCGTTAGTATGCCAACGTGTCACCCGTCAATATTTTATACGCAAAAACAAAAATCAACCGATCATGGATTACAAGATTTCAACGTTTTATTTGATAAATTTATTTTTTAAATTTTACTACAGTTCTTTAATGCTATCAGATAAAAACAATTTTTTTTATAACGTAAGTTGCAAATATCTTTTCTCCTTATTCTTATTACAAATAAATACTATATTTATCCAAATTTACAGTAATTCTTGAAAATTAATATTTTCAATCTTCAAAAAAATATCACTTCCGGTGAAGATATTTGTACCAAAATCTAATAAGCTCTATCAATTTATATACAAATGTTAAATACTAAACATCAAAAATTTCGGGTAATTCGTATTTGAGTTATCCGGCCCTATATATTATTTTTCATTACAATACCTTTAATCTCCTTTTTTGCCAGCAGATCTGACGAGATTATACCAGTCCCTTGGAAGATGAATAGCAAATGGTGTATTTTTCTTTTCTATCTCAATTACTGAATGAATAGAGTCACATTCCATATGACTATGTCCAGGAAAAAGAAATTTATGTGTAATTGATTTTAAACTTTTTTGACATTGCATTGTGCACATGAACATTGCAGCAACATGACTATTTTAATTGTGCCCCCCGCAAGTATCAGAATAAAATGTTATTTCTTTTACATCTGGACATCTGGTGATAGTTTTAAAATGAAATCAAAATGGCATGAAGCTATTTGGTTAGCACCTCTGCCTCCTTCTGCTGCATGCCACATGTAACATGTAGCTTCCTTTATAAAACAATCGTGTATTGTAAGGTTGAAAGTCAAAAGCTGCCGTTTATAAAATACTGTATTTGAAGTTAGCGTTGGTGTTGATAAGCACTGTTGTAGATAAAAACAGTATGTCCTTTTTTCATATGTGTCGTTGCTTTTGTCCATTTTTTTGCACGTATAAGCAAACTCTGCTTCAGACTTATGTACATCGAATGAAGTTTTTAATTGAGTCGATTCAGATTCTTGAGCAAATTTTATTTTGAGAGAATATTAATCGCACTTATTACATGTATTTACTGATGTACTTATGCTTAAAAGCTAAACCCATGGTTCGAAATATATTAGAAAAATACGTGCGAGATACTGGAGTTTAAACTTTTTCTTTATACATATCATACATTAAAGAAAGATTAAGACCAACAGCCAAATATTTTTTTACTTGAATCCCTTCGGTTATAATGCGATTCATATGTAGGATACGAGTGAATATGATTTTATAGGAAGAATATTAAACTTTTATAAGAACACGTATAAAACATTACAAGTTAAGGTGATGTCAACGGTCTGCTGCCACGGAGTTAGGGTGTTTTCAATTATTGTCAACATAAGATAATCATTCCATATTGATTCATTAGATTCTTTACTCATGGGAGAATGTATTGCAATAAACAAAATTATTTTTATAACCAATTGTGAACGTAGTGAGGGAATTCGCATTTTCGCCACTTCGCAAACGCGTTCCCTAACAGTGCCCACAATACTTTACAAATTTTAACCTGCCCAGGTTCAAAAGATGTTTTGAAAGTGAGAAAATGTAATGAATGAGTGGTAGTAGTTAATTTAGCTTTCCAACCGAAATATTTACAAAACTGCAAATGTCGGTAATCACGCCGTCGACTTCACCGTAAGTCATTCAATATGACAGCTCACTCAACAATAGTACCACCTGTATAACAAAAATACGTGACAAGTCTTTATTGTATTCCGTTCCCAAACGCGAGTTGATTAAAATCAACCAATAAAAACTTACAAAAATGTCTTTGTTTTCCTTTGGTAAAAGTTCTCAAAATTCCGTTTAACTAAGGGCCTCAAATTTTTTATAAATAATGCTCCTTATAGAAGAATGTTTGAGATATCTAATGCCGAAAACCGGAAGTCAATATCTGAATTTGTTAAGAATTGACAGCTAATTAAAAACAATAATTTTCAAAATATAGAAATATTTACATTATCTCTTGAAGAAAATGTTTAAGCCTAGACTAAACCAAGAGTGAATTTCAAAAAAAAAATAAAGCATGTAATAGAAGAATGTTCATTATTGTGTCAAGAGAAAATATTACCACTTGATTTAAATTACTGAAAATTTCCTAAACGCATTTTTATTATTTTTTCGAAAACAGGTTAACTGACATAAAAATCTCATGCAACATTTTTATAGAGAATTTTGTGCTCTATAACCTCATATAAATGTTTTTCTCGTAATGATAAGCTTAAACTTAAAAAACCAGAAATAGCGGTCATCTTTTCAAAATTTCAATGGCTTCCGGTGCAGTGATTTCCGGAAACTTTTGATATGTTAAAAAGCACATTTTTCTGTATTGGATTGCGTCGAGAAAGCTTTTGTTGCAATTTGTCCGAAGTGAAATTACAAATTCCCTGGACTATGTCTGGTTATCTAATCTGTTTGTTATTTTGTTCAATTAAATGACAAATCACTGTACATTTTCGTCATAAGAAAGAACAATTTTGAATTCTTTTTTGAAAATATGATATAGCCTATGTCACCCAGGGATAGTGTAGCTTCCCAACTATTCAACTATACGTTGACTTGATCCTGTTTTCAACCATAATACTACAAATAATATTAAGGTGGACTTAACTAAATTTTCCAAATTTATTGACTTGACACCCTTTTCCAAAACACTACAGTATTCTCGTTGTTCCTCTAATGTATTTTATCAATGATAAGTTATCGGGATAAATATATTGTAACGCCTGAGTGGCGGCGGCCAAGCGACCGGCACGGATCAGTGCGCAAAGTCTAGCCGGCGCGCTATTGTGTTGATGGCGCCAGAGGGGGATGACTCATCGGGTTACGCGATACGGTAATAAAATTTAATTACTTTCTGAAAGGAATCTATGAAATCTTCTGGAATTACCGGCTTTGGATATATAAACGCTACCCGAGCGGACGGTGAGTCAGTCTACGTTAGAATTGTGATATAAATAGAAGTCTACGTTTGAATGGTGACATAAATAGAACTAAATATTGATGTATTGTGACATAAATAGAGTTTAATGTTATTTAGTGGTTAAATAAATAATTATAGTGTATAAATAAATAATATTAGTAGTGTTAAGTGTGTAAATAAATATTCTTAGTATATAATTAGTGTTTTAAGTTTAATTAATAGTGCGTGTTTATTTAATTATCATTAACTTTTATCTTTTACTTTTCGTTATTAAACTTGTTATATAAATATTCGTGTTTTACTGATTGTACACTTCACCTAAAGAAATAAAAATCGTTACAATATTAATAAAACACAGGAATAACAGGCTATGTGCACATGTATCAATTTATTTACAAACTCCTTCTTCTACGATGGGTAGTTAAAAATAAACTTTCTTCCTACAGTACTTCACGAAATACACACACACGACACACACACTACACTTAAAATGTCTGCAGCATTAATTATTTTTAAGGGCGAGTCTGTAATATTGTCACACAACTTTCGTTAGTTTCTATTAGTTATATATTTTTAATAATATCGAAAATATAGCATAAAATAAACAGAGTTCTGGGCGCCAGGCGGAATAACTTCCACCCACTGACAGCAGCTCCAACCGTAAGTCACGCTCTCCAAGCAGGTTACAGCAGCAAGCAAAAGAAGCAATGCACGCTCAGCAGCAAAAACTAGGAACATCAAAGCAGGTGAATAGCGAGCAAGCAATAAATAATAATAGCAAATGCCGTCCACAGAGGGTTGGCAAAGCTGATGGTAATTCAATAAATATGATACACAATAAAAATAAAATTTCAGAAAGCAAATACAATCTACAGAGAAATTGCAAAGCTTAAACAGGGCTGCTACAAGTCTCCGAGGACTTGGCAAGCCAAACTACGTGCGCACGGAACAAAATTGAATGTAGCAAAGCATACAAGCAAATGGAATCAACACAACTCTTAAACAAATAAATAAAGTCTTAAAACTAGGTTAAACAGCCGAAGCTGGGTACTTAAATCCACAATGTTTTCCCCCCTTAGTAAACGCTATTTAAGTTAATCTGAGCGAAGACGCCGCCAACCAAACAAAAGGTTCAAAATACAAAAAAAAGAAAGTTATCTACTGGGAGGCGTGGTAGCTCGGCCAAAGCCAAGAGCAAAATCCAAAACTGTACTAAATACAAATTTAGAGCAAAAAAAACAGACAAACGCCAACGCTGAACTTCAGTTAAGCCGAAGTACAGCAGGCCCGGCCCTCACAACGAACGGCCCCCAACGTTCTACTTTACAACAAACACTAGAAAAACCAAAATACTTTCCTTAAATAATGCTGTCAAGTTGCAAGATGACAAGATGTTCCTCAAAATAAGCGCTTCTCCGCAATGGATCAAAAAAAAAACTCCAGCACCAGCCGTGCTTGTTCAGCCAACGATCTTCAAAAAATTCCACAGTAAAATTAGGTCACAAAATGTTGAGAGACAGAAACTCCAAATAAATGGATAGCCCTAAAAAAGTACAATGTAAAAGAGTTCACGACAATTTCCAGCCATGTGGTCGATGCCACATAACCTCACAACCAGTAACACAGCACTAAAGCCAATACAGACAGTATTTAACAAATCCACAAAACCAATTGGTGCCACTAAAACCACCTCAGCAAACCAAAAATATCAACCAATACTTAACTTCAGCTGTTGTGAACTAGATCACGAATTTTACACGTGCTACCAATTCGGCCCCTCTCAGCACCGCCCTTACGGTACGCTTCTCTATGCCGGCTGAACAAGAAGGAATTCTTCTTCCGCTGCACTTTTATAACTGCCACCCCACTTAACGCACATGCGCACCTTGACCGGAAGACGACCCGGTCACAAACTTTTGAAACCTCCACGTGAGCAACATCGCCGGCGTGATTATGTTCACCAACTCTTTTAATTATTTCATCACCACTGGTAGGAATACGGGCATGACAGTTTTTGGTTTTATATTGATCGCATTTTCAATAAATTTTATTGCCAATTCGTTTATCTGTTACAGCCACTATCACACAATTTGTTTTTATTCTTCTCACTAAGCACGTATTGTAGCGGCATTTTGTCCTCACGAGCACTTATTTAACGTAGCGAAAATCTGAGTGGCACAATATTGAGGAAAAAATACACTTTACTTGCTGTTTTCATTATCACAATGGCTAAATAATTTCGAATGAAAAATGAGAAGAAAATAAATGCAACCAACCCCAAAATCTTCTACCACAACTTAAATTCCCAGACTAGGGCACTAAAACTAAATAAGTTTTAAGTAAAACTTCAAACTATATCTTTTCCAAGTATTATGTTGTAATCATAATGAGGGGGATAAATATATACGAATAGGTACTTAACGAACGCGAAACTGACTTGTTGGTAATCCTATTATAGACGACATCGACAATTCAAATACTCGTAAGTTGTACTTTGTTTTCCTAAATTGAAATCTTAAAAATACAAAAGTTAACTAAGTTGAACAATTTAAAAATATTAAACTAAGTATCACTTGTATTAAATTTTAAGTGTAATTATTTGCCTAGCATTTAATTAACCCACGAACAACTAAACAAATCAGTGTAAGTTAGACTTCACAATATTATTGAATATAAACGCAATCTATTATTCTGGTGATCATTCATCTGGTGACTAATTATACCCTTTGCGATCAATTAATTCACGCAGTTAATAATAATAATAATGATAATAATAATAATTCAGCGATCAATTATATCCGCGGTTAATTTTCCTACGATAAATTGCCCGTGTAACACGGGACTAGATTGCGATAACGGATTTAACGACGGGTCGGGACAGGTTGAACTGACAGTGGAAGAAATGGGAATAGGAATTATACCTGGTACTCGACGAATAAAAGTTGATAACTAATTTTATTTAAACAAATATTATTATTAACACTTAATCACTACAGTATGAACTACAAATATACTAAATTATAAACTAATAACGCGATGACGCGCGGTTTCGCCGAACTGACTACATTTTGCCGCTTTTGTTAAAGTACGAGTCTTTCTTTCCTCCACACCGTTTTGCTGCGGTGTATAAGGTACCGTAAGTTGATGTTGGATTCCTTCTCTTTGCAAATAATCTTCTAGCTCTCGAGTTACATATTCCTTCCCGTTATCTGAACATATTGCAACTACACCAGGAACTTCATTATTAGATTTAATCAGTCTGATAACTCTGTAAAAGAGAATAATCGTCAATTAGTGCCAAAAAATACCTGTTGCCACTTGGAGTTTCAGTTTGCATAGGGCCGCATAGGTCGGAATGGATGAGTTTCACTGGTTCTTTTTCTCTGCAACTGCTTTCTGGGAAATTCATTTGTGTCAATTTTCCTTTGATACAATTTTCACATATAATATAATTTGCCCAAGATGATATTTTCATCCCCGTGGCTTGGTCTTCTTTCACCAAACGTTTAACTGCGGTAAAATTTTTGTGTTCTAATCGTCGATGCCATTGATGAAGATTTACTGCTGCATTTGCTATACGAGCTGATTCTTTATTTTCTATTATGTCAATTCTAAATAAATTTCCTATGTTTTTAGCCTGTTCAACAATTTGACGACCATGTATTGTAAATTATTAGAAATATTTCCTTCGAATATTATTCGGATACCTTTTCCGTAATTCTCTGCACAGATAGCAATCTATCGACGAGTTGTGGTACATAGAGCACATCTATCAGCTCTATTCGTTGAATGCTACTATCAGGTAGTTTACATTTCAACCAACCATTTCCAATTCCCGTTGCCTTCACTGATAATCCATAAAAATAAACTAATGTGTCTGTATTACGCAGTTCATTGGTCATGTGATTCGTTGCACCCGAATCTACACACCATAATATTCACGTCGTTTGTTACCCTGGTTTTTTTACAAAAGAAGCAAATACGTGACTCCTTGGGTTTTCCAAATTTTCCTCCTTTTACATTCTTGCCTGATCTCACTTGTTGACAAATATCTCCTTTATTTAAAGTAGAAATCGATGATTTCATTGCTGCCTCAGAAGTAGATTTCTTGCTGTCGTCTGACTCGAGTCGCAGTTGATATTCATCCATGATTTTTCCAGTCACATACTCTACTGTCAAATCAGCTTCGTCTCTACCTTCAAGCGCTGTAATAAGCCCTGAATATGATTCTGGTAAACTCACCAATAATACTGCAACTACTTCCTAGTCTTCAAGTGGTTTATCGGACCCGCGGAGTAAACTTACTACCTGCATTATTGAATCAATATGGTCACTCATTGATCCACATCGATACTGAAAACTATACAAAAATATACGCTATCGCCTTGTTATTTTGTTTCTGCCAATCATCAGTTACTTTTTGTGCTTTTGGTTTACACACAATGTTCCACAGATCATCGCGAATCAAAACTGCTCTCAGTTTTGTCTTCCAGAAGACATAATTTCCACCGAATATTCATTTTAACACTTTCTTGTGCCATAATTTCTATGTACCTACCTAACGTTCGCAAGCGATCGTTAATATTTCGTCACTATCGTGTAATACTATAGCACACTGGGCCCATAACCTATTGGAATTCCAGTGACGATACTTTACATATAATTATACACAGAGCACATTTAATGTTATTCTTTTTATTTGACAGAAAACAACAATACGATATTTTTTTATATCATGGACTACGAGATACATTATAGGTATAAATTAAATCAAGTAAACAAGCTGAATGCATACATATTCCAACAAGTACAAATTATTTTCAAATTGTTTATCAGTACAAGGGTCTGAAAATCAGTACTGTATTTACAAAATCAGTACGAATAGTCACTCTAATCATCATAGATAGATGGCTTATCTGTTTTAATAACACGAACTTTTGAAACAAACGTATATAACATCAAAAATTATTAATTAGTTCATGAAATAGAAATATTGCTATCAGTAAAGTAACAGCTGGAAACTTGATTTGTTTACATGTTTAAAACGAACACTACTTGAAAAGAAACTGAGCAATTGAAGATCAACTTTATCAATTTATTAATCAATGAAATAAGTCGTGTAGAACAGGCATAATACGTACGAAATTGAGGTTATTTTTAATATTTTCAAGGTTCAGGCTAACCGGGAATTTGCCTTTTTGTCCTAACGCCTTTGCGATAATGAAACATATAATAAGAAGAGATTTAATGCGACAAAAACAAAATCTGACAGTGAGAGTTAAGTGACATCTATTAGTCATAACATTTCGGACAAACAGTGACAAATGATACATATTTGCTTTTTAATATTTATATTGTGTACCAGAGTTACACAGAATCGGACAAAAAAGTCTACAGATTAATAGTCAAAGTAAGTATAGAGAATCGCAAGGTGTCTGTGAGTAAAATTAAGAATTAAAAAATTAAAGAATTCTAGTTAATCAGGATTTTTTTTTAATATTATTTAAAGTGATTACGTATCAGTAAAACTTAGCATAAAAGTTAAGAAAGACATCATAGTCTGTGTATCGAAATAAACCGGAATATTTTAGGTAGCAATATTATATTTGCAAATATTCGTTTCAGTTTGGACTAAAATATTATAAATTTCTAGAATCAAATTAAAACAGTAAATTATAGAAAATACAACCAATTTCATAAAAAGTTAATAGAATATAACTGAAAAAGAACGTTAAATATTAATAATTAATGCTTTGAACTGTTCCGAACCGGTTATGGGTTTACCAAAATATTTTAGGTTTGCTTTCGATTTTCATTCCTGTTTGGTTCGAAACCCTGAAACAACATAATATAATTTAAACATTTATGCTTTTGCACTGCCGTGCTACTTAAGTACAACATTCTAAAATGTTAGGAAATAGAGACTGCACCTTAATCCATATTTACTTGTACACAAAATGGCAAAATTGCTCGTAATTCTAGGAATGGGTTCGTGCACCATTCTATTTTTTAAATCTTATCATTAGGTATTTATGTTGCTGAGATGTTATTTTTTAATCTATCAAAAGTGTTAAATATAAATGAAAATATAATTTTTAAAGTAGCTTTGTTTACGTTGAATTCGTGACGTCATACATACCCGTGTATTCCTGCCAAAAGTCCGCCTTTTGCTATTAGCGCAAATGTTATGTCATTTCAATCACAATTCGTCAAACATGAAACGAAAACAAAACAACATGGTCATGTGGCTCAGGCGTGGCTTAAAATCTGGTTGCATTTGTGAGAATGTTTGATATCGCACTGCCTACCGCGACGTTCGAGAAAATATATAAATATCTATTTTAAAGATTAAATACTTGCGTACCCGTGTATTCCTGCCCAAGGTCCATCTTTTGCTATTAGCGCACATGTTATTATAATGTCATTTCAATCACAATTCGTCAAACATGAAATGAAAACAAAACAACTTGGTCATGTGGCGCAGGCGTGGCATAAAATCTGGTTGCATTGGTGAGAATGTTTGATATTGCACTGCCTACCGCGACGTTCGAAAAAATATATAAATATCTATTTAAAAGATTAAATACTTGCGTATCTTAAGACAACAACTGGTGTGCTAAATAACATGGGAAGGGCACCTTTCAAACCTCAACAGAGAATCGAGATTATATCAACATATCTCCTACCTCGCATATACTAAACGATGGCGCTGGGAACAATAATGGTAGGTAGACTTCAATCAGAGGGGCTGGTTATCGCAGGGTACTTCAAAGCTGCGGCCACGGAATGGGAGAGCGCAACCACTACCAGAAGAGGTCAACATATGATGGACTGGGCGGTTCCAAGTCTGGCATTGACCTAACCTGGGCCAACAATAAGGTTATAAAGGAAGTTGCAGGCTGGAAAGTCCTGGACGAGGCGCTTCTAAGTCTTGCATTGACCTAACCTAAGTCAACGATAAAGTTATAAAGGAAGTTGCAGGCTGAAGAGTCCTGGACGAGGAAAGCCTGCACAGGATGATTCTGACAAAACCACCATCAAATCACCACTGGAGGAAGCCACACCGGTAGCAGAATGGAACTTAAACATCCTGAAAGAAGAATTACATCGACAAATTGGCAGCGAAACCAAAACGGTGGCAGATCTTGGTAACGCACTCAGGCGGGCATGTGATTGCTTCATGCCCAAGCGATCCAAGAGCAAGCGTCCACCAGTTTATTGGTGGTCGGAAGAAATCTCCAGACTCCGCAAAGAAACCCTTCGAGCCAGAAGACTATCAAAGAAAAAGAAGACATGCCACAGAAGAACAGTGTAGCGAGGAAAAACATGCAGCAAAAATAGAGAGGAAAAAACTTCGTAAAGAGATTGCTAGGTCGAAGAAGAACGCGTGGGATGTACTCTGCGAAGAACTTGATCAAGACATGGCGCCAAGTCTACCAAATCGTGTCCTGAAGATTGAAGGTTAGAGAACCGCTGCCAAAGCAAGAAGAAGGTGATCTGTGCCGAATAACAAGCACACTCTTCCCCCGGCAGACAAAATTAATTGGATTCGAGAGGAACCAAGCGACCCAATACCTCTATTCACAAATGAGAAGGGCATTGCAGCAGCGGGAAAACTCCGTGGGAAAAGGGCTCCTGGGCCTGACAACATCGCACCGGAATTAATAACGAAGAAACGATCTACTCGTAAAAGGTGTTTTTTCCTGAGTGCAAAATTGGCAAACTAATCCTCATAAATAAGATGGAAAGACTAGTAAGGACACGGAAGGCATTTGTGAGAAACAATACGGCTTCAAAAGCACAATTTAGGCCATACAAACGGTGACCAGTGGTTGATACAACCGACAATTATACCACTGGGTCCGAGTGGTTGGATTCAACTATAATAACATCCACCACCCTGTAATTGGGAGGTAATCCTGTAGGTTGGTTACCAACAAAAAAAATAGCGATGAAAACCAAAGTGGGTCCCTGGAGGAAGAGGAAGATGTGCGTTTTCCTCCTCTAGAAATCTCTTCAATACGACCAAATGGAGAGTTATTGTGAAGGAGCTGAGAGTGAATAATAATGTCGTTCCAATCTAATAGGAAAATTGCTGCGAACGAGAAACTGCTGAACATTATATTAGGAATAACCTCAGGAGTCCCACAGGAGTCTTACAGGAGCCTGTGCTTGGCTCTACCCTGTGGAACATCATGTACGACGGGGTCCTGAGACTACCTGCAGGTGTCACCGAGGTAGCTTACGCAGATGATCTGGGAATGCTGATCACAGTGAAAACAAAGGAAGAACTGAAGGAAAAAGTAAAGACGACCACAGACGAAATAATTAAATGGCTGCAACAGGCAGTACTCTCCCTATCTCCTGAGAAACCCGACGCTATATGCTAACAGGATGGAAGAAGTCCGGAGATAACTGTTTTCAAGTCCAAGGAGAGACTATCTGACCAAAGAAGCAGGTCAAATATCTTGGAGTTATCCTCACTCCAGGACAAAACTTTGGAAAACAAAGCGACTATGGAGCGAGCCAGGCTTATGCCCAACGTTGCCCCCATCTACAAGTAAGAGGAAAACACTGGCTCATCTATAGATGAAAAACAAGTGATAAATTAAATATGGACGTGGTTTCTTTAGATATCTCGTAGCATAAATATCGCATGCTTGTATTGTATTTTTATTTATTTTTTTTAATTTATCACTTGTTTTTCATCCATAGATTACTGCACATTAATATTAAAAGTTAAAAATTATTTAAATTTCAATTGAATTTTTCTCAAAATTTTTATTATGTAAGGATATAAAACGAATACATGGTTGAATTCAGAAAAAAATACTCTAATATAGGCGTTGGTTGGTTTCGCTGTTACATCCTGTATATACCTATTCGATAATAATTAATTGATTAATTCACAATTATTAACATAATCTAAACTAAAGTTGTAACTAGATCTCAATTTTGGTATTTGGGTAGTTAACGGCAACGATTGGATAATAAAATAATTGAATGTATTTTTGACATATTGGACATGTCATATTGGTTTAAATTGTTTAATGTATTTTCTTACTACTGAATATAACAATGTTTAAAACTGCTTCAATATTTTGGTAAAATATGAACCTGATAGAGTAACATCTCCGTTACAAGTGGCTAAAGTGCACAAGTTAAGAACATTTCGATTTCCGTGTGTGGTTTGAAATCCCTGCGCACACGCCGCGTTTGTTTGTTTTATTTAAAACATAAAACATTATATACAGAAGTTATTGAAGGGTCAGTGACGAAATGCGACACAAAAAAATAAAGAAATCTCAGCAACTCTATCGTCAGTAAAGCTTACAAATGAACAGTTTCAAGAGTTGATGAATCAAGTTTCTAGAAATGCTACTTCGTACGCTGAACGTACCAATGAGACGTTATCAAGTAATAAGGACGCACAATCTGGCAGTTTTGCGAAGTGATCGGCTCGTTTTGACGGAAGTAAAATATCGAATGTTGATGTATTTATAGACTTTATTGAAACTTATAAAGACTGAAAATATGTCGTATGAAAATGCATTACGTGGTTTATCGATGCTGCTTAAAGTAATAGCTGCTACTTGGTGGAAAGGTCAGTTATTGACTGGAAAACTGCAATTAAACTACTACAAAAAGTTTATTCTCGTAAGTTACCTGCTCATTTAATTTTAGTAAGATTTTTAGTAGAGAGCAAGAACCAGTTGAAGAAACAGAACATTTTATTTACCGAATTAGGCACTATTCTCTCGATTAAATTATACGTTGTCTGAACAAGCTCAATTAGATATGACATATGGATTGTTCTCTCGCAAGCTACGGAAACGTTTACCTCGAAGTGATGTCAATAGTTTTCAAAAATTACTCCAACGTTCCAGGGACATTGACCAGTCGTTACGTGAAGCAGAGAACACGAATACAAACCAAGTAAGTAAATTAAATGAACGTCCTGAGTCTTTAGAAGTCACGAAACTAAGGAAGTGTTCTTACTGCAAAACATTTGGGTATATGAAACATTAATGTCGTAAATTGAAAAAGAAAGAAGAAAAGAAACCAACGTCTTTGTCAACACCCACAATTAAGAAGTCTGTTACTATTAATTGCTACAGTTGTGAGAAACCGGAATACACCAAAAGCTCTTGTCCTAAGTGCAAGAAAGATCCTGTAATTGAGTAAGCAATTGAATTTAACTCCATATGTGCCTTAACTTAAACCTCTCGACCATTATAGTCTATTACTGTAGATGATTCGAAAGGAATAGCTTACCTCTGTTGACACGGGAGCAACATAAAGCATTGCTGGAAATTCATTAAATAAATTGTTGCAGCTTAAAGTTAAAGGTAAACCTAATTACTCTTACAATTTTTAAAATACAAAAATGACTGGATGATAATACAGAGCGCTAGGCCAGGCCTGTAGTATTTAAGAGGCAATGCCTAGAACATGGTGAGGGAGACAGCTAGAAAACACGGGTTAGTGAGCAGAACGAATATCACTCCGTCTCACTGGCACTTACCTACTAGATATAAGCTCTGAAGATGGAATGGCGTCTGCCTCACTGTCTAATTTTATATGTTCGCGCGCAGTTCGCGAGAAACTAACACTAAGTTTTTTCGCATTATTGTGCGTTAATTATTATTTTTGAAGTAACATATCGTTAATTTTGCAATAATTTAAAACAAATTAATAAAAAATAAAATTTTAAAAATGGTTTAATTAACTAGGTGAAGCCTGGCCTCACCTGCCTCGCCTGACGCATCACAAGTGGTTAAAATAAATAAAAATTACAATTTTTAGTTTTGCATAAGGCAAAATAGTATTTCTAAAAGAATTAATACTAGTATTTCGTTTTTAGATTAAGCTTAAAATTCTCAAGCGGGATAATGACAACCCGTCACTATCCTTCTCCGCCCTAGTTTTTGCTCTTGGTGTGATACAAGTAAAGGTTTTTACTAGAATTTGTGTAGTGATATGATTGTAAAAATTACTTTGTGCATATCGCACACCTAGATCAAAACAGTGTTAACTCAAAAATTAGCATTTTTGAGTTATTCATTTATTCGGATTCTATAAATGAAGTTTCATGAACAACAAAACAGATTTATCTATATCTTGAGTATTCTCCAAAAGATGGCGCTTTAAGTACTTTTTGCTGAATGAATGAGTCTATAATACCACCACCTAAACTGTTGCAATCTTAGTTTATGTCAGGACATCAAGTGGAGTGCATGTACGTTGGTAGTACAAAACTGTTTTATTTCGAGTTACATCAGTTTTGTTGATAAAATTAGTTATTTTGTTTGGTATTATTTAGAATTACTACAGTGTTGGTGACTAAATCTTGATCGACTCGACGAATATTCATTGCTGGATTTTGATTTACAACAGTTTTAATTACTGAGGTAAGTGACATTTTTTTGTTTATTTTGACTTCTTTCGGTTTTGAAGAAAAACTTTTGACATTTCTAGTTACTTCAGTTTTGTTGAGGCGTTATTTAATTCTCATTATTTCTTAGAGGAGCACAACAAATTTATTTTAGATAAAGTGAACCAATATATTTTAAAAGTTAAAACAGCTTTTTGACTATACCGTAGCAAAAATAGTGCAAGTTACATTTCAAGAGATTATTTTTGAGATGGTACTCTTTTGATGATAATTGAGAGTACACAGATATTTTCTACTGTTTCAGAAAGATGAATGGGCGTGGACGTTTATTAGTCAATATGGTATTAGAAAAAGATAAAGAGAATGTCAGCCTTAATATTCCATCTGAATCCGAGGAGTTGCAGCCAATTATTATACCAATAGAAGAAGCCATGGCTATTTCAAACATCCAATCCAATCAAGAGACCTACATAGCTTCACCTAACATGCTAAACAAACAATTAGATTACTATATTTCACCAAATCGAAGAGACGAAAGTGACTTTGACGATTCAGATGCGGATCCAAATTTTTCATCTTCTACCAGCAGCAGCTCCAAAAGTTCATCAAGCGACAGCATCAGTGCAAATTCTGAGACTGAAGAAGAAAATGTAACTCCTCTTGATGCTGATCGACCTGTCACTGCAGAAGATACTGACCTAAACCAAGAGCCTATCACGGAAGAGAAAAAAGGAAAGAAGAGAGTAAGAAAACCAGTCACGTGGAAAACAAAAGTAGCAAAAATTCTAAGAAATTCTGGCAAGGCCTACCACTCTTTATCTAAATCAAAAAATAAAGTTCCAGCGAGAAAACTCCGCCCGCCTTGTGGAGACAAGTGTCGGCTGAGATGTAAAACCAATTTTGACGAACCATCAAGGCAGCAACTTTTTGATGCATATTGGAAACTTGCTGATCTTCAAAGGCAGAGAGAGTTTATAGTACGACACTCACAAGAAATCAATCCAAGATACAGATACTCAAGCACACAAAATTTGAGAGGTCTAAATACGGCATTTTATTTTGAAATTAATGGGTCAAGAATTAGAGTGTGTAAAACATTTTTCAAATCCACTCTTGACTTGAATGATAGAGTTATTAAAACTGCACTTTCCAAGAAATCAGAGTCAGGTGTAATAGAATGCGAATTGAGAGGAAAACATGGGAAGCAACCAACTATTGATCCTGAAGTAAAGAAAAGCGTCATGGATTTTATAAATTCTATTCCGAGGATTGAATCGCACTACCTAAGAGCTCAAACAACCAGAGAATTTATTTGCAGTGACAAATCTTTAGCCGATTTATATCGGGATTATAAAGCATTACGCGAAACCAAAGGCTTGCCTTTAGCTACGGCATCAACTTTTAACAGAATATTCAATAATGATTTTAATATTTCTTTCTTCATCCCTAAAAAAGACCAGTGCGACCTTTGCGAAAGTTATAAAAATGCGAATGAAGAAGAAAAACTAACATTATACCAGAACTATGAACAGCATCTCAAAGAAAAGGCTTTGGCAAGGACAGAAAAAGATAATGATAAGACCAGGACAGATGGTACCATTGTAGCGGTTTACGACTTGCAAGCCGTTATGCAGGTGCCAAAAGGACAAGTATCGCTCTTCTTTTATAAGTCTAGAATTAACTGTCTAAATTTTACTGTCAGTGACTTAGAAGCAAAGGATGTGGTTTGTTTCTTTTGGGATGAGACCGAAGGAGCAAGGGGAGCTGTGGAAATTGGTAGCTGCATACTTAATTATATCAAATCTTTATTGGACCAAAATCTCGAAAAAGAAATTGACAATTTTCTACTCAGATAATTGCTGCGGACAACAAAAGAACAAATATCTGTTGTCTGTCTATGTTTACGCTGTTGTCAACATGAGAGTCAATTCGATTACGCACAAGTTCCTTATACGCGGTCACTCTCAGAATGAAGGTGACAATGTGCATAGTGTCATTGAAAAACAAATTAAGAGACACTTGAAATCCGGCCCCATCTACTCACCGCACACATATTCAACATTGATTCGCACATCCAAAAAGACAGGACGACCTTACAAAGTTGTTGAAATGACTCACGACAAGTTTTACGATGTCAAAGCTTTGCAAGAGTCATGGGGAAATAACTTCAATATAGATGAAGACAGATCTCAAGTCAAATGGCATGACATCAAAATACTTAGAGTAGAAAAGGAGCATCCTGAGGCATTTTTCTATAAAACATCATTTGCAGACAATACATTCAAAAAAACTTTTGTGCGCAAGAGAAGAGCCGCAAATAAATCATTTATTTCTGTTGATTTAACTCGAGCATACACAGAAAAAATTCCATTATCTGATGCGAAAAGAAACGACATTCAAGTCCTGATTGATAAGAATGTAATTCCAAAACAGTACTATGATTCATATTTTAAAAATGTGTTAGGACATAATTAAGTTATTATTATTATGTAGGTAAAATAAGAATTTACCTACTATTTTTGTGGATTAGAACGTGATTTTGAATATATTGATCTCAGAAGTGCCATTTTAATATAATTATTTTATACTTTAGAATTTTTGTTTACAGTCAGGTTTATAAATAATTACATATTTTTGATAGAAGTTTATGTTGTTTTTGTATTTAATTTTGACAGAGATTGCAAAACTGTTTCTAAGCTAGCTACCTAACTTAATAGAGGTTAAAAGAATATTATTTATATGTTTAACTACTTGTTGAAGTTTTCTAAGAAATTTATTTCGTTCAATTTTGTACAGGAAGATTTTTCGTACTAAATAAAAACTATATTTCTATGAGACCATTGTTTTCTTACTCGACCCAAATGAAACTAAAATAAATAACTACACTTTTTTCGAATTAACAGTTATACTTTTTGCCCAGTTAAAAGTGAATCAAGTCAAAAAAATGTCAACAAAACGGTTTCAACTTCAAATAATGGAAAAAAAATTAAATTTGTCGTACAAAACTGTAATATCTCAAAAAATCCCATTTATATCTTAATTAGACAATTTATATGTAATGTATTAGTCTGAACTTTATATACTATGCATTGTCTATTTATAAAAGAAAGCAGTAAACTCCTATCACTTATAGCGGCCTGAAAACAAGTTTTTTTGACATTCCTGAAAAAAGTGTTTTTTTGAGTTGGTACAGTTTTGATCTAGGTGTGCGATATATAATATGTCTCTGGGTATGAAACAATTAAAAATGTGATCTTGGTAAAATTGGTATTAAATTACCTCGTCTTGTATAATTTGGCCAATTAAACAAAAAACAAACAGTTGACAGGCAACACCAGTAACCATAAATAAATATTCAGTAATACGAATACTAAAAAATCTGCTGTGGCCACCACAGTACTTCCCCGACCATAAGTCTGCATAATTTGCTTTCTTAAAAGTTTTTATTTAAAAAAATTTAAAATGTAAAAAGTTTTTTATAAATTTCAAATTGAGAATAATATAATCTTTAGTTTCATAATATTTAGTAGTAAATACATTTTATAATTTTAAAATAACGTGATATTTATATAAAATAAATTTGCTCCTCTTAGTCAAATGTACAAAAATTTTAATGCACAAAATGTTCAGCAAGAACCACGGGAAGGTGGGAGCATATTTCTTGCCGGGAAAGGATGGGATACAAAGGATATTAAGGTTAGGAACAGATTTAGGGAAAAAATGATTAGGTGAAAAATGAGAATACTTGTAGTTATGAACCTGATGAAATGAAAAGTAGTAATCTGAAAAACAACAAACCATTAATTAATCATATACATACATAACATAATATTAAATAAATTACATCCTAACCTCACAGCTGTTAAAAATTGGTTCAGTTTTCGATAGCAAAATATCGCACCGTTCCAAACAGCTTACTATAATTTTGTTTAATAAAATTGAATATCTCCATTCTTTTATTTATTCTTTAGCGCAAACCGTGGTGTATAAGATATTCGCAGCGTCCGCCGAAGCAGATTTTGTATCTGCGTAATATCACACCAATAATTAGTATATATTTTACCGTTATACTGTATTCCGCAGCGCAAACCGTGGTGTATAAGATATTCGCAGCGTCCGCCGAAGCAGATTTTGTATCTGCGTAATATCACACCAATAATTAATATATATTTTACTGTTATACTATATTCCGCAGCGCAAACCGTGGTGTATAAGATATTCGCAGCGTCCGCCTAAGCAGATTTTGTATCTGCGTAATATCACACCAATAATTAGTATATATTTACCGTTATAATGTATTCCGCATCGCAAACCGTGGTGTATAAGATATTCGCAGCGTCCGCCGAAGCAGATTTTGTATCTGCGTAATATCACACCAATAATTAATATATATTTTACCGTTATACTGTATTCCGCAGCGCAAACCGTGGTGTATAAGATATTCGCAGCGTCCGCCGAAGCAGATTTTGTATCTGCGTAATATCTCACCAATAATTAGTATATATTTTACCGTTATACTGTATTCCGCAGCGCAAACCGTGGTGTATAAGATATTCGCAGCGTCCGCCGAAGTAGATTTTGTATCTGCGTAATATCACACCAATAATTAGTATATATTTACCGTTATACTGTATTCCGCAGCGCATACCGTGGTGTATAAGATATTCGCAGCGTCCACCGAAGCAGATTTTGTATCTGCGTAATATCACACCAATAATTAGTATATTTTTACCGTTATACTGTATTCCGCAGCGCAAACCGTGGTGTATAAGATATTCGCAGCGTCCGCCGAAGCAGATTTTGTATCTGCGTAATATCACACCAATAATTAGTATATATTTACCGTTATACTGTATTCCGCAGCGCAAACCGTGGTGTATAAGATATTCGCAGCGTCCGCCGAAGCAGATTTTGTATCTGCGTAATATCACACCAATAATTAGTATATATTTACCGTTATACTGTATTCCGCAGCGCAAACCGTGGTGTATAAGATATTCGCAGCGTCCGCCGAAGCAGATTTTGTATCTGCGTAATATTACACCAATAGGTAATTAGTATATATTTACCGTTATACTGTATTCCGCAGCGCAAACCGTGGTGTATAAGATATTCGCAGCGTCCGCCGAAGCAGATTTTGTATCTGCGTAATATCACACCAATAATTAGTATATATTTTACCGTTATACTGTATTCCGCAGCGCAAACCGTAGTGTATAAGATATTCGCAGCGTCCGCCGAAGCAGATTTTGTATCTGCGTAATATCACACCAATAATTAGTATATATGTTACCGTTTTACTGTATTCCGCAGCGCAAACCGTGATGTATAAGATATTCGAAGCGTCCGCCGAAGTAGATTTTGATTTTGCGCATTTATTTTTAATTTACATCAATAAATTGTAAATTCATATCCTAATTGTGGAGTTTCGTCTAACTAACAAGACGAGTCTCCGACTACGATGAATGTTTATTAATAGTTAACGAATGTTAAATTGGTGATTTTATGTTGTATTACGAATTAAATTTTGGACACTGTCATATATATACACATAAATTATTCTGTTTACGAAAAATTTGTAATTAATGAACTAATAATTAATCGTCAATTTCAATTATGTCTATTGGTATGTTTTCATCAATTTCTGGTCTAATATCTCCGCGATATTTTGGTCTTAAAAGTTGGCATTGGTGATTTTTTGGAAGAATTGCTGAATAATGAGATCTGTTTGTACCAGGATCTGTTAATAATATAGCGACTGGATTCTTTGTTCCTCTATTTTCACAGTTGTCATCAATATTACAAGAATATCTTAAATGTAGTGTTTGTATTCCGCCCGAGTCACAGTCTCTTTGTAATTTATCAAATGTTTTGAATTTATTTTTATCGTTACTATCAATGGCTTGATACGTAAATATTTCACGATTAGAACCTAATGACATTGCTTTTACATGTACTGCTCCACCCCAAACATTTACAGACGCCGTATCATGTATTAAATTTGGAACACTATTATATTCGTACAAATAAAGCATTCTATTCGGATTTTCAAAATATAACCAATTTTCGTAAATAATATAACAGGACAAAACACGCATGCATATATGCAAGTTTTCTGTTCCAAATAAACATAATGAAATTGATCTGAACAGACATGATCCATCACCTAGCGTTTTGATCACAACAGCCCTATCTTTTATTGCATTATATATTTTGTCGTTCCTCTGTACGTCAATTATATGTAAATTAAATATTGCATTATCAATTTCAGATATTTCATTAGTTAGTATAACTATTAAATCTTTATAAAAATCAAAAATATTTTGCAATTTTATTTTAAATTCAACTACTGATAAATTGATATCTATATTAGTAATTTCTTTAATTATGTTATTCATGGAATTAAAAATATTAATATTCAATAATTGTAAATTTGATGGATTATTATTTATGCTGCTATTTTGAACTACATTATTTGTTAAAGACGGAAGACAATTACTGATTTCTAAATTTTTAAATTGTAAATTAAATTGATTGTAATTGAATTTATTAATTTCAATGTCACTTTCAACTAAATTTGTAATACTGTTAAAAGATGAGCCCCAATTACTGATTTGGGTATCATTTGTTACAGAATTATTAATATTTTCTGCATTTGTCGGACAAAAATATATTGGTTTATGATCAGAAAAATAAGTATCATATACACCTGCATCAAAATATTGAATATTGGTGAAAATTACATCTATCTGTGTATTCATCATTGTTGTTGAAGTATTTATGTCTAAAGCTGACTTTAAATTGTATTGCAACATGTACGAATTTAAGAAGTTATTGTTCATATCGCTATTAATTAAATTAAAATTAAAATCTCCAATTACTAATAACTTTGATTGGTCAATATTTTGCATCATGAAATCAAAATTTTTTTTAAACATATTATTTGATGTAGATGGTGATTTATATCCAAATATAACTGTTAGTTCTTTAAATTTAATGCTTGCTAGATCTACATGGGCTTTATAAATTGAATTTTCATTATTATTTTCTACAATATGTTTTATTATTTGATAATCAATTGTTTTTTTTGCAAAGCACATAATACCCCTTGGTAGTCTTTGATTGTTTTTATCTGGAAATTTATCATCGGATCTATAAATTAAATTAAATTCTGGTATGGTAACTACATCATTTTGATATGTTTGCGTTTCAGCAAAAATTAAAATATCACCGCGACTGTACCACGGATCAGTTACAATTTTATCTATGTTTTTATGCAATGATCTTACATTTTGGAAAATAATTTTAAAACTATCTGTATCACATAGTGTATTAAATGAAACCTTTAATTTTCTTTCGTTTCTCAATCTACTCATTTCAGTTTCGACTGGGTCACCTAACTTTAGTGCTTTTGGAGCTTTAAATGTACCTATTATGTAAAGCCCTGATAATTTAGTGACTCTACTTAATGCTACGTAAAGCATTGATCTTGTTACACGTTTACTTTTCTCAAAATTTAAACAAATTGAATCATAAGTTTGACCTTGACTTTTGTGTATTGTTATCGCTTCGGCTATCACAATTGGAAACTGTTCCCTACAAACTTGATAACCGAACTTTTCACAGGCAGTTAAGGCAATAGAAGTTTTAGATATAGGTATTAATTTTTTATCAATTTTCTCTCTTTCCATGTACTCTAATAAAGGACGTTGAATTTTTTTACCAACTAGTTTTGATGTAAAATCAAACCATAATTTTGCAGGACAATTTGTAACGGGATGGAATGTAATAAATATTAAAACACCACATGTTCCATTTACTAATCCGTCTTCGACATCTAAATTATGTGTAATCATATATTTAATACCTGTTTTAAGTTTAAGCTCATGAGTTAATCCGTTTGTGTCTCTAATAGGTTTCTTTCTTAAATTGTTTAAAATTTTATCTTTTGTTTGATTCGATATTTTACCTAAAATGGTGTCCTTAGCTACACTTACATGAAGAATACCGAAAGCATTTGTTACTTTTATCTCATTATATTCATCAACGTTTTTATTTTCCGCGTAAAGTCGAATTGCCGTATCAGGTATATCTATATTATTTACTTGCCTGGATTGAATTAATTTTACATCTTCCTCGGTCATATTGCCTTGAGCAAGATTATTTAATGCTAATACAAAATGTAAATCGTTTTTTTGCCGCATAATCTCAGTTAATTCATATATATCAAACTGTTGCCATAAAATAGGATCTACTAAAATTGCTAACGGATTATCTTTAGAATTTTTATAAACTGGTGAATCCATAACTGGTGGTAGTTGATTTAAATCACCTACTGCTATAACTGATACTCCGCCAAATGAAACATTTTTACCTTTAATCTGTCTTAATCGTGTATCAACTCGAGACAACAATCTAGCACCTACCATGGAAATTTCGTCT
Source organism: Agonum fuliginosum (assembly GCA_947534325.1). Lineage (NCBI taxonomy): Eukaryota > Metazoa > Arthropoda > Insecta > Coleoptera > Carabidae > Agonum > Agonum fuliginosum. The sequence continues at coordinate 10,877,847 of OX384033.1, forward strand.
ATTATTAGCAATTGCATGTTAAATAATTTTTCGCGAATTGTATTTGCAATATCTGACGATAAATCTGGCATTTGTCCGCCAAACTGACTAACCGGCAGTGCAAATGCTTGATGAAGAGTTACTCCGTTGATTAAAAATGCCGCCTTTCCAGATGGTGCAGTTAATAATACTTTTATTGAATCTGTATGAGCACCTGGTATTTTATTAAAATAATTTGTTATTAACTGAAATAATGCATTGATTACTGTACTTTTACCTACTCCAGCTGACCCACTTAAGTATATATGAAATGGAACTTTATTAGATTTAAAACAATGAAGTACATGCATTGTAATTTCGAATTGTTTACTGTTTAATTTGCTCATAATTTTGTTAATTTCAATTTCAGGTTTTAATTCAGGTACGCTAAATCTGCTTTTCTTTTTATCCTTCACTAATTCAATACCAGCCTGTTGAAAAATATCTACTTCTTGTCCTGTCTGATTTTTATCCGCCATAAACTCACTAATTTCCTCATCCTCAACATTTTGCACTTCATTTTGTGCATCATTTAACGCCTCATCTAATTCATCATCTCCAATTACAGAGTATTTTGATCGATTAATTTGTATTATATCGCGATTATTAAAATAAATTTGTTCACAATCAGCATTTTCGATTTCTTTAAGTTCATTCCGCCATGGCAAAAATAATAAAAGTTGTTCTCGATAATAATTTACTGGATCAACTACAAGTTTATATCGTCTAAATCGTATAATCCGCGTTTTATTTCTTTCATTATATTTAACACAATCATCAATGTCTAAATTATCATCATTCCCGGAGTTATCTTTATGTGAACTAAATTGTGCCACAAAATCTGCAAGACAGATGTTTTCAAAGTTATTTGGGCGTTTGGAATACTTGCAGAAAACATCTTGTTGAACTATATCTGTTGAATCTGGATCTAATTTTTTTAGTTCTTTTTCTGATTTTAACATATTAACACGTTCAGCTAATGGACTTGTATTAATGAATACCGAAGCTCTTGAACTTTTCACAAGTGGCAATTGCAATACATGATATGCTGCTTCTTGAGCTGACATGACATTACCGTTTATAAAGATATTTGCAAATTTTTTCAATCGTTGCCTAGTATTATCATTATTATCGGCACAAGCTGCGTCTCTCAAAAGTTTACTTAGTCCTACATCAGTTTTACTGACGTAATTAATAATGTACGAAGCACAACTGTAAGCATTTAGAACAAATTGAAAATCCATATTTGCTTCAAATAAATGTAAAATATCTTTATTATAACAATTAATACAACCTTCAAGACTATTTCGTTTTAAAAATATTTGCGTTTTTGACAACGAACTGCGTAATGCTAATATATAATCTTCCTCAGTTAAATTTAATCGAATCAAAATATTATCAAATGAGACTAAGCCTTGTTTTTTAGAGAAATATATCATTAATTTCCTTACTTCTGTTAAATCATTTTTCATCTTATCTGACTTTTCATCTAACTGTATAGGTTCTAAAATCATAGTACGAGGTAAAACGGGCTGAGGAAAATTAAATCTACATTTATTCTTATTATTACTACCTTTGTTACATGTATATGTATGTTTATGACGTTGAAGTGCAACATGTGGATCATTTTCATTATAATGACATGTTATAAATCTATCAATAAATGAAACACATTTGTCTATATCAGCTGGACTGCTACTGTAAACTGGAGCGTTTTTTAGCCAAAGAAAACCGTGTCTATGAGGTGAACCTCTAACTTGAAATTCTGTTCTAGTGTACGATTCGTCTACAGTATATTCATCGAATGGACCTGCTTTATTGCTTATATAATTTATTAGATTATTAGCTTTATAATCGTAATATCTGGCGCAAGTTACAGGATCATTTCTAATCAACCTAGTTTTATTAAAAGTATCCATTTCTAGTGCTTCGCTTATTGAAATGTTTTTTTTGTCTACTAATTTTGACAGTGTTTGTATTAATTCAGGCCACCTTAACTCTGCAGCTGATACAGTAAAAAAAATTGTCGGTTTTCCTAATTGTCTAATCATAGCCATCAATTCTTTTTTCTTTGTTTCCCAGTACGCAGGTGACGAACGTATCTGCTTTAATATTTTTGGTATTTTTAACTTTACGTAAACAAACATTAATATTAGCGAAACAACTTTTTTCTAATTTCCTTTTAGCCATATATAATATCCGTGTTGAATCACACGACCTACGATCACTCCGTTGCGCTTCTGATTTAATTCTATCGGAATAAGAAACGTTTGATTGTTTATTAAATTCCTGGCCTGCAAAAATTTTCGGGAAACTGAGTTCCTCTAAATCCTCAACCATATGCCATGGGATCGGTTGCTTATCTTGCCCGGGTGCAATAGTTTTAATTAAATCATTATTTTGCTGATTTCTGTCTAAAATTAATATTTCATTATCCGCAGCATTGTCATCATCATCTGACAGATCATTTTCGGAGAGATCTTGTGCTTTTGGTTCATTATTTATCAAATCTTTATCATTTTCATCTGATTTTACAATAACGAAATTAACAATTTTGTCATAATTTTTGTCATATCGTTCAATATACTTTTTATCGATTTTTATATTATATTTCTCATATAAAGGAGTATTTTCAAGAAAAGAAAGAGCATCGCACACATTTGCTGGTTTAATTGTTTCGTACATATAATGAGAAGCGTGATCTATATGCCGTTTTAATTTTAATTGAACTGTACCAATATTATCAAATGTTCTTGGAAGTATATCTATCATTTCATTTATTTCAACTGGAATGTTTACTACACTACCTTTAATCGAAAGCTGTGGATTTATTGCAAAAGATTTTAACGGACGAATTTGCATAAAATTTATGTAAGGAGAGACCATTCGTTCTTCTAATGGTGATAATTTATCTAAACATTCTGGAATTTTTGGAAATTTAAGATCTAAATTTAATGACAGTTTTGGAACAATTCCTTTGTTAACATATTTGTAACAATTTTTGCAAATAAGTGAACTGATGTTATTCATAATTTTATTTAAAAATTCAGAAAATACTTTTTCACTTAAATTTAGTTTTACTTTAAGCGCGTCTATGTTAAAATTTTGAACGCCGTGAATAAAGAAAAGTCTATCACAACAAACACATATTTTATCCGGCATATTATTTATATTATTTAGAAATAATGTTTTTGCTTTAGCTGAATCACTATCGTCGGATTTTAATTTTAACAACATAATTTGTCTTGACTTTAATACGTCATTATTTCTTATGCGCTCTTTATAAAGTTTATCAAGGTTACGTTTTTCCTGAAGAACTGCAGGATCTATACGAGTTTGTTTTTTTCTTTCTTTATCTAAAACTTTTTCTTTTTCTCGCGTTTCAACATTTTTTCTAGTTAACTGCTTACATTCTTTGTCAATTTTTCGTTTTTTTGCCAGAACCTCAACGTTTTCACGAGCTACCTGTTTTGCTTGTCTGTCTAAAACTTTTTCTTTTTCTCGCGTCTCTACATTTTTTCTAGTTAACTGCTTACATTCTTTGTCAATTTTTCGTTTTTTTGCCAGAACCTCAACGTTTTCACGAGCTACCTGTTTTGCTTGTCTGTCTAAAACTTTTTCTTTTTCTCGCGTCTCTACATTTTTTCTAGTTAACTGCTTACATTCTTTGTCAATTTTTCGTTTTTTCGCCAAAACCTCAACGTTTTCACGAGCTACCTGTTTTGAATGTCTGTCTAAAACTTTTTCTTTTTCTCGCGTCTCTACATTTTTTCTAGTTAACTGCTTACACTCTTTGTCAATTTTTCGTTTTTTCGCCAAAACCTCAACGTTTTCACGAGCTACCTGTTTTGAATGTCTGTCTAAAACTTTTTCTTTTTCTCGCGTCTCTACATTTTTTCTAGTTAACTGCTTACACTCTTTGTCAATTTTTCGTTTTTTCGCCAAAACCTCAACGTTTTCACGAGCTACTTGTTTTGAATGTCTGTCTAAAACTTTTTCTTTTTCTCGCGTCTCTACATTTTTTCTAGTTAACTGCATACATTCTTTGCTAATTTGTCGATTTTTCGCCAGAACTTCACCGTCTTTACGAGCTACCTGTTTTGCCTGTCTGTCTAAAACTTTTTCTTTTTCTCGCGTCTCTACATTTTTTCTAGTTAACTGCATACATTCTTTGCTAATTTGTCGATTTTTCGCCAGAACTTCACCGTCTTTACGAGCTTTTTGTTTTGCCTCTTTATCTAAAAACTTTTCTATTTCACGGTTTTCTACATTCGTCCTAGCTTTTTGTTTTGCCTCTTTATTTAATAATTGCTCATTATCCCTATATATATTATCAGTCCTTAATTTATTAATGTAAATAGCATGACATTTATTTTTTTGTGAATACGACTGTTTCTTTAATTTCGGCATTTTAAATTAGTACTTAAATATATCTTACCTTTAATTATCCGTGTAGTATAAATTGTAAGGAAGTAGAAGAATAGGAAAATACTTAATCAGGAGCAGTAGGTCGTAGGACACAAAGTCAACGTACTCATCAACAACAAATAAATTCCCTTTCTATTTGAAATCTTTATTTATCTGAAACAAATAATATTAAACAAGTAAATATAACACAACAAACTATTCAAATATAAACACAACGCAATCGTTAATATTTATATTAAGTTTATTCTATGTGAGCACTTTATATATTGTCTGTCGTACAGGTCGTACAATACAAACTAAACTGCAAATTACGAACTTCGTTTATTTTAAAACCATGACAGAAATGGTAGCTGACGCAAACAATCACTGATAGATGGCAGCAAGTACACCCAATAAATAAATAAATAAATAAATCAATATTATAAAGTACCGTAATTAATTGTACCTATCACAATGAGCATAAGCATAAGAACTACATAATATTATAATATTATTTTCATGTTGGCTGTATTAGCACAGTATTATAGTGTACTGCGCGGTTGCGCATTAACGGCAAAAAAGCGAAACACAGTGACAAGCGAAGCCGCGAAGAGGATTTTTGAACATAAGCACACCAGTTTGTTACATGTTCACAGTTGAATATTGTCTTGTTTTTACTTGTAATTAAAGTGATGTTTACAATTATTGAAAGTTATCAGGACAAAGAAATGTTGTGTTCCGTTTTGTTCAAGCGTGTGCTCCAAAGACATTAGTTTATTTAGTTTACCTACTGACGAAATAAGGTAAGTTTAATTTAGAAATAATTACTAGTTTTTATTGTGCTAATTGTTCTTTTTCAATTACTTGTGTGTTCCTTGTGGTGTGTTATTCTTACTAATTAATTTTATAAACAAATATTAATAGTTTGAAGGGTCCAAATAATATTGATGAAGGATGTACATAAATGCCTTAAGAAGCCCATTTTATTGTTGAAAATTAATAATGTTTAGATTTAACATTGTTCTATTTCTCATCAGTAGTAAATATCAGTAAATTAATATGTACTTTTTTCAATTATAGGCGCATGGAATGGATTGTCATTATTAGAAGGTGTTCTGATTAAAAATGCAAAAATGTGCAACCTACATTTCGATGTTTGCTATTTCACAAATGAAAACAGAAATAGAATCACCAATGAAGCAGTCCCTACTTTATTTCTAAGAGGTAATGTTACAAAAGTTACAAACAATATAATAATTATTGATTTATTTCTAATTTTTACATTATTATGTTGCAGATGCAAACGCAGATCTTCAAGCTAAAGAACAACATGTAGGTATTCAATGAAAAACATGTAGCTGATGAAAAGCATTAAGCTTATATGTCTGTACAAATCGAGGAAGCTGTGGCGTCTACTTCATTTCCAAGAGGTAAAATTAAAATGTTAATCATACCGAGAGTTTTATTTAACGTGAAACATGGGATCTTTCATATCCATGGTTACGAATTTGACATCAATGTTGTATTAGAGCGTTTCATTTAAAATAGAACATAGCAAATGAAATAAATCAGATACTTGTCTTGTCTGAGGCTAATATCTGCATTATACCAACGTATCATTTGCACCTTTCTTCAATTGTATACCTTATTTTCAACAACACAACCCTAATTGACAGGTAATATTTACTTGACAATGACAGCCTATGTTCTATTTTAAATAAAACGCTCTAAAACGTTGCTGTCAAATTCGTAACCATGGATATGAAAGACCCCATGTTTCACGTTAAATAACACTCACGGTATAATAATTGATGAATATTCAAAAGATTATGTTGTAGATTGAAACATAGATGTTGAACTACACCATACAGCTGAAATATCTACACAAACTACACCAATATTGTCCGCTAAAGCTCGTTTGCATGGTCAAATTGAGCATTTAAAACAAGCAATAAGACGATCGGACAACAAAAAGCCTGATGAAATAGTAGCACGCGATACTGTATCTGACGAGGAATTTATTAAATTTTGTGAAAGGAATTTTAACGAGGCTACAGCAAATTTGTTTAAAATGCAGCTAGAGTTATCCAAGAAGGCACATGGTCACAGATATACCGAAAACATGAAGCAAAGCAAATATTTTATTAGATAAACACATGTGTGATAAATGCCAATCATATTCGAAAAGTAATGTTGAGTTAAACAAATTTAGAGCGTACCAAAACGATAAAATGATACCTTTGGAAACCTAATGTTTTAGTAAATACCTTCAGAAGTAAAGTTTACGATCCAAGATAGTTAATTTTGTAGTAAATGCGAACTTGGCTTTTAGGATCATAGACATAAAATCACAAAATATATTGTAAGTCTTATTTTAATATAAAGTGGACATTTCGGCAGCCAAAGCCGCCATCATTAGCATTCTAGTTGTCCTCCAACAATATAAATTAATAGAATTACGGTTGTTTTATTCATTGTTACATAAACCATTACTGAAATAAAACATTTTGATGTGTTTTCACTTCGGTGGCCGACAACCTTAATTTATTTATATTGAGGGCAACTAGAATTTAGCATTTTTACATAATTCCAATATCTCCCTTACAGGCAAGCGAAAGGTAAAAACAAAAAGATTACTATTGTGTAACAATGCAATCAAGCGTGCATCGCTTCTTGTAATAATATTATGTTTGTGTTTGTATGTATTATTACCTCTATATATTTTTGTAACATGCGTTTTTTATTGTTCAATAAATTTTTATACCTACATTTACTTTTTGTAATATTCTATCCTGTAATCTTATATACTAATCTTATATACTAATCTTATATACTAATCTTATATACTAAAAGGCTTAAAGTTGTTGATTTTTAGCCAAACTAGCAACGCATTTAGAACTGCACAACGTTATGAACGAATTATCCGATTTTCATGATTTTTTTACGAGGTGATAGAGGGTGTCGAGACGCAAAAACCTTTGTATAGTTCAATTGTTTTTAATTTTCTTTTGTTTGAGAAAAATGCCAAAAACTGACTTTTTGATTTTCGTTAATAACAAATGAATGGTTTAATCTATTGATTTAAAAATTGGTATACATAGTAAGGGATTAATAGTGAGTCCATGCGACCAGGTCTCAATGTTCCAGATATAATAGTTTTTTAGTTATTAATGAAAAACTGAGATTTCATCAGTGAATCAGAGCTTTGAATGCTCAAATGTTCAACAACTGACTGTTGAATAAAAAACAATGCTACATTGTGTCAAACTGACGTTTACAATTCGAAATTTCAAATGCACTTTTCTTAATTAATATAATTAATAGAAGAAATTTGTTAATTATATTGAGTTATAATAGAAGGAGCGTAAATATTTTTAATATTTTCATCAATTTTAGTACTACTTTTAAAAAAATTATTTTATTTTGACAGTCATTACAAAGTACAGTCACAGAAAAAGACGTCAGAAGTTTTAGTACATTCAGGGTAAAAATTGTTAACATATTTGAAAAAAGAACAATAATACATTTTGTCAAACTGACATAATACAATTTCAGATGCATTTATCTTAAGTAATATAATTAATATACTTAAGCAATTTCTTAACTATGTTAAGTTATAATAGAGAAAAAAATTATTTAATTTGACATTTACTACAAGTACTGTCACAGAAAAAGATAGTAGAAGTTACATTATTATAGTTCATTCAGAGTGAAATATTAAAATTAAGTTTGTACTTTTAGTTTGTTTTTTGTTCCGTAAATTCTGAAGTCATCAAGAATCTGTCGGTCCCATGCATTTCTTATGAAGAAATATGACCTTCATATTTGCATGAATTTTTGAAGCATTCAACATAATTTCTTAGTAGTAATTCAATAAAGAGTGTTACATTTAATTTCTCTATTTTACGATGATGTTTAAAACAAATTATTATTCATCATCTTTTTAAATAAACGAAATTTTAAAATGTTTTGCACAAATACATGCACGTTTGTTGTAGTTTTGACAGCTGGATGTACTGCGCAAACGGAAACGGAGGCAGTGCAGCGAACGCCGCATGTGAAAGATGACTACGCTACGACATACGTTTTTAATGCATAAGTGAATATTTTTATTGTTACATGTTATTGTTAAATAATGTGAGCAAGTTAAAATATATAATTTCATTGTTAAGAAATTAGCCATTTTCAAAATTTACAGTTGAAAGTAATATGAATTGTATATGGGCAGCCAAGTATAATACATAACCTTACTAATGGAGTCTATTGGCATTATAAGGTTTCAAAAGTGAAAATATTGGTGAAAATTTTAAAAACTAAATTGATGATAATATTATTAAGTACCTAATTTTACTTTTATTCTTAACAGGAATATAATAATAAATTGTGCGTATTGCAGATCAATTATAATTTATTTAAACATTGTTGGTGGCACTTAATGAATGTTTAACATATTATGGACAAATTTCAATTTGATCATTTTCCTTTTTCCATCAAATAAATAAAGCTGGTATACTATAAGAATTTGAAGTCAAACCGATCCGAACATATAACCATTTTCCGTAACCAACATAGTATTTGCACTTACATGTTGTGTTATGAACACATAATTAGAAAAGAATTAATTTCATGTAGTCTTTCTAAGTCTAGAATACTTCGCAAATATACTCGAATAGGTACTTCCAAATATATTTCAGACATTCGGCATTTTGTGGAAACTTGTACCATTCTATTGCGCACATGGGTAAACAATATCCTGTTAGAAATAGGAAGGGACGAAGGGAGTATGATAGATACAAAGTAACAGGTATTGAATGAGACAGCAAACATGTGCGCACTACGTAGTACGCAATTTTGTGAATAAAAAGTGCGGTAAATTTGAATTTGACAATTCTCCTTTAATTTCACATTTTATTTTTAAAAGCAAAAGGCTTCATTAATATTTTCGTCTGCCTAACAACGGCTTTACGTCAGGCCAACGTTATGAATGGATTATCCGATTTGAATTATTTTTTTAACTAGACGATAGAGGTCATCGAGACGCAAATTTTTTTTTGTACCATTCAATTAATTGTTTTTGATTTTCTTTTGTTTGAGAAAAATGCGAAAAACTGAGTTTTTGTTTTTCGTTAATAATAAATGTATGGTTTAATCTATCGATTTAAAAATTGGTATATATAGTAAGAAACTAATAAGGAGTTCATGCGACCAGGTTTCTATGTTCTACATAGTATAGTTTTTGACTTATTAATTAAAAACTATACTTTAACAGTGGATCAGAGAATGTATAAACAAAAGTTGAACAAATGACTATTGACGTTTGAATAAGGCTACCTCTGTCAAACTGACGTTTACAATTCAACATTTCAGATGCGTTTATCTCTACAAAAATATAAATAAGTAGCAATTTGTACATTATAATAAAGTAATAGTAGAAAATCGTGAATGTTTATATCAATTTAAAGATTATTTACCAAAAAAATTATATAGTCACAACAACAAATGGCAAGATCGAGAGTATATTCAGAATGAAAACTATATAAAATTAAAAGGCTGGTTGAGGCCTACTCTATGTCAAATTAATGTCATACTTGACGTTCGCAGTTTTATATGTTAAATATATGTCAATAAAATATAAGTACTTATAATATACTTATAATTAAGAGAGTACTAAATTGTTTAACTGTCACATTATAGGTAAAAATAAATAATAATATAATAGGTAGCTATAGAATGTTTCAACTTGAACTCTTTCTAAATTTAATTGGCGAAATGTTTTTCGAGTTAAATAATTTTCATATCATACAATTTATACAAAGTAAATTATCATTGTAATATGTTATATTATAGGTACTTACGCCAGTAATTAGATTAAAAAAATTAATACAATCTATCATTTGCATTTCTAATTATATATCTGCTTCTGTTAATTTAACTGGACAGATTTAGATTCTTTTATCTTCTATTATAAAAACAGTATCTATATATAAATTACCGCAATAAATAGCCTCGATCTATATATATAATTTTTGATAGTATGAAGTAAAAAGCATAATAAAAATCTTGCCAAAATTGCAATTTCATTATAATAATGTTTATTAAAAAAGATTAACCTCAAAATGTATTAAAATTCATATGCAAGTTTCTATACCACATCATTCATATTAGTACCTGAGTACTATGACAGATAGCAACGCACGGCGCAAGCGTACTTCATTAGTGCACAACGTATTACTTTTAAAATTACGCGCGAATTTAATATTTATTAAATTATTATTCTTTATATAGCAAATGGTACAATCGCTTCAAAGATGATCACACGTCAATAGACAGTTAACCACGTCTCAGTAAGCCCGAAGAAAGTAAGTACATACGTAAATGATGCATAGTCGTCGTATTATTGTCAGAGAACTTGCAAACAAGGTAATAGTTTGTTGTTGAGCATGAGCAGAGTGAATGCGAAATTCGTTTCAAACGCACCCACAAATTTCTTCGCATCTGATTCAAAAGTTATTGACCAAACATAACATTCTCTGGTTCGTCAGGTTCTGTACTCTCACCGTACAGTTTATGTTGTTTTTTTTGTACTATTTTTTTCTAAACTAAGAATGCACAATTTAAGGAACGAAAGAATACAACTCGCTTTACGTGAACACAATTTCACAAAAAATCATCTAGAACTGTTTCCAACTATGGCGGGAACGCTTCGATAGGAGAAAATTTAAATATGTGTATTACCAAATAAACTATTTGAATGATATTAAAGTTCAAGGCCTGCAAATTAGAACTTATAATATTTTTGACCACAATACAATACAAAAGTAAACTAAAGTGACTAGCTGTACGTAAACAAAATTATTATACAGGTTGGTGGAGGTGAAATGCGAACATAGGGAAATATATGACAATGGAGTAATCATGCTAGGCATCTTGATTTACATGGAATAAGTACTGTCAATGTCAAAGTAGCTGTCATATTACTGAAAGTTTTATTTTCATTAAAATATTTTCTTTTCATAATAATGTATGTGTACGAGCAGAACAAGAAAGTTTACATGCACTTTTAGATTTTATTATTATTTCTGTTATTGATTACTCTTTTTGCCACACAAATTCACATTACTTCGTTTTGTGACACTACTACAAAATATATCAAGATACCTGGCATGAAAGTTCGATTGTCATGTATGTTCCCTATGTTCGCATTTTACCTCCACCAACCTGTATAAGTAGAAAAACAACAATAACAGTAGGATCATTCTGATTATTTATTATAAATAATGTGCTTGGTTTTAGTATAATAGTTTATTTACAATGTATTTTAAACGTATTATTTTATGTTTTCTAGATTTATCTTGGTTTTCAAATAATTGGAGATAGTAATATGGTTCGCTTCTGTTCCACAATATTAGACAGTCGAATTTTAAAAAATAAGTACAAAAACAATGGTAACTCGACAATTGATTTTTGTGTTTCTGGGCAACAAATAAGAAACTTAGAAACACGATTGAGAAAATATGAAAATAAATTAACATCGCAAATCTTAGTTTGCATAGGAACAAATGATGTTCTAAAAGTACGTTTATAATAATCATTCGAAGGAACATGAAAGTATGAATAAAGAATTTTTATATTTCAGATGAAAACTGTAAAATCATTTAAAAAGGCTTTATTTAATTTATCAAATTTATTAAAAAATAAGAAAGTTGTGTGGTTAACTTTGCCTCCCATTTTGAAAGTTAGCGAACCACATTGTAGACGACTTGTAAAATTTTATAAAACGAAATCTGATATGATTAGTAGTTTACTCTTTATAGAGCATAAAAAGTAAATTAATAATCATATCAGATTTTCTTTCAGCCAAATGTCTAATTTATTTAATCCACTAGAATTGAAATGAATTCCGTCTGGACGGCGAGGCAGGTGTAATTGATGCCGTGGTCGTGTATAAAATCTACGATAAAAAAATATAATCAAAATGTGAGAAATAAATTAATATTTTGTACTTATAGCTCCTTTATTATTATTTGAAGAAAAGTTAAGTTAAAATAATCAAAATTTAATCATGTGTTTCTCTAATTTCTAATAAAATCTGATTTAAAATGAAACATAGGATATAAATATCATTTAATTATTCTTGAACAATATAAGATATTATTTGAGCAGTTTTAAAAGTTCAAGAGACGTTTTCAACTTGAACTTTTTATTATTGTCATTGGCATTCCTGTGAAATTCGTAAACATAAATATGAAAAATGTTTCACGTTCAAATAAATTATTCACAATAGTGAGTTTCAAAATTAAAATTATCGGAAAATATGCTAAAATCTTGTAATCCATGAACGTTTGATATTTTTTTACTGCATAAAAATCTTGACATAACATAGTAGTAATCAAAATATTATTATTGTGGTTCTCATTATTAATGCAGTGCGAAAAGTTGTGTGCTGGCTACATCAGATTTTTTATTTTCAAATCCATAACGTTACAAAAAAAACTTTTGGCATATCTTAGACTATTTAAAAAAAAGCAAGATATTGTTTTTTGTATCTTCAAATAATAAAGACATATGGGTATTTATTTCTTACCTTGAAAATAATTCTTTTCTTATTTGTCCATCGTTATGACAGAATTCATAAAGATCTAATACTTTATTGTTGGGTAGTTCTGCTTTGTTATTTAATATGCAACAAATATAAATTTAAATTTAAAAAAATTAAGTATTATTTTTGATGAGAAGAAAAACAATAATATATTCTTACCAAGTTTTTTGATAGCATTATTAAATTTTACAAGTCGTCTACAATGTGGTTCGCTAACATTCAAAATGGGAGGCACAGTTAACCACACAACTTTCTTGTCTTTTAATAAATTTGATAAATTGAATAAAGCCTTTTTAAATGATTTTACAGTTTTCATCTGAAATATAAAAATTCTTTATTCATACTTTCATGTTCCTTCGAATGATTATTATAAACGTACTTTTAAAACATCATTTGTTCCTATGCAAACTAAGATTTGCGATGTTAATTTATTTTTATATTTTCGCAATCGTGTTTCTAAGTTTCTAATTTGTTGCCCAGAAACACAAAAATCAATTGTCGAGTTACCATTGTTTTTGTTCTTGTTTTTTAAAATTCGACTGTCTAATATTTTGGAACAGAAGCGTAACATATTACTATCTCCAATTATTTGAAAACCAAGATAAGTCTAGAAAACATAAAATAATACGTTTGAAATACATTGTAAATAAACTATTATACTAATACCAAGCACGTTTATAATAAAAACTTACAGAATTCTTCATAATTCGAAATTATAATATAATAATAACAACAGAGATAATATTAAAAGCACTAAATACGTAGCATCGAATCATTCACATAAAACCATGAAACATTGATTACAACAATGAAACAATAATACATTTAATAGAATATTTTTCGCCCATTACTGGCGCTGTAATCGCATATTGATATTTTTGATAAATTAATCCAGATATTCGTATAAATAAAAAATAATATTAACAATGTCAAATTTTATGTAATGTAGTACCTAACATAACATATTACATTCTTTTAAATTTATATCTAGAGAATTCTAATATATAAATATAAGAAATGTCAAATTTAAACTAATTGCATTTTCTATTGTCACAGCGTATTGCGCAGCAGTTTTGCTGTCTCACTCTATGCATGTTACTTTGTATCTATCGTACTCGCTTCCTCTAACCGGATGCCCAATGTCCAAGCATGCGCGCGCAACCGAAGTTCAAAAGGATAGGTCTATTGTGGTACTTTATATCTAGTAACTTTACCAACAACAAACTGGTGTACAATAAATTGTACGCATCGTTGTTGCAATAAGGCACGCATAAAACTCTATCCAGCATTGTTCAATAGACAATTTCCAGGAGGCGTGGTCAATGTGGCGGGAATCTGATTGTGGACAACGCTGTTTCATGTTACCATTGCATCTATTTTATTCAAATAACGTGTCTGAAAACAATTGACGACCGTGTAAATATTGTTTTTGATTCTTCGACTAGAATTTTTTTCCGAGAGCTTTAATTTGATAACACACTTTATAAAATTTGAATTTTGTATTATTGGAAAAACAATTGACAATCGCATTGACGTCATTTTTATATTTTTTTCCACTATACTTATCTCTCTGAAACCTTTAGATTGATACCTATACCAAACTCGGTAGTTTAGTTAGGTATAATAATTAGAATAATTTATTTAAATAATAATTGAGAACCGTTTAAATGTTATGTTTATGTTATTCAACTAATGCTGCAATTCTGTGAAAATCTGTAGTTAGGTGTGTACTACAAATTTATAAAACTGTAAATAATAAACAAAATCGCAATGAAATTTATAATGATATGAACATTTTTGTACATATCAACAAGTATTGATGTGATTATTGAACATATTTACAAATCTGTAAAACTTATAGATATTTGCACAGAATCGCAGCATAAATTTATTTTGTTGAGAGCTTCAATTTGATACCACACTAGATAGAATTTTAACTAAAAAGTTCAGCTTATAAAGTTGGTACCACTGGTTGAATAAAAAAAAATTGAATAATTTTTTGCGAAACAATTGAAAATCGCATAAATGTCGTTTTTTACATTTTTACTAAACTTATCTCCCCGAGAGCTTTAAATTGACACCAAACTCGGTGTAATTTGAATAATAATAATAATAAAAAAATTGACGATCGTTTAAATGTTATTTTTGTTTTTCTACTAGAATTATTTTTCCGAGAGCTTTCATTTGATACCACACATGATATTATTTTGATAAAAATAAAAAAAGTTTTGTTTATAAAGTTGGTACCACTGGTTGAATAAAGCTCATTAACGAACTTGAAGTCAGATTTTGGCTTAAGATCTTAAATATAAAATTTCAGTCCAATATTCCAACGCGTTTTTAAGTTATCCAACATCCAGACAGACTAACAGACCGACAGACCGACAGACCGACTTTTTTTAAAATTATGTTTTTTGGGTTCAGTATGGTCTAAAACGTGAAGATTCACCAAAATCTCGAACTGTCAAAAAATCACGATTACAATACTTCCCTCTATTACATAGGTCGGGGAAGTAAAAAGAAATACAGGTTATTAAAATTTAAGTTTTAACGAATATAGCGTACATATTTTTGTAAGTACCTACATATTTTGCTCTGTAAGTGTAGAGTACAATGCAATAACAGCAATAAGTCCACTAGTCCCCAACATTTGTAGCATATTGGTAGAAAACATTGCTTCCATATCACTGAAAAATCTAAAAAAATAAATATATAAAATATATCTTTGTACAAAACACTGAAATGTTAAAATATTGTTAAATAAAGAACTGCATGTACCACTGATGACTGATCTATATGTTTATTACACTAGTTTTACACTCAATACATTCAGTTATTATTCATAATAATAATATAACGTCAAACGATATTAACAAAAACTACTCAACATGAATACTTGATAATTTTTAATAATAAAATATTACGCAAACATTCGGCCATCCTTATTTTGATCTCGTCCTCGAGATCTTCGGTTCTTAAATCATCATCATCATCTTCGGGTAAGGATTTCTTCCATAATTTTAACTCACATGGGCGGTACTTATACACTGCTCAAAACAATTAAAGGGTCAAGATTTTTTTTATATAAAAATAATGGTTGCAATATATCAGGAACACCTATATTAAGAATATAATAATAATAATAATAATAATAAACTTTATTGACATTATGTCAACGGCGAGGTTCAGCCAGAGGCTGCTCTTCCACCTAACCGATACAATTATGAGGTACAATAAATTTGCAAGTCATTAAATGACTGCCATAACCGTATGAACAAAAAATCATATTTACACAAAATAAAATACATAGAAGAAATGTCGAAATACAATTATTTAGAACGATACATTGACAATATTCACTGTATGTTTAATATTGTACATAAATGCCTGATGTATTGTTTAAGTATCTGAACTAGTTTGATCTGTTTGTCTTATGTCCTTATTTATTCTTACTGCTATGAATAAAAAATGAGCGAAACTGGAATGAAATTTGCCCTATTTCGATATTTTGTTAAACATTTACTAAAGTATAGCAGTTAAGTATCAGTGAAATTTTATGAAATGGATCACAACAAAGGCCACAGAAGATATTTAACAGAAGTTCAGATGTCTGAAGCAATAACTTTGCTACAGAAGGACGAAAACAGCGATATGCAGCTCGACGTCTAGGAGTTACACAATCAGTTATCTGGATGGCATGGAAGAGACACTAGGAGACCGGGTTATAACTAGACGTACTTTGCAAGTCCGAGGAAGAACAATAACTACCAATGAAGACTGATTTTTAAGATTCCAAGGCCTACTTAAGCGGTTCGCTACAGCTCGAGAGCTACAAAATGAGCTCTCTCGAGCAAATGGTAAAATAATTTTTGATCAGACTATACGAAATAGTCTTTTTGAGGGATCTTCTAGAATTCCTGCTAAAGTACGTTCATTAACCAGGAAGCATAAAAGAGCCCGAATTCTGTATGCACGGCAACATCGAATATATCAACTGAGACACTCGAGTGCTGCACTTTTAACCGATGAATTAAAATTCAATTTACACAAGCTTGGTGGACCTCTTCAAGTCTGAAGAAGAACAAATGAGCACTACATCCAACACAATATGCTGCCACATGTACCTTTTGGCGGAGGTTCAGTTATGGTCTGGGGTGGAATATCCATCAGTGTTAAAACCGAACTTGTCATGACTCGAAACGGCACTTTGACTGCACGGCGCTATGTAGGTGATGTTCTAAATGTTCATGTACAACCGCTTGCTCTTTTAGCGCCGAACAGACGTGACAGGTTTGTCTTAATTCAAGATGGAGCCCGCGCGCATTCAGCTAGACTAGTCACACGGTACCTTGTGGACAACAATTTTGAAAAAATGGAATGGCCAGCATGTAGCCCTGACCTCAATCATATTGAACACCTATGAGATCAACTTGAACAACGCATCAAAAGTCGAGTTAACCCGCTTTAGACAATACGGGAACTGAAAGATTCTCCAGTGGAGTTATGGCAAGAGATTCCACAAGAAAACAAACGCAGGCTTATCCGCAGCATGCCACATCGCTGCCAAGCTGTATTTAATGTTAACGGAGGTAATACACCTTATTAAAATTGAAAATAAGAAATAAATCTAAAAAAAATGTACTAAATGTTCAATTTTTACACTTTATTTTTCGCAGATTTTCGTTCTGACTGATCATGTTCAGTGTTACGTATTAATTGAAATTGAAATTTAATAAAATTGTTTAAATAAAGGTTTAAGGTATCTATAAATAAATTTTCATATTAATTCTACGTTTGAAAAAAAAGTTATTCAAAAAAAAAATCTTGACCCTTTTGTTTTGAGCAGTGTATATCGTCGTCCTCCTTGGGTTTCTTTTAAATCGGAGACTCTATAAGTATCACTTGGTAATACTTGTGTGATGACTAGTGGTCCTCGATATCGCTCTTTTAACTTGGTTGAATCACCCGTTGCGATTGGTACTGACTTCATATATACTATATCGCCTTCGTTAAAATGTACATTTCGATATCTGTGCTTATCATACCGATCCTTGTAGGTCCGTGAAGTTGGCGTATACATTAAAAGATATTGGATAATATATTATATTTGCTCATTTTTTGCTAAAAATTGCTAATAGTTTTACATTTATTGCTCTGCCCGTTTTAAAGTTATTTCCCATTTAACCTATATACGCTAACTTCACGTGGCGTATACATGGGGAAAAATTTCAAATTTGTTAACTTTTTTTGCTCATTTTTTTCTATTTATTGCCGTATTGATGAAATTTTTTGCTGTTGTCCTTCATTAGTTATAAACAAAAAACCTTTGTATACGCTAACTTCACGTTGCGTATACATAGCGTAAAATTTTTTTTTTTCTATACTATAATAATTTGCTCATTTTTTGCTATTTATTGCTGTATTGATGAAATTTTTTGCTGGTGTCCTTCGTTTGTTATAAACAAAAATCCATTGTATACGCTAACTTCACGTTGCGTATACATAGTGTAAAATTAAAACTTTTTTAACGCTATAATATTTTGCTCATTTTTTGCTATTTATTGCTATATTAATGACATTTTTTGCTGTTCTCATTTATTTGTTATAAATTAAATTAGCTGTTTTATATGCTTTTTCTAGGTTCTCATATGCATAAATTAAATACACAGATAGTATAAATTTAAAACTATCTTAAAGCTATATTTTGCTCATTTGATTTGCTATTGCTATATTCATGAAAAGTTTGGATGTTTTCATTTATTTGTTATAAATTAAAATAGCTAGTGCAAGTAACGGTTTTCTACCGCGTTCTCTAAAGATATGTATTCTCATTATTTATTAGTTAAGTACTTATAATTATAATTTTAAATATAATTCTTTATTATTTTATAACATTTTGCTCATTTTTGCTATTCTCATTAATTTGTTATAAAATAAAATATCCATTGTACGCGTTTTCTCCGTACTGTAAGTAGCTATGCAAAATGCACGCAGCC
Organism: Agonum fuliginosum; assembly: GCA_947534325.1. Taxonomy (NCBI): domain Eukaryota; kingdom Metazoa; phylum Arthropoda; class Insecta; order Coleoptera; family Carabidae; genus Agonum; species Agonum fuliginosum. The sequence goes on from OX384033.1 coordinate 10,896,867, forward strand.
ATAGTGTAAAAATAATACATTACTAATATTAACGTTAAACATCACTCCTATTGGCGTGAGTTCAAGCATACATTGGAGCAGTTATACTTTACCTATTTTAAACCTGTAAATTATGTACGAAATTGGATTTTTGTGTTACTATTATATAAAAGATATAACTTTTGACAATATCTCTAAAATTATGAAACTATGAACAAATGAAGTATTTTTTTAACAATTTTTATTAATTACCTACTTAAAAACCAAAGCAACGATTTTCTTTATATTTTCATATCTTATATTGATGTATCTTGCCTGTTTGCACAAAAATATGAATTCATAAGACCACTATACTTTCAAGTTATAGGTAAAATACTTTAATTTTTGAAATCTAAATTACGATGAAAAATTATATTTTACCTATATTAACTTGAAAGTATAGTGGTCTTATGAATTCATATTTTTTATGCAAACAGACAAGATACGTCTACATGAGATATGAAAATATAAAGAAAATCGTTGCTTTGGTTTTTAAGTAATTAATAAAAGTTGTAAAAAAAATATTTAATTTGTTCATAGTTTCATAATTTTAGAGATATTGTTAAAAGTTATATCTTCTATATAAAGCTAATATTATCATTTTTACTTCCCCGACCTATGTAATAGAGGGAAAGCGAGGGGTAAACCGCAGACTGAAATGTGTACACCAGAAATCCTTTTTGAATAATAAATCCTAGAAATCCCACTGAAATCCTTCATTTGTATAGAAATCCCGGGAAATCCTACGACATCCCTTGAAATCCTGGAACTTGCATAAAAGTTCTTAGAATTCCTCCGACATCCTTAGAAATCCTCCGACATCCTTAGAAATCCTCCAACATCCTAGTGCAAATTTATGTTAATATTACTATTATATCGGCAGTATGTATATCATTTAAATGTGGCGATTAATGGATTTCAATGATAGTTTTTAATATTGCAGTATCTTTTGATCTATTTTGAAATAAAATACTGCATTTACTTATAATCTTTCTAAATGGGGGTTTCTACAATTTTTTGGTTTTTTTATATGTTAATCTATACAATTAAATATAGACCCATATTTTTTCTTTTTCCAAAAAGTTGATAATATGCCCGAAAAAAATTCATTAAGTTAAAAAAAAATAGGAGCCGCGAAAAACGATGCCGTGTGTGACAGTGGGACGTCACCGGAACTAAGAACATATTACGTTCACCGCGTAGTCAAAACGACAAAAAACGATCTTGCACGAACAAATCTACTCACGGTTTAGTTTCAATGTTGTCTACGTCACACATGGCACATTTTAATGCACGTTTCAAAAGAGTTACATTTTCAATTCGATAAAAAGGTAATAAATCTATCAAAATTAACAATTATTATCACTTTCCTTATATGCTGAAAATTGATATCTAATAAGTTTTTCTCTCGGTTTTTCTTTAAAAGTCGTAGGCTTGGAAACCCCATATACTGAATAAAACTATGAAATAGGATTTAAAAAAATACTTCCACGTGATAAACGACATCTTCATTAATAATTAAATTACAGAACAAATACACAAACAACATTTTAATTTTGCTATATACAAATTCTGTGGCTGTTTGTGGAATATACCGTAATATTTTTCGTATTCGTCGTTAGAGATTTAGGACGGTACAGTTTCAACTATAAATTTTTCCATATTAGAAATGTCATTTTCACTAATTTCTTCCAAAAAGTTCGCGTTATTGAATCCATTGATTATTAAAATATTTTTTACCGAGGCAGGTACCTACTATTATACCCAAAGCTTTTCCGGCTTCAGGGAAACAGTCGTCACACTCATCTACTACAGGTAGTGAATCCGTCATCTAATAGTAATAAAAAAACATCGACAAAACATGATCGATAGTAAGAACAAGACCGGGGACAAAATATTTTACATATCACTGTTTGCATGTAATTCTCAAGTTAAATTTTAGATAAAAAATATTCATACAGGGTATAACCGAAACTGTGTAAAGCACACCGGTCGAGGAGCATCGATGAACTCCACGATGAAACGACAGAACGCACCCATCCGCTATGGATTTCTATTTCATCGGTGACAAAATACATCAAGGTTTTGCTCGAAATCAGATACAAAAGATACGTCTGAAATGAGACACATTCGTTTAATCGAAGAACAACTCGATGAAAATAGCGGCGCCCCTATTTTTCGTCGAGGACAGGGTGCGTTCTATAGTTTCATCGAGGAGTTCCTTGATGCTCCTCGACCGGTGTGCCATAGGCATAACAAATTTTAAGGGTGTATACTATTGGACGCACTGATCATGAATTTTGTTAAAATTCGCAAATAAAAAATCAGTCCAAGCAAATCAACAGTTTTGGGTCACTGGGTCGATAGCAAACGTTTAATTAATAATAATAATAAATGTAATTATGATTAATAACGCTAATAAGTAAATACTGCATAACAATTTTTTTTGTATTTAAATATGACCCAAAATGATATTGTTTTACAAACTATTGTTAATTTTATGAATTTCAACAATAGTTATTTGTGAATCAAGTACGAATAGAGCATTGTTTATTGCACGCGGCGAGAAATTTGTTCAGTCGAGGCGAAGCCGAGATTGACGACTCGCCAAGGGCCACAAACAAGCTATCCAACGAGGTGCACACAATATTTTGTCTACAATCGTATAACGTCAATGTAGCTAATTTTAAAATTATTATTATTTGCCACTTATAACAATTCAATAAAATCGTGGTTATCGATCATCATCATGACAACGCGTTTATAAATAAAACAAAAAAAATTGTTTCATGTTTTTGTCGCTGCGTCAAAACTACTTTGTCGCACTAGTGCGACAAAATTGTACATATCCTAACTAAAAATTGAATAACAATGTTCATATTGTACAACGATTGTATACAAAATTCTTTTTGATTAGTAGTACTGTTCTGTAATGTCAAAATTGCGTCGAATAAACCAAAATTTTAAGAAGCGCATGCGCTGAGCAAGCACTGAGCATGCGCAATAGCTTCAGTCGGCTGTCTAATGCCCGCAGACATCCCTCGTAAATCCTTATAAATCCCCGACATCCTTCAGAAATCCATGAAATCCCACAACATTCTGTGAATTCCTGAAACATCCTTAGACATCCCAAAAAATCCTCGGACATCCTAACGGGTGTACACCATAAATCCCCAGCGGTTTACCCCTCGAGGGAAAGTATTGTAATCGTGATTTTTTGACTTCGAGATTTTGGTGAATCTTCACGTTTTAGACCCTACTGAACCCAAAAAACATAATTTTTAAAAAAGTCGGTCTGTCGGTCTGTGGGTCTGTCTGGATGTTGCATAACTTAAAAACGCGATGGAATTTTGGACTGAAATTTTATATTTAAGATCTTGAGCCAAAATCTGACTTCAAGTTCGTTAATGAGCTTTATTCAACCAGTGGTACCAACTTTATAAACAATTTTTTTTAAATTTTTATTAAAATACTATCGTGTGTGGTATCAAATTAAAGGTCTTGGGAAAATAATTCTAGTAGAAAAACAAAAATAACATTTAAATGATCGTCAATTGTTTTTTACTTCCTTGTACGGAGTATAAAGGAAGTATTGTAATGGCGAAAAATTTCGGTTCTCAGATTTTGACGGAAATATCCGTTTTGACCTTTTCTGAATCCATTATGACTAGTTTCGTCGTAACGTCTGTACGTACGTATGTATGTCACATAACTCAAATACGGTTAGACGTTGAAAGTTGAAATTTTAGGACTGTTATAGCATCTAGTTGTGCACCTCCTATTTTTGGTTTCAATCTACAAACCGGAAGTAGTACTTTTTTCAAATATTTCGATAAATATTTAATTTAAGAAATTTTTTTTTATTTTAAATGAAAGATTATGTGATTATTACCTACAATCGGTATTTTATAAATATTTTTGTACCTATCTGGTATCATTTAAGAATAATTAAAGTATATATTTATAATTTAGTATTTCGGTATCTTGTAGTCCATGATCGATTAACATTTGTTACTACGTAAAATTTAAATGATTATGACATGACAGTGACAATAGTAAAATATGCTATTCTTCTGCAGTTTAAATAAAATGACTAAAATATATTCGTGAGTATAGTAGCAGTAGTAGTAGTACTTATATATTAATATATTTGTATAATAAGTTAAAAGAATAAAGTAGGTATGGCGAGAGGTCTTGTGGTGGCCACGTCAGATTTTTTATATTATTCTACATTTTAGTTATTAAGAAAAGTGTGAACAGTTTAATAGGCGTACAAGGAAGTCATGTGGTGTCTACGTCAGATTTTTTAAATAAATTATTCAAATTTTTGTAAAAAAAGGAGGCCATTTGGGGAGTGTTTATGATCACCATAGCAATTGTACCGAAAAGTAATCTATTCTTCCTAATACAAAAAAACATTGTTGTTGTCATGGTTATACATTTTAATTTTAATTGTTGCGTAATATGAGTATATGTCAATTTAAATGAAATTATAAAATTACATCTATTTAAGCGACTAGCGAAAAAATATTATGTTTCATTCATACAAAAAATGCTATTTTGGGACTCGTAAGATCGCCGAACTCCGCTGCGCGTCGCTCGGCAACCGTCTTACTCGTCCCAAAACCATGCATTTTTTGTATCAATGAAACAAATAACTATTTTTGGCTTCAGTAGGGTCTAAATCGTGAAGATTCCCTAAAATCTCGAACTGTCAAAAAATCACGATTAGGTACAATACTTCTTTCTATTACATAGGGGAAGTAAAAATGAGCTTAATATTAGTAATGTATTAATTTTACACTATGGCTGCGTGCATTTTGCATAGCTACTTACAGTACGGAGAAAACGCGTACAATGGATATTTTATTTTATAACAAATTAATGAGAATAGCAAAAATGAGCAAAATGTTATAAAATAATAAAGAATTATATTTAAAATTATAATTATAGGTACTTAACTAATAAATAATGAGAATACATATCTTTAATTTATAACAAATAAATGAGAACATCCAAACTTTTCATGAATATAGCAATAGCAAATCAAATGAGCAAAATATAGCATTAAGATAGTTTTAATTTTATACTATCTGTGTATTTTTAATTTATGTATAAGAGAACCGAGAAAAAGCATATACAACAGCTAATTTAATTTATAACAAATAAATGAGAACAGCAAAAAATGTCATTAATATAGCAATAAATAGCAAAAAATGAGCAAAATATTATAGCGTTAAAAAAGTTTTAATTTTACACTATGTATACGCAACGTGAAGTTAGCGTATACAATGGATTTTTGTTTATAACAAACGAAGGACACCAGCAAAAAATTTCATCAATACAGCAATAAATAGCAAAAAATGAGCAAATTATTATAGTATAGAAAAAAAAAAATTTACGCTATGTATACGCAACGTGAAGTTAGCGTATACAAAGGTTTTTTGTTTATAACTAATGAAGGACAACAGCAAAAAATGTCATCAATACGGCAATAAATAGCAAAAAATGAGCAAAAAAAGATAGTGTTAACAAATTTGAAATTTTTCCCCATGTATACGCCACGTGAAGTTAGCGTATATAGGTTAAATGGGAAATATCTTTAAAACGGGCAGAGCAAAAAATGTAAAACTATTAGCAATTTTTAGCAAAAAATGAGCAAATTTAATATTACTATTCATTTATCCAATATCTTTTAATGTATACGCCAACTTCACTGACCTGATCCTGTAACTTTTCCTGTTCACTTTGAATCCGTTCAATGGCGGCAGTTCGGAGTTCTTCGGGATTACAATAGCTATAGGCGGGGAAAGGAGGTGAGGACACGTTAGAGTGTTGCATATTGCTAACTTCTGGTTTGTTATCATGGAACAGAGAATGAAAATAGGCAAACTGCAACACTTCAAGGTGTCTGCAGGTCATACTCCTCTTCACACCGCTACGCTAGTTCTTTGCTTCACAACAAAGGCTTGCGTTGTTTGTCTATTCCTATAAACGGTCGAAGGTGCGGACGTATTAGAGTTTCATCTTTAGTTTAGTATTGTGATTGTGTGATTTATAGACGAGCGGCGCACCCCCAAAAAAGCGCCTAGAAAAACAACTTAACCTCTCATGAAAAAAATAAAGGTTGCAACCTGATGGAATCGATCAGTTTTTTATTGCAAACAAAAAACCTAAATAATTTTTTTTTATTCGAGTGGCAGGTAATTTGTTATTAAGAGGAATGCCCACCCCTACAAAATTAAGCAAAAATATGTTCTCGTTGAGCCCATGAAATTGACTTTAATTTTGGTCCGATTTGTTTGCTCTTTTTTTAAAGGACCCCGCATATTCCTTATGGGAATTGGCTCCCGGTCAAATCGGCTAAATTTTCAGTATGTTATAGTATTTGCCGTTCTGATCAAAAGTTCTCATAAGCACAAGGCCCAAAAATGCCTACATCTCGAGTTATATGGCTCGGAAGGGTAGTGGGTGAGTATTTCCGATTTTTATAAATCCCGCGAATTTACGTTCTCTGGAGCACTTTAATCGGCATACATGGTCCGAAAAACTACACAGGCGAATGGCAGTAATCTCTTACACGTATAAGAATCTGCGGAATTCATTTTTATCGTGAGTTTGTCGTACACCGACAAAGGCATAGTACGAGTGATTCACCGCAAGAGGCGTGTGAGCCACCGCACCGTGATCGAGACGTTGGAACCATATGGACACAACAAGTCCCTGACTCGCGAAAAAATACAGTCGGAGGTTCTTATGCATGTAAAAATGTTGTTATCAATCGGCTGTGTAGTCATTCGGACCATGTATGCCGTGCTCTAGAGAACGTCAATTCGCGGTATTTATAAAAATCGGAAATACTCACCCACTACCCTTCCGAGCCATATAACTCGAGATATAGGCATTTTTGGGCCTTGTGCCCATGAGAACTTTTGATCAGGACGGCAAATACTATAACATACTGAAAATTTAGCCGATTTGACCGGGAGCCAATTCCCATAAGGAATCTGCGGGGCCCTTTAAAGATAAAAGATGTCTCTAGGTCTGTCTAGTGCCATTTTTTTTTAATTTAAATTTTTACATGTATTTTTTAAGCTCCAAAGTTAGTAAAATTTTAAGAACTTTGAAGATAAAATATTAAAAAACTAAAGTAAAAATTAAAAAAGTGACACTAAGCGGACATAGCCTAGACTTTAATCTTTCATTTAAAAAAAAATTGTTTAAAAATATTTAAAATTAGTGGTAATTTCATGTGCCCAACGAAACCCCTTTTGTAGTAGAAAATGGCTAAATACGGTTCATTCATCGAAACAACCGATGTCGTCACAATGGGTAACAATGGTTTGTGACGGCATCGCTTCATTCGTTAAATGGATCTTCAAAACTAGTGGGGATTCCTCTTAAGAGCCTATTGCATGGCAATAATACGCATTGAAAAACGAGTAATTATTGTGAGGATCTCAATCTTATACTGTTATATGTATGATGTTGAATTTTTGTATGTAGATTAAGGAAGAATACTAAAAGTGCGCTATCTTCAAAATCTTTAATTAATGTAATTAGTTTGGCTTTAATAATTATGCGAAATTCGGCGAAAATTGTACAAGTTTAGATATAATTTATGGCAACTCTGTTGATAAAATTATAGTTTTATTGTTTTTCCGCCTTTTTTACATCTATGTTCTACTCATTTAATCTTTAAACTCAATGATAACTTTTATAGTTCATTCATGAGATCCTCACGAAATTTAATTAATTTCTTTTTATCTCTAATTGTTGTCGGAACAATATATAGTTTGAATTTTTCTATTCAACAATGCTTTGTCGTTACTAATGTAAAATTTCAGATTTTTATTTTTAGCCATTTAGCTAGAATCGTGAATTCTGATTCTTATTGCACTCAAGAAGCATAGCCCCTTAACAAAAAATTTGCAAAATTAAAACAAGGTAAAAAATGGCCCCGGTAAATAGTTTTATTAGGTTAATTAAATAAACACTTTTTATCTCTTGGCATTTTTTCGAAAAACGCACCCTTTTCGAGATATAGGCCATTTTAAGTCGAAAAACGGCCAAAATTGTACAACTTCAAAAATTCATATCTCAGCTTCTAATGCACCGTTTTTAATTTAGCAAGTTGCAAAATGATCGTCAAGACTTGTACTTTAAACGTATATTTTTGCCATTTGGACACCTGTTTGTTTTACCCCCCAAATTTGCAGCAAAATTTTGATAAAATTCTTAGGTTTCGTTAAAGGGGTGGAAACGCACAAGTAGTGAACAATCAGTGTGAAAACGATTTTTCCCCATTAAATTGGTTACAATCTGTTACTTCGATTTCTTTTAATATTTTTATATCGGTTTCATCTGTTTTTATTAAATTTACAGATTTTTCTTCTTTCTTCATATTTGTACATTCTCTCGCAATGTGACCTTCTTGTTTACAAGCATAACATTTTGGAATTGATTTTAGTTGTAAACAATCTCTAGCTAGATGACCAAATCTATTACAGTTGAAGCATTTAACTTCTCCTGCTTCATTTCTAACTGGTAATTTGCTTGGATTATATTTCACCAGTACTCTGTCATTATTTCTATTATCGCTCTCTTTGTGCTCTGCTGATTTATTCAATCCTTCAATCGTCGGTCTATCTCTTCTAAAACGACTGCTTCTTTCTTTCACAATTCTTTCAATATCATGTAGGTAACAATTCATCGGTATCAATGTGTTTTGATGCTAAAACCATAGAGCATAAATCTCGGGATGTGATACCCATTAGTATCGGTTCTTTTATGTCTGAAAATTCCAAACCAAGATTATAACACAGTTTTACTTTCTCATGGAAATATGTAGTGATAGGCTCATATTTTCGCTGTACTCTTGATTTCATCTTCTGCCATTTTAATGTGATTCCGGTTTCACCACAAAATGTCTTCTTGAAAGCAGCTTTAAACGACGATCATTCAGTTAATTCACTGTTTCTAAAGCAAAAGAATCTGGCCATGCATGTAACGTTTGCATACTAGTAATTCCATCAAGCCAATTCTTTTATGTGCTTTGTTAGATCAGGCATTATATGATACGACGGTATTTCTGTTGCTCCGGTTGTATTAGTCAGCATTGTCGTGGACAATGTTCTAATCAAATTGAACATTTCTGCATCTCGTCGCCTGTTTTCTTGCAACATCATTACGAATTTTATTGCACACAAAAATCCTAAATACATTTTTTTGATCCGAGTGGCAGGTAATTTGTTATTAACAAAAAAGTTGCAAAATTAAAACAAGATAAAAATGGCCCCTCAAATAGTTTTATTAGGTTAATTGGCTCAAAATAAACACTTTTTGTCTCTTGGCATTTTTTCGAAAAACGCACCCTTTTCGATATATATGCCATTTTAAGTCGAAAAATGGCCAAAATTGTCCAACTTCAAAAATTGACATGAAAACACCGCGGGTGTTTTCATTAGAAAACGGTGGCTCGAATAATTTTCATGTCATATTTCATCCATTTTCACGCAATGTATGAGTGCTAGCACGTGTGTGGTTTGACGGACTGGCTGACTAGACTACATACTATTACTGCCGTCATCATCAGGCGAGCCCTTGCGATATTTCAAGACATGGCGGTGCTGAGAGCCAGAGAGCCCTCCAGCAGAAGATCTTAGCTAGCTGATTATTGCTGTCACTATTGAGTTTGATCGATATTCTTTATATTCAGGTATTAAATACGAGTATTATTTTTTATTTTAGTATGAATTTTTTGACTGGAATAGTATAAATGTGTAGAAATAACGGAGTTGTCAGTCAGTGAAATTAATATATTTAATGCGTTGTTATAATAAGAACCTACGTTTCGACGCCAAATACGTCTTCCTCAGGGTTCTGAGAATACAAAAAGGAAAACAATTATAAAATAATTATTCAATTACATGTGCAAAGTACTTACAATTAATAAAACTTGCGTGCAAAATAAGTAAAACATTAAATACAACAAAATGTCGTCAAAATTTTTAAAGCAACCTTCTTGCAGAACATCTCGAAGCTAACAAGAACGAAAACGTAATAAATAGTGAACAAGAAACTAATTAAAATTGAAACTTTGAGATAGAATCCTTCTTGCAATTCAATTTAATCAGAATAATCCGCTAATGTAAAAAATTAATAATTTTCACACAAACTTGTTCTAGATTTTCGCCGTCTAACTTGATTAAGTGTTTTTCCTCTTAATTTCTACCTATTATCAGTGTTTTGGTTTTGTTCTTGTTCTTGTATATTTTCATATTTTCTGGTTGCCTCTTGACTATATTTATGTTTTCGTTTAGTTTATTTTCGGCCTTTCCAATAAGTACCATGTCGTCTGCATAGCAGATTTCAAATACTTGTACATTTTCCATGTTCCTACCGTAAATTGCTTCGCTTCCTTTTTAGCTTATTTTATAGCTTCATCTAGGACTAGTGTGAAGAGTAGCGGACTTAATATGCAGCCTTGTCTCACGCCTTTCGTGGTTTCGAACATGTATGATTTTTCTTTTTTCGTTCTTACGTAGTTCTTTATATCCTTGTATGAGCTTTTTATACCTGCTATTATTTTATTATTTATATAACGTTTCCTTAATGTGCTCCATATGTCTTCTCTCTTTAACATGTCAAACGCTTTCTCTAGGTCGATGAAGCACAGGTGTATACTGTGTCCTTGGTTTATAATCTTCTCACTCATTTGCCTCACTATACTAATAGCATCATTAACTCCTATGTTAAGTCTGAAGCCGTATTGGTTGTCTTCTAACTTCTAAGGTGTTTTCTGTCTGTGTTCCCAGCCTCTTATCTAAAATACTTGCGAACAATTTGGCCACTGTGCTGAGAAGTGTTATTCCTCTATCTCCTTTTTTTGAATAGGGAGCGTATTATCCCAATTTGCCAATCTTCGGGTGCATTTCCTGTGATAAGCACTACGTTGTATATTGTAACGGCAATTTTTCATATTTTGACGCGAAGTGGAGCATCGACGCATGCCCCGAGAAATTCTAGGCTGAAGGAACGGTTCTCATCGCTCTCTAGAGGTGCAACCTTAGAGGCGAGTGGTTGTCGCGACTTAAAGATTTTCTAAATTTAATATCGTGATATTTAGGTCACAGGATTTAAATTTTTGTTGTGCCGTGAGTTCCGTAACTGCCGGTCAGTTCCATTTTTAACGGTAATTCGATCATGTTCATAATTATTATCATTATCACTCATCCTTTCAAACCTTTCTTTAGTATGATAGCGTGAGTGAATGTTGAACGCTTGTGTGAGCTCCTTGATTCTGCTTCGGTCAAGTTAGACATTCTGCACCTGGTGCTTATTCCGCGTTCACGAATTTGTGTTGGTGTTGGAATCAGCACGTATTTTAAGTTTATTTTGTAAGTTTCTTGTAAATTTTGGTTTAGCCTCTGATCTTTTGAGTTATTTGTGTAGTAATTTTGGTCATCAGAGGTTGTGTACTTTAGCACCGAGTAAAGATCATTCTGATCCAGTCTTTGACACGTTTTTTGAGATCACCTTCTATCTTTTTCTCTTTTCTGCAACTTCTGTTGCGCTTTGCGTAATCATTTTAGTTAGGGATTTAGTTCCTGTTGGACCTCTGTTTGTGTTGTTTAGGAACAGTAAATCAGGGAATTAGTTCCTGTTGGACGAATAGGTCTTGGAATTTTAAGTGAAGCAGAGCAAATACGGAGACTGCGAGATACCAACGTTAAGACACCACATCCTGGAAGAATCTGAGTGTTGTCGGAAGAATCCTAGAGCCTGCAAGAGCTACCACTCAGCCAGCAGTTTTCTAGAGCTAAAGGTGCCCGCTGTTGCATCATACGCCACCACCGTGCACAGCTGAGAAGGATTAACACTTCCATCAGGACTTACTACCAGCACCATACCCACTCTCCGCCTAGCGTGCTCTTTGCTCCCTCTACTGGTCTACTAATCCAGCAGGAAAAGAAGATATTAGCTAGTTAGCTACCAGGACCCTGTTGTACCTCATTCTACCAAGGCAAGAAATATTGTACTTTTTGTATTCATTTTTTTTAAATGAAGTTAATGATAATTTGCGTTGTACAGTGATCACGTTTAAACATCTGTAAATTCATAAACAATTTGGACAATTTCATTACAGTAGCGTTGTTAAATCTTGTGAGTTTTCTTTCTTTGCGGCCCTTATTTCCTTTCCTTCCTTCCTCGTTCGTATCGTGTGAGATATTTCACGTTTCAGTTTCTACGATAAAGCGCCCATTTTAAATTTAGTTTTTTGCGAACCACGCCCGCCGCCGATCTAACCCTGAGGAGCCGGTAAGTGCGATTTGCGTCACTGCACAGTGGCGTACGTCATCTTTTAATATTTCTAGGGCTTGGTCTGTCGCTGCTTTGAGCATTCCTGTCGTGATCATGTCATGTCCTGGTGCTTTACACACTTTGGCTTTCTTAAGTGCTTTTTTTACTTCCTCTACCGTTATTTCTTCTTCGTGCTAATTTTTCTGTTCGTTAGCATTATTCTCTTTTTTTCCGTCGTTCTTTTTTCTTATCTCTTCTCCTTCTAAGAGCTCTTTGAAGTATTGTCTCCAACTCTCCATTATTTCGTCTTCGTTTGTGATCACTTCTCATCATATTGTGCAGCACTTGTGTTTTCTTCTTTCTTGCGTTTATTATTACTCCGAAGAATAATTTTTGATTTTCTTTATAAGATCATTTCTCCAAATTCCGCCTATGACCGCTTTATTTAACTATATTCATTACTTTCCTTCTTTCTGCTTTGTAGTTTTCGTAATCGTTTCTCGTGTTTTTGTATCTCTTCCATTTTTCTTTCTTGCATAATTATGGAAGGTTTTGATGTCATTATAGTTGTATCTAACATATTAAGTTTTTAACTAATGAATTATAAGTAACTAACGTATTATGTTGTTTATAATTACCAATAAACATTTCATATTATAAGTTGATGATACGATAACAGATATTTACTTTTTAAGTGTGCAAAGTAAATTAACACGAGGGAAATCTTAACTCACGAGGCCGAAGGCTGAGTGAGATAATTTTCTCGTGTGGGTCATTCCTTTTTTACGACGTATGAAGTATAACGTTTTATCCAACACCTCTTAATAATTGCTTAAATATTTAAAAAATATGAAGTTCCAACCTAAAACATCGTTACTATGGTGACTTCCCACAAGCAAAGTATCAAGTGGGTATAATTTTGATCAAAGCCACTAGTGGGCAATCGTACTTTGCTTGTTTAAAATCACCATAGTTATGATGCTTTTATAAAGAGGTGTTGGCTAAACAATACAACATAACGTTTGCGTATAGCCATTATGACATTTCTAATTTCTAAAATTTATTTTTCCTGTAATTTTTGGTTATTATAATTTCCTATTTATGTTTATTTTTTATAAACAAGGTATCATCAAAGATAATAGTAACTTACACGTTTCCGTACTACACGTGTTTCTTAAATAATATTTATTTTATGCCACAAAAAAAATCAATATAGTCATAGTATTAAAGAATTTTACATTAAAATTATTACTCGTAAGAACTTATATAATCGAAGGTACAAGTATAATTTTGTTTATAACAAATAAACCAAAGCAGTATAAAATTCAAGTCATATAGCTAAAAATAGCAAGCAAGTTTAGGTGCTGCGAAAAAATTATAGTCAATAGTAATACAGGGTGGGGCAAAACAACCTCCCTAGTTTCAATAGAGAATTGTGAAGCGAGCAGAGGTCGTAAAAGGATGGGAATGGCGTGTATAGCGGCCAGTATATATGTTGTTTGCGTTACAAAAGATTCAGTCGTAAACATAATGTGGACGAATGAGCAACGCGTTTTTGCCGTGGAAGCATACATACGCGGAAACGAGTCTGCCCAGCGCGCGTTCCGTATTCGATTCCAAATTCCCCGTCGTCAAGCAGTTCCGGACCGAAAATCGATTACGTGTGGGTAAAAAACTTTCGGGAAACCAGGATCTGTTGTCAGGAAGAGAGGTGGACGACCTCGAACTGCTCGAACACCCGACAACAGATCCTGTTTCCCGAAAGTTTTTTAACACAACGTAATCGATTTTCGGTCCGGAACTGCTTGACGATTCGAATAGGCATGAGAAGACGCAAAAGCAACAGAAATGCTCGATTTTTTGTTTTGACATCGCACTATAATTGTCGTGGAGGCCCATATATCATTACTACAATTGAGTAATAGAAGTAGATTTTCTGGCACGATGGCCTGCCGTGCGACCACACCTCCTCCAACATTACCGAGTAGCTCGCTTGTAATTTTTTGGAAGGCGTATAAATTGGGATTAAGGTGATTAGACTCGTGTTTTAGTCACTATCGAATCCCGATATTTTTTAATGTCACCATATGGATGTGTAAAAGTGTGACGATCAATTGAGATACTTGAGCATTCAGCAAAACTGTAAGATTCCTGGAAGGATCAGTAATGGTGTGAACTGGGATATCAGTGATTTTGCGGATAGATTTATTCCTTGTTTCTATGGTAATATTCAATGCCGATAGGTACATAAAAGATATTCTGACCGACAATGTTGTCCCTTATGCACCATTTTAAAATGACAAATTTATCTTGATGTACGATAATGCGCGCCGCCATGCTGCTGCAATCTTGAACGGTTTCATAAATGTTGTTAACATCAATCGTATGATGTGTCCAGCGCGGAGTACATAAAGATTCGAAGTCGTGTACCCGGTTCCAGTAGGCTTAGTATGCTGGAATAACTCAGAGATGCACTGTTAGAAGCATATAATAATATCCCTCAAGATGGCATCAGGAACATCATTTTTCGTATGCCTCTACGATTGACCGAGGTCATAAAGTACGCAGAGAGAACACGCGCATGGGCGTACCGAGAACCGTGGGGGGGGGGGCAGGGAGGGGCGGCTACCCCCCTGGATTGTGCCTGCGCCAAACCGCCAAAGTACTGTTGTATTTATGAAAGTATTTCAAAAAATCAAAATGTTTATTCAGAGTCACGATTAAATCAGTTAACTTTTAAAAAGTCGCGCTACGCGCAATAGTGAGTTGTGGTGAGCTGTGCCGTCGCCGGCGCCGCGCTGACGATGACGGCCGACTGACTGCGAAAGCACACGACGAGTTGTAGCTTGTGCTTATTTGTATTTGTTGATTGTTCAGTTAAACATTATATACATGTGGGATTGAAAAATTCCCGCCAGAGAGTGAGAGAGAGAGCGGTGAGGAGAGAAGACGGGTGAAGTTGAAGAGTGGAAGATGGTGGTTCGACAGACGCGAAAGAAGATAGATAATATTGATGTTTAACTTTTCTTTTAATGTAATAATTCTTTAATATAATTGTGCGACCGAGAGGTCGTTTTGCGAGTAAATAAAATGCGGAATTACAAAAGAAAATAAAGTGCGTGCCGAAACACGACTTGTAGCGTGAAAAAATAGAATTTTAGAAAAGTGCAACAATGGACGGGAAAGGGTTGGACACTCTTCACTCTCAGGAGCTGTTCTGAGAGACTTAACACAACAATGTCGCTCTTTGATGATGGAAGATGGGAAGAAACAGGTAATGGGCCCACAAATAAGTTTAAGGAAATTCGTAAATCTAATAAGTTGACGCCCTACGCAACAAAGAGTTAGAAAATAAGCAACACTGCGAGTTAGAATTAAACAAAGTGGCGCTGAATAAATGAAAAGTGCACGTGTGTATTTATATAAAAAATTAAACAAGTGTAATGTCAATAGTGTTTGAACTAAATACTGAAACGTGTAGCAGAATAGCAAACTATGCAAGTGTAGTGCCAGAAGGGCTGAATAAACGATGCAAGATGGTGTAGGGATTGAAGTGATATTGCAAACACAGTACTTATACAATTTAATAATGAAATAAATTAAATCAGAGTACAACAAATAAATCCAAAGCATTAAACTTAAATATAGCAAAATTAATTACGTAAAAATTAATCAAAGAAAACTTAGTAAATTTCAACCAATATTTAATTAATTAACACCAAATTTAGCGAAAAAACCATACAACAATAATACACCAAAATATGAACCAAATAGTAAAGAATAATAATTAATAAACTAAATAAAGCAGAAATACGAGAGCAAAATAAGTGTACAAATGAAATAAAATGTGCAGGTTACTTACAAGTATGCAGAATAAATAATAAATGCGGTATATAAAATACAAACTTCGATTATTGAGAATTATTGTCCAATATCCAACAATGGAAAGCCATGTGGTTTCAAAATATAAATGTGATGCGTTTTTAACTCTAGTTTGTAGCTAAAAAGTAAAAGTATATGATTATGCAGCACTAAAAGTTAAATCAAGAATGCGAAAAAGGTTTAGATTTATAAACTTTAAAAATTACTAAACTGTGAGACCATGTGGTCGTAAAAGCGTTAAGGTTAAAGCGGAGAAAAATGTGCAAAATCAAATACGTGCGATAGCGTTGAACAATAAACTAATAATGACTACAAACTAGAGAGAAAACTAATTAAATTATTAAAAACTAAGTCGTGACGCGCTCGATAGACTGCGCTAGCTGTCGGAGATGCTCCTTGGACCACAGCTGAAGACAGTGGCGTCACAACATCCTGCCGGCCAAAACCGAGTGTCAGGTGTGTGGAAGAGGGCACAGCTTCACGACAGGTCTGGTGAGGACTCCGGAAGCAGTTCGCACTTGGGCGACGCGCACCACGCCGTCTTTACCAGGATGGACGTCGATGACGCGACCGAGCTTCCATTGAAGTGGAGGCAGCAGCTCATTCCTGATGAGCACAAGTTGGTTCGGCTCTAGATTAGCCGTGGAACGAGTCCATTTTGTTCGCTGTTGGAGAGTGTTGATGTACTCCTGGTGCCATCTCTTCCAGAAGTCTTGTTGAGCTCGCTGCAGCAGCTGCCAGCGATTGAGATGGTGATCTGGTTCATTGGCATAATCTCGGTCTGGCAAACAAACAGCTGGCTCTAATAACAGAAAATGATTAGGTGATAAAGCGGTCATATCGTTGGGGTCAGATGACAATGGGCATAAAGGCCTGGAATTTAAAATAGACTCGATTTGACATAGAAGTGTGCTGAACTCTTCAAATGTCAGTACTTGAGAACCGATGACTCTAGATAGGTGGAATTTAACGGATTTAATTCCAGCCTCCCAGAGTCCGCCGAAATGCGGAGCAGAAGGTGGATTCAAGTGCCACTGGATGCCGTCAGAAGCGAGTTGATTGGCGAGAAACTTGTTGTAGTCCGTGGAAGCGATGAATTTTTGTAGCTCAGTGAAGTAGCTTTTCGTGCCTACAAAATTAGTACCTGAGTCGCTGTACACGTGAGAACAGCGTCCACGTCGAGCAAGAAAGCGGCGGAAGGCGAGGATGAATGCTTCAGTCGTCAAATCTGAAGCGAGTTCCAGATGCAGGGCTTTCGTAGAGAAGCAGACAAAAAGACAAAGATAAGCTTTGGTTGCCTTGTAGCCTCGTTTCTTGATTGGAGTCACGTAGAACGGACCACCGTAGTCGACTCCTACGACGTCGAACGGTTTCAGTTGAATAACTCTGTTGTGAGGCAAGTCAGCCATTGGAGGATGAGGTCCTGTAGGTCGACAGCGAAAGCATTTTGCGCATTTTGAAGAATAACTTCGGATAACGCGTCGGGCAGCTAGAATCCAGAATTGACGGTTTAATAATGCCTGCAGAGTTCGTGGCGATGGATGTAGGTATTTTTTGTGAAAATAATCGATCACGAGATCGGTGAATCGATGTTTGGATGGTAAGAGAAGCGGATGTTTTTGAGAATAGTTAAGTTTTGAGTTGCGTAGCCTTCCTCCAACACGTAGAAGCCCATCAGAGTCAATAAAAGGATTTAGTTGTTTTATTGGTTTAGAGCATAATTCTCCTCGAGATATTTTATCGATTTCGGTAGAGAAGACTTCTTGTTGAGTAAGCTTTGTCCATCGTATTAGTGCATCATTGAGCTCTGAAACAGTTATGAATAAATCATGTGTAATTTCTTGGCGATTTAAGCGTTTATAGAATCTTAAACATAGAGCAGTGATTCTCAAGAGCTGATCAAGATTAGAATATTTATAGAGAAGATCATCGTGCTGATCATTTTCTGCAACTAAAGTTAATTTTTCTTCTTCTAGTGCTGTCGAGGAAGGCGCACTATGGTTAGATGGTTGAGTTTGAGATGCCTCTTCAGCTAGGTGATTCTCATCGGACAGAATAGATTTTTTTGGAATTTCTTCCGATTCCCAATATTTATTTAAATTTTCAGAGAGATGATCCTGAATGGTGAGCAATGTGTCGACTTGTGTGACAGCAGTATTGGTGATTGGACCCGAAATAATCCAACCCAAGGTGGTTTCAAGTGCAATTGGAAAATTGTTATAATTAATTTTCTGCCCTGTAAGAATATCAAAATACAGATCTGCACCGATTAGTAGATCAATGGGTGCGGGTGTTATGAAATCAGGGTCAGCTAGCTGCAGATGACTAAACTGATTTAAAATTGTTTTTGACAACTGTCTTTTTGGAAGATTGCGAGTGACATTTGTGACAACAATTGTCGAGAGCAAGTGAATAGGTGATTCTTGATATGATGAGCGTATTTTTAGTGTAGTAATTCCTTGTACGACGTTCTTAGCGGTTGTGCTACCAAAACCAGAGACAACAATGTCTGTAGGACGACTTGACAATTTTAAGCGTTCTGCACAAGCATGTGTGAGGTACGATGCTTCGCTACCGCTGTCAAGCAGAACACGAATCGGTTTCCATGCGCCAGCTGAATCAGCAGCTAAAACGATTGCTGTTCCTAATAAAACAGATGGAACCGAATGATTATGTGACGTCAGACAGGTAGTTTGAGTGTCAACAACATTGAGGTTGTCAACGTTAGTGGAAGAATCACTACAAGTGGCTTGATCAGCAGCCCTTTGCATGGTTGAGGAATTTGCCGCAGCAGTATTATTCGGGAAATGAAGCATGGTGTTATGTCGCTTATTACATTGTCTACAATTTGTTTTTGATTGACATTCAATGGTTGTATGTATTGAGCTTAAGCAGTTGCGACATAAATGCTTTGCGCGAGCAAGGTTCAAGCGTGCTGACACATCCATGGCTTGGAATTTGGCACATTGCATGACTTTATGATTTTGAGAGCATGCAGCGCATTTGTGCGAAGTGGTCGTGGAGACGAATGTAGAAGTGCGAGGCGATTGTTTTGGACTAGAAGTTACGAATTTTGGCTTAAATTGTGTGAGTTTTTCTCTGATAGCGAGCGTTTGAACCTGATTAACAGACTGCCACTGTTGAGATTGAATGAATTTATTTAAAAAATCGAGTAATTCATTAAGTGTCGGAAGTTTGTCTCTACTAAGTTTGCATTCAAACCTGTTACGAGTGTCTGTGTCTAGTTTAGTGATAAATATGAAAGCCAGTAATGAGCTCCATGATTCTACTGGTTCTTGGTTAGACTTAAGAGCTTCAGTATGCTCATTGATTGAAGAGACAAATTGTGTGGCATTTTTATATGTTAGTGGAGTGAGCTTCGGCAGATCTATTAATAATTGCAGGTGGTGTGATGAGATAAGCCTCTTGTTGGCATAACGATCTTCCAATAATTTGCGGGCTATAGAATAATTATCGTCAGTGAGAATTAGATTCTTCACTAATGCTAACGGTTCGCCTTTTAATGTTAATTTTAAATACTGGAATTTTTGTACAGATTTAAGAGTATCATTATCATGAATGGCGCTGTTGAAAAGATCATAATATGAGTTCCAGTTTGAGATTTCTCCGGTAAACGTGGGTAGGTCCAGTTTAGGAAGCCTGGCATAAGACTGAGACTGTGACGAAATTTGTGAATTGAAAGCAGTATTTAATGATTGAGTTGGTTGTGGCTGATGCGGTTCATTGCTAAATGGTGGATTTGCAAACTTAACTTGTATTTCCCGTGCCTTAGCATTGAAATCATCATATTCAATAAATAAATCATTTTGTTTAGATTCATTTTCAGGAAGAGCCATGATCTTAGCGTGATGCGTTTCAAAATCGCGAATACGATCAGGTAGTAATCCATATTGAAGTCGAGCTTCGATTAATTTAGCTGGATTATTGTCTGCTTGGTCTAAAAGGTCGTTTAGAGTGTCAACAAAGCGAATACAAAATTCTCGGCGAAGTTTTGTAAGTATTGCTTCTGTCATGATGACGATGTACGATATGCAGGAAATTACAATAAAGACAATAACGTGTAGTAAACAACGAGAATATGTTTATGCAAAAGTAGTCAAAAAAGGACTTGATTGCGTGTTCTGACAACGAGATAGTTGCGAACGTGTTAAAGCAAAACTGCCGGCCAATACCAAATTAATGAGAATAATTGTGAAATATTGGTGGAGACTGCGTAAGCGTACTAGAGAAAATATTAAAAAATGGAGTGACATACGCCCGTGGAAAATAATTGAAAATAAGTAACAAATGACTTTTCACGCGACCTGTCACATCCGGTTCTCGAAGAATCAAATGTTCGAGCGAGAGGATAACCAAATAAGTTGGTTGCGTGTTCTGACAACAAGATTGTTGAGAACGTTTTGACAGCATACGAAAGTGATGCGATTAAAAAGAGCGTAGCACTCGCCGATGGGACTTGAAGTAATACAAAAAGAATTGAATACAGTTTTGCAATGAAGTACAAATGTAATGCCAATTTGATGCGAAAAGCGTGAAAGTTTCCAGCGGCCCGCTACGATCCGGCTCGAAGGACCAAATGTGCGACCGAGAGGTCGTTTTGCGAGTAAATAAAATGCGGAATTACAAAAGAAAATAAAGTGCGTGCCGAAACACGACTTGTAGCGTGAAAAAATAGAATTTTAGAAAAGTGCAACAATGGACGGGAAAGGGTTGGACACTCTTCACTCTCAGGAGCTGTTCTGAGAGACTTAACACAACAATGTCGCTCTTTGATGATGGAAGATGGGAAGAAACAGGTAATGGGCCCACAAATAAGTTTAAGGAAATTCGTAAATCTAATAAGTTGACGCCCTACGCAACAAAGAGTTAGAAAATAAGCAACACTGCGAGTTAGAATTAAACAAAGTGGCGCTGAATAAATGAAAAGTGCACGTGTGTATTTATATAAAAAATTAAACAAGTGTAATGTCAATAGTGTTTGAACTAAATACTGAAACGTGTAGCAGAATAGCAAACTATGCAAGTGTAGTGCCAGAAGGGCTGAATAAACGATGCAAGATGGTGTAGGGATTGAAGTGATATTGCAAACACAGTACTTATACAATTTAATAATGAAATAAATTAAATCAGAGTACAACAAATAAATCCAAAGCATTAAACTTAAATATAGCAAAATTAATTACGTAAAAATTAATCAAAGAAAACTTAGTAAATTTCAACCAATATTTAATTAATTAACACCAAATTTAGCGAAAAAACCATACAACAATAATACACCAAAATATGAACCAAATAGTAAAGAATAATAATTAATAAACTAAATAAAGCAGAAATACGAGAGCAAAATAAGTGTACAAATGAAATAAAATGTGCAGGTTACTTACAAGTATGCAGAATAAATAATAAATGCGGTATATAAAATACAAACTTCGATTATTGAGAATTATTGTCCAATATCCAACAATGGAAAGCCATGTGGTTTCAAAATATAAATGTGATGCGTTTTTAACTCTAGTTTGTAGCTAAAAAGTAAAAGTATATGATTATGCAGCACTAAAAGTTAAATCAAGAATGCGAAAAAGGTTTAGATTTATAAACTTTAAAAATTACTAAACTGTGAGACCATGTGGTCGTAAAAGCGTTAAGGTTAAAGCGGAGAAAAATGTGCAAAATCAAATACGTGCGATAGCGTTGAACAATAAACTAATAATGACTACAAACTAGAGAGAAAACTAATTAAATTATTAAAAACTAAGTCGTGACGCGCTCGATAGACTGCGCTAGCTGTCGGAGATGCTCCTTGGACCACAGCTGAAGACAGTGGCGTCACAACAATAATAATAATAGTGTTTGTTTACAATATACCTGCCCTTTATTCAAACATCTCACAACTTATGGGGGCTCGTCCGGGATCAATAGAAAAAGTGTGCCGGTGTGTTAAAAACAAAAAACAGAGTGTAAGAAGTAAAAGACAGAGTCTAAGAAGTAAAGAAAAATAGAAGTGTTCGAAGTATAAAAGAAGCTAAAACGAAGAAATAAATTAGAACATTAGAAGTGTAAAGACTAATAGAGTATAACCTAAAAAACTGTGTCTTCCCGCGAAATCGGTTGTTTTCCCGCGAAAAATACGAAAAGAAAAAGGATGAATGGTGTGGTGACAACTGACAGTAATACGATTCCGAACAACAGTAACCGCACAATGGAACGTGAAATCGAGTTATTGCGACGTGAAATCGAACTTTTACGCAGAGAAAAATTGTTGGCCGAACGCGAAAAGACATTGGGTGAAAAACCAAACGTGTGTGTGAGTTTACGCGATGCTGAGGATAGTTTACCGACTTTTAACGGTGACAAAAATCGTTCTGTATCAGAATGGGTTCAGGACATTGAAGAAAATAGCAACATGTTCAATTGGGATGAATTTAGAATGTTATTGGCTGCAAAGAGAATGTTGCGAGGAACAGCAAAATTGTGGTTAGATTCGTTACCAGTAATAAAAACTTGGAAATTGTTCAAGTCATCAATTGTCGAAGAATTTGGGCAATGTACAAATAGTGCCGAAGTACATTATGCATTAACACAGAGAAAGAAGAAAACTGATGAAACCTTTCAAGAATATGTACTACAAATGACTGCAATTGCCAAGCGCGGATCCGTAGAAACTGAAGCTATAATCCGATATATAATTGATGGTATACAAGATCAAGAATCAAACAAAGTCATCTTGTATGGAGCAAAGACACTGAACGAATTGAAAGATAAAATTGCACAGTATCAACAAATGAAGAGCAAGTCACGTCCGTATGAGTCAAAAGCACAGTCTAATTCTCAAGGTAGTAAGAAAAATGAAGATGAGAAAAAAGGGAAAATCGAAACTTGTTACAATTGTGGTCGTACAGGACACAAGAAAAAAGATTGTAAATTATTGGAAAAAGGTCCGAAATGTTACAAGTGTCAACAGTATGGACACATAGCTGCTAAGTGTACCAGCACTACAACCAATCCGAAAACTGAAACTGCAAGTAGTAGTAGCATGCAGATTCAAAAAGAAGCGAAGCAAGATCCGACTTATAAAGATATTGAAATAGAAGGAGAAAGAGTAAACGCATTAATCGATACAGGAAGTTGTGTAAATCTAATTCGGGTTGATGAATATTTCCGCATAGGAGCACCAAAAATGAAAAACGATGTCGAAATCCTAACAGGACTTGGAAAAGTTGAAGTAAAAACTTTAGGTTATTTCGAACCAAACATCCGCATTGATGATCACAATTTTAAAATGAAGATGCACATTATTAACCAAAATGAAATGATAATGAAGTGTATAATTGGTTCAGAGTTGTTAAATGAAGCTGTCTTGACTATTGGACCAATGAATTTAACCGTTCAAAGATTTAAAGAGGACCATTCACATTCAATAATGCAAATTATGTTGGACGATGAAGAAGAGAAGCCAAATATAATTGAAAATATCATGAGTTCCAAAAATACCAGAGATATAGAAGAATTGATTGAAAATTATAATCCAAAAGCGACCAAATTTACTACAATCAAAACAAGAATATTATTAAAAGATGAAACACCGATTTTTCAAACACCACGACGGTTGGCTGAGAGCGAAAAAATGGAAGTGGATCGCCAGATTGCAGAATGGTTAAAGATGGGAATCATTAGACCTAGCGCATCTGAATTTAGTAGCCCTGTAGTGTTAGTAAAAAAGAAGAATGGAAGCACCAGAATTTGTATTGATTATAAGAAATTGAATCAGCAAGTGATAAAAGATCGATATCCACTCCCACTTATAGAAGATCAACTCGATAAATTGGAAGCTGCCAGAGTATTTAGTACTATCGATCTTAAGAATGGATTTTTTCATGTACCAATAGACGAAGATAGTGTAAAATATACTGCGTTTGTTACGAACAGTGGGCAGTACGAATTCTTGCGAACACCATTTGGATTTTGTAACAGCCCAGCGAATTTTCAAAGATTCATCAATGATGTGTTCAGAGACCTAATTAAAGATAACATAGTTGCAACATATCTAGACGACGTTGTAATATTAGCAAAGAATGAAGATGAAGCGATCGAAAGATTAAAACAAGTACTAAAAGTCGCTGAAGAATACGGTCTGCAAATAAATTGGGACAAGTGTCAATTCTTGTCTAGAAAAATCACTTATTTAGGCTACGAAATAGAAGAAGGACTAATTCGACCAAATGAAACCAAAATAGAAGCAGTTATGAAATTTCCGGAACCGAGAGACGTCAAGCAAATCCAGCGTTTCCTTGGATTAACGGGATATTTCCGTAAATTCATAAAAGATTATTCTTTGATTGCTAAACCATTGACTGAACTACTTAAGAAGGATCGACCCTTTAAATTCGAAGATCAAGAAATATTGGCTTTTCAGACGTTGAAGAAATGTTTATCAGAAAGGCCAGTACTAAATATTTATCAATCGGGCTTAGAGACTGAGTTGCACACGGACTAGGAGCTATTCTATTCCAACGAAGTAAAGAAGACGGAAAACTACATCCGATCTACTATTATAGCCGAAAGACAAAAAGCGCTAAACAGAATTATACGAGTTACGAACTGGAAGCTTTGGCTGTTATGTCAGCTATTGAGAAACTTAGAGTCTACTTAAGGTTAAATATTACGTTTTTTATCTCAAGAACTAGTGCTTTTATTTTTTTCATTTTTTAATATGGTATTACTAGGTAAATGTCTAGTGCCATGCCGAAGTTTCATTCCAAATAAATACAATTTCGCGTTGTTATAGTAAAAAAACTAAAAAATTGTAAAAGTAAATTAATACCTCATTTAAGCTAAAAATATTAATAACTTTGCACGAATTTATTTTAAATATATTCCTTTTAACAATAACCAATGTATTTTTGCATTATAATGAATTGTTTATAACGTTATACCCAAAAATTTAAATAAATAGTAAAAATCATTATAAAATTATTATCACAAAAACTGTAGCTTTTATATGACTGAATTTTATTATGTGCATATAATATAGTCATATTTATTTCCCAAAAAAATCGCGTTAAAAGTAAATGTTAAACAAAAGAGATATTAAATAAACAATCAATACCAATGCTTGGAATTCTATAAAAGCATCATATCAGCAAAGACAAAGATCTTCTAGTTCAACACATAGCAGTTTATTATGTTTGAAAGTAAAATAAACGTTTTATTAACATTTTTTGCAAATATAATTTACCGGCCCGGCTAGTAGTGACATGAGTAGCGGTAGCGCGTGAGAGATAATGGTACTACACTCCCCTACTCTAACTGCTACACAGCTAACACACAGGCAGCCACGGTATATTTCTAAATATTTCAGAATCCGTTTCGCTGTCTATATTTTGATATTATGCTTATAAAATACATTTGCAACTCTTCGAAAAAATAATACAATTTTTAGGATATTAAATCTTGCAATAACCGTAGTGATTATAAGCTTCCATTTTAATTTTTAAAAATTATAGGAAAATTATTTGTTGATATTATGTTTATAGAATGCAATTGATTCAACTCGACATAAATAAAAAATCTGACGTGGACACCACATGACTTCCTTGCACGCCTATTAAACTGTTTATACTTTTCTTAATAACTAAAATGTGGAATAATATAAAAAAAATCTGACGTGGCCACCACAAGACCTCCCGCCATACCTACTTTATTCTTTTAACTTATTATACAAATATATTAATATATAAGTACTACTACTACTGCTACTATACTCACAAATATATTTTAGTCATTTTATTTAAACTGCAGAAGAAGATATAAAGCATATTTTACTATTGTCACTGTCATATCATAATCATTTAAATTTTACGTAGTAACAAAAAATGTTAATCGATCATGGACTACAAGATACCGAAATACTAAATTATAAAAAAATACTATATACTTTAATTATTCTTAAATGATACCAGATATAAAAATATTTATAAAATACCGATTGTTGGTAATAATCAGATAATCTTTCATTTAAAATAAAAAAAATTTGTCTTAAATTAAATATTTATCGAAATATTTGAAAAAAGTACTACTTCCGGTTTGTAGATTGAAACCAAAAATAGGAGGTGCACAACTAGATGCTATAACAGTCCTAAATACAAAATTTCAACTTTCTACGTGTAATCGTATTTGAGTTATGCGACATACATACCTACGTACGTACAGACGTCACGACGAAACTAGTCATAATGGATTCAGAAAAGGTCAAAACGGATATTTCCATAAAAATCTGAAAACCGAAATTTTTCGCTATTACAATACCTACTTCCTTTTTACTCTGTACAAGAAAGTAAAAACTGTGAAGATAAATCTTCAAAATATCGTAGCGTTAGTTTCATTTATAAAGTTGAAAATTACTAAAATAGGTACTAAGTTCAATTCTTACCACTTTAAAGAAATAACAAAATATAAATATTTAAAAAAAATAGTTTATATATTTATATGCTTCCTTTTATTTACTTGAAATTTACGGAAATTATTTGCTGATATTATGTACATAGACTGTAATTGTTTCCACTCGAAATAACAAAATATACCTGAGGATAATTTTTTTTTAAATTTTGGTGTTTAAATTCTTCCATTTATTTAATTGAAATTTAGGGAGATGATTTTTTGTTGATGTTATGTTTATAGAAAGTAATTGTTTCTACTTGAAATAAATAACAAATCGTCGTCCATAATAAAAAAGTTGAAAATTATAATTTAGTTCTATATTTACAAAGTGCATTTTCTAACGACGTGAAATAATAACGAAATATTAGGATAAATTTTAAAAATTGTAGTGTTCATATGCTTCAATTTATTTATTTTAAATTTTGGGAAATTATTTGTTGATTATATAATGTTTAGAATGAAATTGTGTTCTCTCGAAATAAATAACAAACTGAGAGTATAAACAATAAAAAATATAGCGATAATAAACTTTTTATAAAGTTCAAAATTAGTCAAATTAAAATTCAATTCTATATTTACAAAATGCATTTCCTCACGACTTGAAATAATAACGAAATATTAGAATAAAGTGAAAAAAAGTTGTAGTGTTTATATGCTTACATTTATTGATTTCAAATTTAGGGAAATTATTTGTTGATATTATGTTTATAGAACGAAATTGTTCAAAATTTGTGAAATTATAATTCAGTTTTATATTTACAAAGTGCATTTTCTAAGGATTTAAAATAATAACGAAATATTAGGATAAATTTAAAAAATCTGATGTGGCCAACATATTGACCTCTCGTCACACTCTACTATTTTACTAATATAAGTGTGTATTACTTACTCACAAATATACCATTGTAAGGGAATTCGGGAATTTAGGCAGATTATTTTTTGTTGATGTTATGTTTATAGAAAGTAATTGTTTCCACTTGAAATAAATAACAAACCGAGAGCATCGTAGCGATAATATGCTTCCAATAAGAAAGTTGAAAATTAGTAAAATTATAATTCTGTTCTATATTTACAAAGTGCATTTTCTAAGGACTTGAAATAATAACGAAATATTAGAATAAATTTAAAAAATTGTAGTGTCATATGCTTCCATTTATTTATTTGAAATTTAGGGAAATTATTTGTTGATATTATGTTTATAGAATGAATTGATTTCACTCGAAATAAATATCAAACTGAGAGGATAAACAATTAAAAACATAGCGGTAATAAACTTCCATTTATAAAGTTCAAAGTTAGTAAAATTATAATTCAGTTCTATATTTAAAAAGTACATTTACTAAGGTCTTGAAATAATATCGAATTTCCGGGAGAGTTGTAAAAGCGCATTTCTGGTCATCAAAATGTTTGAAAAGCGCAGAAATATAATCAGTAAATTTATGATCAATAAGCGCAGATCGTAACGTTCAATAAGCGCATTTTTCGAAAATGAGATTTCTGACCATAACAAGTTAGTCCAGATCGTCTTCGAGTATGATGGGGTTAAGTACAGAAAAATGTTAGGCAAGAATATTTTCTAGTTTTAAATAATTTAAAATATCTTGTTAAAAATAATCTTCGAGTATGATGGGGTTAAGTTCAGAAAAATGTTATGCAAGAATATTTTCTAGTTTTAAAAAATTCAAAAAATATTGTAGAAAAACTGTCGTACAATCCCTAAAACCATTGTGCTTTTCAAATGTTCCCTTCTGCGCTTATATAACTTCAATTTCTGCGCTTTTCAAATGTTATTTTATGCGCTTTTCGTACGTCGATAAGCAAGAACTGATAAAGGCCAAATACGCTTATATAACGCACCCGAATTTCCTTCATAGGTACATATACACATTTCTATATAATACCAGTCGTCGAGCCCCGAGCCGTGAACTCACTCACGAGTACTCATGGTTGTTTGTATGGACTACTGGGAATGTTTTGTTAATAAAAATTAGCTAAGACTTATATTTGAAACTTATTTTTTACCTAACACAATTTAGCAACTTATTATATGAAGTTGAAAATTCTACAAATTCTAATAAAATCTCGGTTTATTTGGACTTGGACAATTATAATAAAATTATGAAAATATTATTATTATTATATTTAGTTTAAGAATATTATTGAAAACTACAATTTTCTTTTGCAATGGTATACCTATATTTAGTAAATTAAAAATAATAGAGTATGGCGAGGTGTCATGTATTGGCCCGATCAAATTTTTATTATACGTTTACGTTTACCTTACCTAGTAATAATTTATTTTAAATATATTTATTTATTTTAAATATATTCCTTTTAACACTAATCAATGTATTTTTGCATTATAATGAATTGTTTATAACGTTATACGTAAAAATTTAAATAAATAGTAAAAATCATTATAAAATTATTATCACAAAAACTGTTGCTTTTATAAGACTGAATTTTATTATGTGCATATAATATAGTCATATTTATTTCCCAAAAAAATCGCGTTAAAAGTAAATGTTAAACAAAAGAGATATTAAATAAACAATCAATACCAATGCTTGGAATTCTATAAAAGCATCATATCAGCAAAGAAAGGTCTTCTAGTTCAACACATAGCAGTTTATTAAGTTTGAAAGTAAAATAAACGTTTTATTAACATTTTTTGCAAATATAAAGTCACCGGCCGCCTCTGTACCTTACCTAGTAGTAAGTACATAACATACCATATAATTTGTTCATTTCATTGTTTAATACCAAAAATAAGTATTTTGTCTCTAAGTACTTATAATAAATTATAATTTAAATATCCCTATTATTGTTTATTTGTTTCATTACAAATAAATTTATAATATTATTACCATTACCTATATTTCTTATGAAAGTTTCATCTTCCAATTTTTACAAGTCCCTGTATACCAAGAAATCCTACAATGTAATGTATTTAACTGGAAATCACATATTTTTGTCCGCTCATGCGCACTTCATGCGAAGACAAAATTAGTTGCTGGTTTGAATCTTAAATAAAAGGGAGCCATCTATGAACTTTTATTATGACTATTATGAGTAGATCACCGAGTCCACCTATTAGACTTTCTTCTAAATAAAAACGATTGTAGCGCTAACTATTGAGCTAGAAACACACCACACTATAGGTACTTGTCAACGTTAATAGGAAATCCGTTTAAGATAGTTACAGATTGTGCTGCTTTCAAGTTAACTTTATCGAAGAAAGAAATGTCATCTAGAATCGCAAGATGGGCTCTTCAATTACAAGATTTTAACTACAGTGTGGAACATAGACCAGGTATTCGTATGAAACATGCAGATGCCCTATCACGTAATTCAATTTACAGCGTAATACAAGATGGAATTATTGCGAAACTAAAATCAGCACAACAAAATGATGAAAATGTCCAGAAAATTTGTGAAGAACTGAAGGAAGGAACCGAAAACGATTACAGCTTGAAGAATGGAGTTCTATACAAATATTCTGATGGATATGATCTGCTAGTGGTTCCAAAGAAGTTACAGACTGAACTTATCCGAACCGTACATGATAATGGGCATTTTGGCGTAATAAAAATGAAGGAAATAATTTCTAAATATTATTATATCACCAAACTTGAAGACAAAATTAGAAACGTGATCCAAAATTGCATCCCGTGTATATTAGTAACAGCGAAACGTGGCAAACAACAGTGTTTTCTCAATCCAATAGATAAGAGTGGAGGACCTTTAGATACTTATCACATCGATCATCTAGGACCCATGCAAGCTACAAATAAAAATTATCAATATGTTTTAGCAATAGTAGATGCCTTTACGAAATTCATATGGATTTTTCCAACTAAAACAACGAATACTAAAGAGACTTTAGAGAAGTTAGAGGTATTACAAAGGACTTTTGGCAATCCAAGAAGAATAATAACAGATAAAGGTGCGGCCTTTAGATCTACCGATTTTGCTAAATATTGCCAAGATGAAGGAATTGTTCACCATATGATAACAACAGGCGTCCCAAGAGCGAATGGACAGGTTGAAAGATTGCATCAGGTAATCATATCAGTACTTGCAAAATTAGCCATTGACAATCCACGAAATTGGTATAAACATGTTTATCAAGTACAAGGGTTTATGAATGGAACATTTCAAAGAAGCATAAACACAACGCCCTTCGAGTTAATGACAGGAACAAGAATTAGAAAGAAAGAAGACATTAGATTACAGGAGCTCATTGAAGAAGAAAATATTCAAATATTTAGGAACGAGAGAGAAGATTTAAGACTACATGCAAAAGAACAAATAAGGAAAATTCAAGAAGAAAATAGGAAGTCGTTTAATCGGAAAAGAAAAGAACCAAAGATTTATAAAATAGGCGATATCGTTGCCATCAAGAGGACACAATTTGGGACAGGATTAAAGCTTTATCCTAAATTCTTAGGACCATATAAAGTAAGTAAATGTAATCCTAACGATCGTTATTGTGTAGAAAAAGAAGGTAATGGCGAAGGTCCACTGAAGACTACCACCAGCGCTGACTACATGAAGCCATGGTCCCATGATCCAGAACCCGATGAAGATGCCGACGAGATGGACGACACCACAGCACCACTGTCCGAGGCGGAACCAGAAGCAGGACGGCCGAGTTGTGGGATTGAAAAATTCCCGCCAGAGAGTGAGAGAGAGAGCGGTGAGGAGAGAAGACGGGTGAAGTTGAAGAGTGGAAGATGGTGGTTCGACAGACGCGAAAGAAGATAGATAATATTGATGTTTAACTTTTCTTTTAATGTAATAATTCTTTAATATAATAATAATAGTGTTTGTTTACAATATACCTGCCCTTTATTCAAACATCTCACATACATAGTGCACTGAACTATATAAAATAACGGGAAAAACGATCACCACAGAGATGTACTTCCAGCATGGACCCCTTCATTTTGGATAAATTGGCTGCACTGCTAACCCCATATTTAGTGTCTTTCTTTTTAATCTAGTGTCTTTTATTTTAGCGGTTGCCTGTATTGCTGATATAATGGCGGGAATTTTAAATAAAATACACTAAAATAAAACATATAGTAAACCAAAAATGGATAAAACAAAAATACCGAAAAAGACGAACAAACCGAACGACAAAAATACAAAATAAAAACTACTATCGACGACCCGACGTGACGTATCGTTACAGAAGTCACTAACTTTAGGTAACATAAAAAAGACACTAATTATGGGGTTAGCAGTGCTGCTAATACACACAAAATGGAGGGCTCCATGGTGGAAGCACTTTTAATATGCATGTTTTGGAGATCATTCTTCCCGTTATTTTATATAGTTTAGTGACATAGTGTCATATTGAATGAATACTAAAAAATGGACATACGGACTAAACGGGCTTTGCATGCTCAGTGTACATAGAAAACTTGTAAAATGTAAACTGCTTTGTGGAAGATCCAGGAAAATTGCTTTTCAAATAAACTTAATACAGAATTATGGATACTAATTAGTTAATACCTAAAGTAATAAATACACATTTCTATTTATGTTGAATTATTTACAATAAATTCCTGATTTGCCCCTCCCTAGACCAAAAGCTGGGTACGCCCATGAACACGCGTTATAAGTATAAACAAATTGTGTTTATTTATGTGATTGTAATTTTTTTTCAACTTATTTTTTATTGTTTTTATGTCCATAAGTAGTATATGGGGCACTTCAGCACACTTTTCAAAAATGCAAAATCTGAACGCGTAAAAAGTATGATAAAACCCTACAAAATAGTATGTTTTATGTGTAAAAAAGCGTTATTTAGGTTAAATTTAGCACGTTTTTTACTACAACAAAAAAAGTTGAACGCCGAAAACCTGAACGTCCGTTTGGGACAATTTGAACGCTAAAACCGTTCAGGACACTTTGAACGATTTGTAACACAACTATTCTGAACGGTTCTGAATGTCGAAAACTTGAACACCGAAAACCTGAATGCCAAAAAACCTGAATGTGCAAATAGGAATTGGTTGTCTAACTGTGGTTGCGGTTGTTTAACTGTCCTGAAGTGGTCCTCGAGCTTAGAATAGTGGTCGCGGTAGTTAAAATCCGTATGGGCGTGTGTCTATACAATTTGCGTGAATGTTGATAATTACGCGCTTGTCATATGTGAGTTTAAATGTTTGATAAATGATAGTGCACTGTGCAGATTGCAGATGTACACTTCTGCGAAATCGCAGCCGTTGCTATGACGTAACACGGCGAGTGACTCATACCAAACAGTTCTTCTGTTGAGATAAATATATTAACATAATTTTATTGTTATAAATGGAGAACAAAACTAATTATGCAAGTATGTTCAACAGTACGTCTTCTCAATTTATAAAACTATCTGATTTGGAATTAAATAAACCTTATAAAATTATATCTTTTGAAACTATAAAGTATCATTACCTCAGAGATTTAATAAAAATATTCCACAAATTAAAGAAATGAATAAAAACCCACTCAGTTTAGTTTATGAAGGTAAAATAGAAAAAAATAACAAACAACTTCATATTATTAAGTTTATTTAAAAATATATGAACAAAACAATTATTTTTGAAGTACACTTTTACAACTGAATAAACATAAAATCGTAGCGCACTGCTATGACGTGACAAACAAATTACAGTTGAACAAAAATTGGTTGATAATTATATAATCACAAATTACAATTGAACAGAAAATTTGAAAATCGTAGCATGCTGCGATGACGTCACTAGTTGAAAAAATCTCAGCACGGTGCGATGACGTCATAACTCGTATCCATGTCGTTTAAATTTACAGATGTGTGGCTGCAAAAACTGTTTCACAGCGATGTGTTTTTAAGATGTTTTTTTGAAGAAGTTAGACTGTAATAAAATAATAAATTAGTTTAAAATATATGCAATATTTAACAAAAGTACTTACGTTAATCATATTCATAATCGTCAGATTTATCGGATTCATTGTTATCAAGCGATAAATAATAGTTTTTAATTTTTTCTGTATTGTTTTTATTGTCTTCTTTTAATTTTTCGTGCTGCTCCATGAGAAACATTATTTTGTTATTTAGTTTATTTATTTGTATTTTAACTTTTCTTATATGTTCCACTTTATTCTTCGTTAATTTTTTATTTTTCTTGGTTTTGTAGTAAATTATTTATATTTGTATTATATGTTAGTTTATCGTAAAACATGGAAATTTTGTTTTCAACTTTAGATTTAATTTTTCGATTGAATTTTTCACTATCACTTAATTGAGCGCTGTTATATGAAGTTGCAGCACTGTTTGAACCATTAAGGTTATTATTTACTTGGTTACGTTCTTCACTGTCTACTTGCATGGGTTCCATATATTACTGTACTGTACTGTAAGTTTTATCTAGCGCTTATATATCTACGCAAGGAAATATTCTAGAATATTCCATTTGCACATGCGTGTTATAACAGCACCGAATACGGTGGCAATTCTTGTCGGCACTGGTTTTAAAACGCGTGCTTGTGCACCGTTTTTTATTGTATGAGATGAGTAATTTGTGGTGCAACTGTTTGCATTGAACCTGTAAGAACATGCACACAGATTCTAGAAGATTCTACAATTATCATGTACACCAGATTTTTCTAAGAATTGCATTGTTGTTATAGGATTCCGCAAGATGTCGTTGGATTACTTAAGTTGCATAACCATTTAAATTTTTCTTTTTTAAATATTTTTCTACAGCGAAATAAGTGATATTTTCTAAAAATTCACGTTCTTTATCGTATATTTCTTGTTCACTGATTTTATCAGATTTATATCTGATTTGTGTCTGTTTATATAAAGAATCACTTACAATTCGAAGTTATAGAAAATGTCACCTATAAGAATATTGACACTATTGTCATCAAAATTAAGAACATTACTTATATTCTTATTTACCGACCGCCTGATATAAATATAAAAGACACTCTTGATTACATAGATAATTTGCTAGAGAAATACCAAAGAAATTGTATTGTAATAGGAGACTTTAACATTGATCTTCTAAAGCAAAACAAAAATATTACACAGTACATAGATATTATCCGTAGTAATGGATTTAAAATTAATAATTCAGTTACACCAGAAGCATCTACCAGAAATACAGCTATTATAGATCATGTATACAGTAGTATCAAAAATTGTAAAATTAATGTTATTGTCCAAATAACAGGATTATCGGACCATAATATTATTCAAATATATAGTGACAAACTAGCGACTCAAAAACCAAGTAACGAAATATATAAAACTATAATTGATTATAAGAGTTACAGAAATGAATTTATTAATAAAATAAGAACATTAAATGTAAACAATTTTGAAACTTTACAAAAAATTATACAGGAGACTAAAGAAAAATGCAGCAAAACAATAAAGATAAAAAGCAACAGTAAAACTTGGATGGATAAACAAATATT
Organism: Agonum fuliginosum; assembly: GCA_947534325.1. NCBI lineage: Eukaryota > Metazoa > Arthropoda > Insecta > Coleoptera > Carabidae > Agonum > Agonum fuliginosum. The sequence goes on from OX384033.1 coordinate 10,931,985, forward strand.
AGACTTAATAAAAGAAAAAGATAAATTATACCGAAAAATAAAACTAGAAAGAAATGAACATGTAATAAATAAACTAAATGATGAATACAAAATAATTAAAAACAAAGTAACAAACACAATTAAAGATAAAAAGAAACTATACTTTTCCAGGAAAATAGAAAATTGTGGAAATAATGTCCGGAATTTATGGAAAACAATCAATGAAGCAATCAATTATAAGAAAAAAACAAGAGAAGAATTTACTTCAGAAATTATTTATAATGAAAAACACTGTGTAGATAATTATTCAAAAGCAGAAGCATTAAATGAGTATTTCATTAACGTAGCTGCTGAGCTTAGAAAAAACAACGAACCTCAAAATAATATTGAGAACAATATACCAATCTGGAATACTAAATCTATCTATCAAAGACCATGCGATGGAAATGAAATCTTAAACATAGTAAGAAAACTGAATAGCAATACTAGTCCAGGAATAGATAATATAAGTTCTAAAGACATAACTACTGTAGAAGATATAGTAGTTCCTATAATAACTAAGCTAGTAAATAATGTCATTGAAGAGGGGAATTTTCCAGACACATTAAAGATAAGTAAAGTCATCCCAATATACAAATCTGGGAAAAAAACTGTGCCTAATAACTACAGACCCATATCTTTGTTGAGTATTTTCTCAAAAATTATAGAGAAAATATTAAAGAATAGAATAATCGATTTTATTAATAAGACTATAAAGTTTGACACACATCAGTATGGTTTTCAAAACAATTCCAGTACCCAATCCACTGTGGCAGATTTTACTACACAAGTCTTAAAAGAAATTGACTCCGGAAACCAAGTTGCATCAATTTTCATTGACTTCTCGAAAGCGTTCGACACCATTGACACCTCGCGAATTGTAGAGAAGCTCGATCAAATTGGGATACGAGGGACAGCACTTCAACTAATCGAAAGTTACATCAACAATAGAAAACAGTGTACAGTTGTAAATAATGTGCTTAGTGAATTTAAAAGTGTAAAATTCGGAGTTCCACAGGGATCTGTGCTAGGGCCATTATTGTTCACTTTGTACGTGTGGGATCTTCAAAAAGTTCATTTGGCCGGAAAATACTATACATTTGCAGATGATACGGTTTTAATATATAGTGGAAAGACGAAAGAAATTTTAACTAATATAATAAACGAAGACTTAAAAATATTTACTGATTGGACAATCTCGAATAACTTGTTTATAAACATTAATAAAACAGTGTACATGACTTTCAACCTAAGAGGAAATCAAGAACAGTTAATACTATATATGCAGAATAAACAATTAAATATAGTGAGAGAATACAAGTATCTTGGACTATGGATAGATTATAGACTAACTTGGGAAAATATGATTAAACATATATGTGATAAAATTATACCATTGATTGCCAACTTGTATAAATGTAACTACCTTTTATCTCTAAAAGCAAAAAAACATATTTATTACTCTTATGTTCAAAGCCATTTAACATACTTAATATGTACTTGGAGTACTTGCAGTAAAATATTATTTGAGAGAGTACAAAGACTTCAAAATAAATCAATAAAAGCAATATTTGGTATACCAAGATTAACATCCACTAGTATATTATTTCAAAAAACCAATTTACTAACAGTGACACAATTAATGATGATAGAACAATGCGTATTTATACATAAGGTTTTTAATTTTAAATGCAACACGGAATTAAATATTGGAAAAAACTGTCATAATAGTAATACTAGACAAGCTAGTCATATTAGAACAATTAAATGTAGTAGTGTTAAGGCTTACAACTCAACATACAATAATAGTATTGGAATGTATAATTCAATTAATGAAAACTTAAAAATAATCAAAAATATAAAAACTTTTAGGCATTACGTAAAAGAATTTATTAAAAACAAGTAATTTATATATAAAACTGTGTATCAAATTAATTAACAACAGCTTGAATTTGTAAATGTTTACATAAAATAGTGTTTCTCATTTATTTAATTTAAAACCTTATTTTGTTATTATTGACTGATGATATTGTTTATTGTATTAAGCTATACTTTTTGCTAGAATATGTGATATTTTATCTTAATGTACAAATGTAATTTGAATTTTATTTAAAACTTAAATTTTATATATTGCAAAAATATTATTTACTGTTTAAAAATTATATTATGTAATGTAAGGATCTGGATACCAGTGCCAAGCACTGCCTACAGATTCCAAAATGGATATTTAAATAAATAAATAAATATAATAATAGCATATTTGTGTAAAACTTGTAGCATTTTTTAAACTCAATCATTTTTTCTTTAATATGTAATACTTCACTGAGCGTCATTAAAAGTGCACTACCGAGAGCTAAACCAGCAAGAGGTACAAACACAAACGCAGATAAACTGCTTATCGGAAAAATAACCTCGCCAATATGAATACAAATATTAATATTACTATACTATTTATAACTTTTACGATATACATATTTTCTTTTCTCTAGATATTCTTCCATTTATAAATGAGTAAAAAAGGATCAGGTATTGTGAATAAATTAATAAATAATTTACCATTTGAAGCACATATTCCAGGTTATAATTATTGTGGACCAGGTACTAAATTACAGAAACGACTAGCTAGAGGAGATAGAGGTATAAATCCTTTGGATGATGCTTGTAAAGAACATGATATTGCATATTCTCAGTATAAAGATGTAAAAAATAGAAATAAAGCAGATGAAATACTTGAATATAAAGCATGGGATAGAGTTAATAGTAAAGATGCTACAGTTGGCGAAAAAGCTACTGCATGGACAATTACAAATATTATTAAAACTAAACGTAAAATAGGTATGGGTATTAATGATAATTTTTCTGATAATAAATCAGATAAAATGAGTAATGTTTTAACACAGTGTCAAAAAAATAAAATTAAAGCAGCAAAGAAGAATAAAACAGGTACAGCAATACAATTATCAAAAACTCAAGTAAATAAAATAAGTAATTTAAAATCAGGTGGTAATTTACCACAAACAATATCATTTTTAGCATCTACTTTAGTAAATGCATTTAAAAAAACAGGTTCAAATTCTAAATCTGTTACAGAGACAATAAATAAATTACAAAAACATGGTGGTTCAATATCATTACCTATACAATCATTATTGAAACATATATTACCAAAAACTGGTGGAAAAATATATTTACCAGCTACTAAAATTATAAATGAAAAAGTTGGAGGTAGTTTAACTAAAATAGCAGAAAAATATGGTGGTTTTTTACCATTTGCTATACCACCTATAGTAGCACTTATTGCAAAAGCTATAGCTACTGGAACTGTAGCTGCTGCAGCAGGACATGCATATAAAAAAGTTACAGGTTCTGGTATGTTTTCATTAGGTAATGAAGATTGGAATAAATCAAAAAAAAAATAATTTCAGGTATTCCAGATAGACCATTATCAAACTTTGAGTTAATAAATTATGCTAAACAGTTAAAAATACCATATTTTAGAGGTGTATTCATGGACGATACTTTACCTAATAAAATTCATAAATATGAATCAGGTATTGTGAATTTAGACTCAAATTCAGGTTCAGGAACTCACTGGATATGTTATAAAAAGAATAATAATAATGTATACTATTTTGATTCTTTTGGTAATGTGAATCCAGAAAAAAAATTAATGAAATATTTTAATAGTTCAGGAAATGTAGATATATTTTATAATTATGATAGGTATCAAAAATATAGTCAAACAATTTGTGGTAAATTATGTTTGATATTTTTGTTATATTAAGGGAGCCCTAAATTAGGACCCCTATATATTATGATATGTTTCTATAATAAATGTGTGTTGGTATATATTTATTAAATAATTTAAGAAACTTAAATTCTTCTGTTTTAGAAGTAAATTATTATCCGCCATTAGATATAAGTGATGCGAATTATGAAATGTGTTTTCTAGGTTTAAAAACTTGTTTTAAAATACCAAATGTTTCAGAAAAGCTAAAAAATAATACATTTACGTATAAAAAGATAATAAACTAATAACTGAAATTATAGAAACTGGTACATATGGAATTGTTCATTTAAAGGATATTTTTGAAGAAATAATCGGTAATGGCTTTGTAATGACACCAAATATTAATACTTTTAAATGTGAAATAAAGTCTATATATCCAATAGATTTTTCAACAGATACTTCTATTGGTTCATTATTAGATTTAATAAACGAAAACTCGAAGCAAATAAAAAACATATTTCAGATAACGAAGTTGATATATTTAAAAAAAAACACCTAGAGTTCATTGTTCGTTAGTATTAGGTCAATATATAAACACAATACGTACAAATGTTATTTATTCTTTCTATATTAAAGTAAAACCAGGTTATGATATTGTAGAAGAACCGCAAAATCATCAATATTTTTCCATAATAGGTAAGAATTATATTGATACACTTATTATAGAAATTAGAGATGAATTTGGTAACTTGATAGATTTTAGAGGTGAATATATTGAAGTAAAAGTTAAAATAAGAAAGATTTTTTCTTCTAATAAATGAATAAAGATATTGAGAATTATTATTACAACTCTTATCTACCTCAACAAAGAAGAGATTATATTAATATACCTAATCGTGTTACAACAATTAATATAACCATTTACTTCCAACACCAACTTTCCAGTCGAATATTCATCTTTTCATCAATTAATATAACATCTCAAAATTCTGTTTTTGATACTGCAAATAGTAAATTAGTAATAAACGGTGTTATTGAAGCAGTTGGAAATGACCCATTAACAGAAGCTAATTTTAAGACTATTGATTTTTGGCCACTTCATCTATATAGTCAAATTAAATATTACATGTGTGGTGATTCTATTAATTATACAGAACTTGTTGATGCTCCTGGATATAATGTTAGAATTAAAAATGAAGTAATGTTAAATAAAACTAAATTAGCTTATTGGTTTGGTGGTAAAATATTAAATAAAAGCGGTAAGTTCTCAGTTACAATACCATTAAATAAAGTATTTAGTATTATTGAAACTAATAATAAGCCTATAATGCGCATAAGTCAAACATTAGAACTTTTAAGAAATCTTGATGATAGTAATTGTTTAACAGTACCAACAGCATTAAAAGATAAAGTAAAAGTAAATATAACTGATGTTTTTTGGGAAATGCCTATTATTAAGCCATCTTTAGAAGCTGAATTAGAAATTAATAAAATTATAGAATCAAGTAGAGATATTAAATTTAATTTTAAAAATTGGATTTATAAAAATCCTACATTAATTACACCAGGTGTAAAATCATTTACTTGGGACATAGGTAATATGTCAAAAGCACCTTTAATGCTATATTTGCTTTTCAAATAGATAGAGATCGAAATATTGAAAAAGATAATACAAAGTTTGACCACTCTAACTTGAAAAATATAAAAGTTATGTTAGATGATAAAGAATATCCTGGTACAGATTTAGGTTTAGATTTTGAAAATAATAATTATGGTAAAGGATATACAATGTATGAAGATTTCAAACCAAGTTATTACAAAAATTTGAGTCCATAATTATATGAATATATTATTAGTTATGAAAAATTCTTATATAATCCAATTTTTATTGTTGATTTATCTTACCGCGTATCAATTACAAAAAAAGTTGTTACAAATATTACATCTGAATTTACATTTAATAACGCTGTTGCAGCAAATACAAGAGTACATTGTCTAATAGTAAGTGATGCATTATTTTGTTATAACGATCATACTAACTTGGTTAAAAAGAATTATTAATAAATGGAAGTAAAAATTAAAAAACATGGTTCTGGTTTAAAACAAGATATAATTATTGAAAAACAATCAAAATTATATAAATATTTTCTTAATATTGTAAGAGGGGCTATTGTTGGTAGTTCAAATTGTGGTAAAACACATCTAGGTTTATCAATATTAACAGATTCAAAAAACGGTTTAATTTATACTGATTTACATATTATTTCTACATCATTATATCAACCAAAATATTTATATTTGAAAAATTTTATTGAAAAAGTAAATTCTTATTTACCAAAAAAATATAAACATAATTATTACGAGTATTCAAACTCAAATGATATTATATCTTTAGAAGATATAAAACCAAATTCTGTAATTATAATTGATGATATAAGTTATAGTAATGATCAAATTGAACAATATTTTAGTAGTGGAAGACATAAAAATATTAATTGTTTATATTTATGTCAAACATATTCTCGTCTACCTAAACAAATGGTTCGTGATAATTTAAATTTAATTATATTATTCAAATTAGATAACACAAACTTGAAACATATTTATGATGATCATGTTGGAACAGATATGACTTTTGATAATTTTAAAACATTATGTAATATATGTTGGAAAGAAAAATATGATTTTCTAAGCATAAACAAAGAAAATGAAAATGGTAAATACATGCGTAACTTTAAAGAAATATTAGACATACAATTAACATAACACAGATTTAAATATTAACTGATTCGTTAATAAATATAGTATGAAGTTGTGTAATCAAAGGGGCGAACGTTCACCCCTATATTATTATACATATAACACATAAAACACAAAACATAACACATAAAACATAACACACAAAAAACACATAAAACATAACACATAAAACACAAAACATAACACATAAAACATAACACATAAAACACAACACAACACAAAACACAACACAACACAATTATTTTATATATATATATATATATATAAATATATATATATATATATATATATATATATATATATATATATATATATATATATATATATATATATATATATATATATATATATATATATATATATATATATATATATATATATATATATATATGGCGCATGCGCGGGTAAAAAGTCCATTTTTGTGTAAATGGAGTTAAGTGCACCACTAGGATCAACAAACCGTTTTCTTCGGTTGTGCAAAGGGATATATCTTTACCATGCCTCTACTGCGCATGATCACTTTGTTTATAGTGTATATAAGTCACCAAATATAACTTGAAATTGTGCAAAGTGGTATAACTTAACTTACATCCCTTTACCTTCTATAATAATTAGAAAAGTAGAATTGTAAACGGGTACAAGTTGACTTATACCTCTTTGCACAGATTGTTTTAGGCGGCAACAAGTTACTTATGCCATTATGCGCACAATAATGTGAAGTTAACATAACCTCAAAAGCAATAAAATCAGATTACCGTTGTGTTTGCGTAAGTAAAACGCCAATTCTTCCACAGAGCCATGTCTAGAGCTGCAAAAATTTTGAGTTTGTGCAATGCAAGTTGTGAAACAGTTCCTACGATTAGTACCGGTCGTACAGGTAAATAATATTAATATTAGATAATAAATTAAACAGATTTTATTACAATTGAGGTTAATATCAATTTTTATTATTATTATTGTTGAATTGGAAAGTATAACGCAAGGTAGTAAAATAGTAGAAACAAACTCTGTACAGCATAATTCAGATACGATGATAAAACATAATTTATCTACAAAAATTCAACCTAATATCAATATGCATAATAATCGTGGATATTCAACTACAACCCACGTTGTTGAATGCAGTTTTGAAAGAAATGAAACAGAAGAAATTCAAAACGAATTAGTAGAAGAACCTGTTGATGATAGTGACAAAGATCCAGACTATGATCCCGAAAATTCTGAAAGTGATAACGATATCAGCGAGAATAAGAAAAAACAGATTAGGATAGATGAAGAAACCAACAACGAAGTTTTTAGTGTTGTTGTGACAGACAAAGCACCAACAAAAAAAAGAGGAAGTAAAGGAGAAACAAGAGAAGTAAGATCTCAGAGGAAAATTAATAGAAACCAAGGCAAAGAATATAAGACATCAAAGGGAAAAGTAATTCGGGGAAGAGTATGTAAGAAGCTAACTACTTGTCGAATGAAGTGTTGTGAAAGAATAGCTGATGAAACGAGAGCAAAAATATTCGCAGAATACTGGTCTATGGGTAGTTTTGATAAGCGAGTGGCTTATATCGCTAGCTTGGTGCAAAGTGAACCTAAGAAAACCACAAAAACCAAAATGAACGACAAAGATAAGCAAAAACATAGATTTTTAACCCATAAATATCACCTTTGCGTAAGTGGTAAGTTCATACCAGTATGTAAAGGATGTTTCCTAAAATCATTCGATGAAACGCGAGTTTTTAACAAATGTGTTACAAAATAAATCCTCATCCAGTGGTATTACGACCAATGATAAGAGAGGTAAACATGAACCAAAAAGCAAAACCTCCTCAGAAGATATTGATTTAGTAAAAAAACACATTTTGTCGGTACCAGTTTATGAAAGCCATTATTCAAGACAAAAATCAAGCAAAAAATATTTACCATCTCATTATACATTAGCTCGCTTGTATGAAGAGTACATAAAGTGGAATTTGGTTAAAAAACCTGTCTGTCGAAAAATATATGAGAAGGTATTTCATTCTATGAATATTGGAATTAAAAGCCCAAACAAAGACAGTTGTCAAAAATGTGATAAATTCCATATGCTTATTAAAAATTCAACCAGCGCACCTGAAAAAAGAGAAACTGGAAAGAGAATTGCTTATCCACCAACAAGAAGCTGAATATGCCTACTCGATGAAAAGACAAGACAAAGAAGAGGCTAAAAATGATTCGTCTAAAGAGGTTCACACATTTGATCTTCAACAATGCTTGCCCACACCGGACATAAAAACATCTGTTGCTTTCTACAAGCGACAGCTTTGGACTTATAATCTTACATTACATAGATCAAACGACAAACAATCGTTTTGTTTCATGTGGCACGAGGCCATAGCAGCTAGAGGCGGAAATCAAATGGCGTCGTGTTTATATAAATATTTTTCACATTCTCTATCTGAAAGTATCAAGCATGTTGTGTTATATTCTGATACATGCGCCGGGCAAAACAAAAATAGCCATATGTGCTTGATGTTCACAATGATCATGTTATACTCAAAAAATCTAGAGTTTATAGACCACAAATTTCTTGTGAGTGGTCACACTCACATGGAATGTGATAGTGACCATTCCATCATAGAAAAAAAAAAGAAGAAATATGATGCTCCAATAGAACATCCAAGAGATTGGATGCAGTTGGTGCGGTTATGTGGAAGAAAACAACCCTTCATTGTGGAAAAAATGAAAACTACAGATTTCTTGGACTTTTCCGCACTTTTTAAAAGCTCTTTTCAACAAAAAAAGTGAATACATATGGCGAAAAATTTTCATGGAGAGATATAAAGTGGTTGAGATATGGAAAAGAATGTGGAATTGTTTTGTATAAAACGACATTAGATCCCGATTCACCTTTTAAGAAAATAAATTATAGACGAAAAGGTCGCAAATTAACTACGAATAATATGAAAATACCGCTATGTTATGACGGACCAGAACCAATTAGTGATGAAAAAAAAATCTTATTGAGCTACTGCCATATATAGACACAAATTTTCATGAATTTTACAGAGGTCTTCTATCAAAGAGTGACATCGCTAATGTACTTCCTGACATCGTACATAGTACAGATGACGAAGATGAAGATTAGATTTTTCAATACAAATAGTAGCTAAAGTTGTGAAAAGGGGTATATGTCAACATTTTTGTTTATTTTTGGTGTAAATAGACATAAGTAATTGTTTTTTTTCTGAAAACATCAAGTTAGTGTAAGTTTTTAGTTGTATTTAAACTCTAATAAAATGATAATTTGTTCTTTACCTAATAATATCTCTTTTTGTGTTACCTAATAAAAGTTTTAAACCGACTTTCTCCATATTACACATTTATGACTTATATCCCTTTACCCGCACATGCGCCATATAAATGGATGTTAAACTAGCAAAAAAAGTTATTGAGTCACGTAAAAAAGCAAAAGAGGCATTTGATACATATCATCAAACAGAAATAGCTAAAAAAGAAAACTTTAAAAAACAATATAAACCAATAATTAATGAATTAATACCTATAAAAAGCTCTATTGATGATCAAAAAAGTTCTATAGATAAACAAATTGAATATTTTCAGGAACAATTAAATATTTTAAAGCAATTAACACTAAAACAAAAACCAGATTCACAATTATCAATTGAGGAAATTAAGCCAGGTTCATCAAGAGATAGAGTATTAGGTGAACAAAATTTAGGTGATGTGTATCTTTCAAAAACAGATAATATAGATGAAACATTTGGTATTAATCATAGTAACAGTCGTATTGGTAATAAAAAATTACAGGTTACATATGATAAAGATTACATTTATTTAGTGGATAATAATGGTAAAACTGTATTAAAAGCATCATCTACAGAAGGTTTATGGAGTTTATTAACTCAAGAAAACCCAGAAGTTGAATATACAGTAAATGATTTACAAAATTATTATAAAATTTTGGTAGCTAGTGATGCAATGGGTAAACCAAATAACCCAAAATTGCCAAAAAGTAGTAAAGGTTATAAGTATACTAATATTATAAAGAATTTGTGGGAAGAATATAAACTAACAAGCAGTTATAAGCAAATACCAAAACGTAAGAAAACATCTAGACAAAAAATGCAAGATGAATCTAGAGCAAAATCACCAGAATATGAAGAATATACTACACCAAATACAACTGATATTTCAGCACCTTCTACACCAATAAGAATTACAGATACATCTGATAATTCAGATATATCTATTACACCTGTATCACAATATTATTCATTGGAAAACTTGTCTAATTTAACTTCAACACCAAAAAAAGGGGGTAAAATTAAGCCAAAATTTAAAAACTATAAAGAAAATGTAGACTATGTTTACTGGAATGATATAGCAGAATTAGAAAAAAGATTAAAATTTCTTAATGCTGAAAAATCAGCTGATAACGACAACGTTGAAAACGAAATTATAAATATAGAAGAATTAAAAGAAGAAAAAATAAAAAATAAGTTTGCACCTAATGACTGGTTTTAGATATTTATTTTAGTGTAATAAATGGATGGCTTTGGCAATGTTATTAGTGATTATTCTGATACTTTTATATTTTCAAGAGGTCTAAAAGGCGAACCAGGAGTTGGTTTTAAATTAACAGCAGACAATAACTACGATATGCAATACAAAAGATTATGTAACACACAAGAGCCTAAAGAAGACACAGATGCATGTAATAAAGGTTTTTTATCAAAAATAATTCGTGAGCAAAATAATCGAATTCAACAAGTGGATAATAAATACCATACTGAAACAAATAAAATACATACAACTATTAACATAAAATTTAATGAGAATAATGATCAAATTAAAATGTTTTCAAGTACTACAGAGAAAATTATAAATTTAAAGTACAATTCAATTAATAAGAAATTAGAGAAAACTAAAAGTGAATTAAAGGACTCAAATAATAAAAAAATTAAAACACTTGCAAACGGTTTTCTTAATTTACATAAAGCAATAAATGATTTAGTTCAGGTATTTGCTAATAATACTAATAAAATAGTAAACGATAACTATAGCGCAATTAATAAAAAAACTGAACTTACAAAGGAAGATTTTCTTGACTTTATTAAAACATTTAACACAACGCTACAAACCATTGCTACAAACACAAATAATATATAAAATTTAAATTATGATACAATTAGTAGACTGTTAGAGTAGACGCAGACCAACGTTATGTTTATTTTTTTTATTAATAAATGGTTGAATTAATATATTGTCTTAAATGCAAATCACAAACAAATTCAACTAATGTAACAGTAACAGTAACTAAAAATGGGCAACTAATGTTACGAGCAAAGTGTTCTGAATGTAGTTCAAAGAAATCAAAGTTTGTAAAAAAAATTTAAGTGACAGCCCAAGTCATAACGCTAGAGAACAAATTGCAAATGAATTACACAAACCTCTGAGACGTAATTTTCCAACCCGTAAAGTAATAACATATGGCATTGATGACTTATGGCAAGCTGATTTGGTTGAAATGATACCGTATTCAAAAGTTAATAAAGGTTGTAAATATCTATTAGTTGTAATTGATGTGTTTTCTAAATATGTGTGGGCTGTTCCTGTTGAAAATAAAACTGGAAAAAGTATAACTGTTGCATTTAAATCAATTTTGGTAAATCGATTACCGAAAAATCTTCAAACTGATAAAGGTCTAGAGTTTTACAATACAGATTTTCAAGCATTAATGAAAGAAAATAATATTAACCATTACTCAACGTATTCAGAAAGAAAAGCAAGTGTAGTTGAACGAGTTAATAGAACTTTAAAGGAAAAGATGTGGAAACAATTTACAATTAATGGATATTACAAGTGGCTTGATATGTTACCACAATTAGTAAATACTTACAATCACACTAAACACAGTACAATAAAAATGACACCCATTGAAGGATCAAAGAAAAAGAATGAAGAAAAGTTAAAGCCTTTGTTTCAAGAAAATATTCCAGATAAAAAACCCAAATATAAAATAGGATATAAAGTTAGAGTATCGAAATATAAAACTATTTTTGAGAAAGGTTATACACCTAATTGGTCAAATGAGATATTCACTGTGTGTAAAATAATATACTCTAATCCTATAACTTATCATTTGAAAGATTATCGAGATCAAGAGTTAAAAGGCTGTTTTTATGAAGAAGAGTTAAATTTTGCTAAAGATGAAGTTTATTTGGTTGAAAAGGTAATTAAACGTAAGGCTAACAAAGTATTTGTAAAATGGTTGGGCTTTGATAATACACATAATTCATGGATTGACGCAAAAAATAATCAATTACCTAACAGATAAAGATAATAATATATGGTTCAAAGCAAAAGATATAAAAATCCTGAACGTTCAGTTAGAAATTATGTTAAAGATAAACATCGTAAAAACTATGTTAATATAGGGGTGACCAATTCGGTCACCCCTTTGAATAACCAACCACATACTATTTATATATCAGAACCGGGTATATATTCATTAATTTTAAAATCAAATATGCCTATTGCTGAAAAATTTCAAGACTGGGTTGTTGCAGAAGTACTTCCATCTATAAGAAAATATGGTGAATACAAGATGGAGGCAAAGTACAAGGCTATAGTTAGCAATCTAAAAAGTAAAGTAGAATCTTTAGCAGACAAAATTGAAGAAATAAAACATGATGTAGTTTCTAAACCAAGCAATACAAACAAACACCATCAGTTTATACTTATTGAGAAAAATCATATGTGGGAGTATCCTTATTATGTTTTAAAAATTCAGAAACGGAAAGCTAATAATCGTATCAAGGTACTAAGAACTGTCTACCCAAATCTGGAAGTTATACTTAGACTTGAGTATAATCCAAACAGTATTAATTTATATAACAAAATGAAAGAAACTATTAATATGATACACTATGGAAATCATTTTGATACCAATCTTTCTCAAACCGAATTGTTGTATGAGATAACAAAAATCATAAACCTATAATTTCTATCTAATAAATAATGATGAGTCAGTACTTGCAACTTCGAATGATTGATAGTTTTCTAACAGGTCTTTCACATATTTACTTTGTTGAGTTTGTGAATGATTATGGTTTTCCAATGGAGATTGATTCTAGTAAAGTTAATTGGAATGAAATGTCAGGTAGATATGATTTTGATGAAAGCCATATTGTAAAATATGAAAATTTTATTAACTTTACTATATTATCAAAGAGAAAAGATTTGGGTGAAGATATATGTATGAGGTATTTACATAAGGTTGATTGGCCAGAAATATCATCTCATGAAAATTTAAGTGAGGATTTTTTAGAAGAAATGCATGAATATATAGACTTTAATGTTGTTGCTAAAAGAAAGAATTTAAGTGAATACTTTATGACTAAATATGCAAACAAACTGCCTTGGTCTGTTATTTCAACTAGAAAGAATTTAAGTTTAGATTTTATTAGAACACATCAAGATAAATTAGACTTTTTTGAAATATCATATCAACAAAACTTAGATGAAGAGTTTATTAGAGAGTTTCAAGATAAATTAGATTGGACTGTGTTATCATATTATTGGAAACGATACACTCAACAATTTTTAGAAGATTACCATAATAAAATTCATTGGGATATTATTTTTAAAGCTGTTAAATAAATATTTTTTCTCTAATAAATGGCAACAAAGAAAAACCTGATAGATTGTGCTCGTAGTTTAAGAGAACGTGTAGATAAACTAATTGAAACTGATACCAATTGGTCTAATAACAATTTTAAAGATTTTAAGAGTGGACTTACTAATTTTATAATTCAATTAAATAGAACAAATGAAGTAAATCTAGTCGAATATGTTCTTAGCTTAAAACAGTTTGTTAATAAACTAATTGAAACTGAAGGTGGGGAGCTAAATAATGACGATTTAGATTTTTGTATAGACTTAATAAATCAACTAGATATGGCAAATGAAAATATTAACATTCCAGTTATTGATAACAGTACAAATAATCTGGAAGCATTGGTTACATGCATTGAAGATATTAGTAACACGGTTAAAGATACAAATAATCGTGTAAAATCATTAGAAGAGCTCGAATCAATCATAGACATGTCTGCTCCAACTGATGAGGAATCAATTTCAACAGATGAAGAATCAAATAATGCGAATCAGATAATGAGAAATCAAATAATGAGGAATCAGTGGTTAAAGAGTCAGTTGAGGAGCCTGTAGTTGAGGAATCAAATATTGAAGAACCTGTAGTTGAGGAATCAAATAATGAGGAATCAGATAATGAGAAATCAAATAATGAGGAATCAATGGTTAAAGAGTCAGTTGGGGAGCCTGTAGTTGAGGAATCAAATATTGAGGATCCTGTTGTTGAAGAATCAAATAATGATGATCCTGTTCTTGAGGAACCAGTAGTTGATGTATCAAATATTGAGGAATCAAATAATAATGAAGAGACTGTAATTGAAGAAGCAGTTGTTGAGGTATCAAATAATAATGAAGAAACTGTAGTTGAGGAACCAGTAGTTGAGGTATCAAATAATAATGAGCTAGTGGGTAAAATATTAGATTTAGGTGAAACTGTTTTTAAAATGATGTAATAAAAATAGGATTTAATGAAAATGTTAAGATTCATTATATGTTTGTGTGGAGTTATGCTTATAGAACAAGTCGTAAAGGTATTTGGCATCAATATGCAATAGATCGTGAAAGATTCCAACGACGAATTAATAAATGCTCAAATATTATTACACCATTGTTAAAAAATAAATTAAATAAATGATGTTTCTTAGTATTCCAGATGCTCCAGTTATAGATATTGACGATAAGGTTTATGAAAAATGTAGACAGTGTTTAGAATATTAGTTTAATGCTTTTGATCATGTACCAAATTGTGTGAATTGCGATTTCCATATAATTAATAAAAAAAATAAAAAATAATTCATTAAACCAGTTGATAAAATGAAATATGTTGAAAAATTAGTTCAGAATTATCGACTTGTAATTAAGCTTAATTTTTATACATCTCTTGATAGTGTAACTAAAGTAGATATAATTAAAAAATATCAATATTTACTTAATTATTTGTATACATGCGGTTATGAAAATTATGTAACACACAAATATTTTTTAAATAAATTCTTAAACGTGTCACAAATATCAAGAGATATATACGACAATTTATGGATTGATTTCATAAAATATTACAATAATTTGCAAGTTATTTCTAAATAAATGTGTTGTTATACGCTAAAATATTTTATTGCACCAAGATCCTCTAGTTATTGTAGATGTAAATGTAAATCATATTAACAAATTTTTTCTTTTATAAATGACTAACAAACAATATATATGTACAGTTTGTAAAGTTGAAAAAAACACAACCAACTTTTATAAAAATAAAAATGGTTATCAATCTCAATGTAAAGGATGTATGAAAGTCTATATGAAAAATTACATGAAAAAATATTATTATGAAAATAAAAATAAAATACAAGAACCAACTTTGTGTGAATGTGGCCAAACAGTTGTAAAAACTTACATGAAAGAACATTTAAAAAGACCTATACATTTTGGTTTAATGAGTATGAAAGAAAATTCACTCAAGATGGTAGAGTTCACAAATTCAAATTAATTTTATATTAACTAAAATTATTCTCTATTAAATAGAGATGAATGAACCAAGTACATCTCAAATAAATGCCTCAACAAATATTATCCAATATGCAAAATGTAATTTCTGTGGTGCTGATTATAATCCAACTAATAATCATGATTGTTTAAGTACAAAAACTGTTAAATATTTACGAGTAATATGCAAGAGTAAAAATATAAAAGGATATTCAAATTTAAAGAAAACTGAACTAGTACATAAAATTAAAACACATATACCTACACCAGCACCTAGATATAATATAAATAAAAAACCTACACCAGCGCCCAGAAATCATATAAAACCTATACCAACTCCCAGAAATAAACTACAAAACATTTACCAGTTTCATTCCAGTTTATTTAGTAAACCTAAAGCTAAGCGAGTCAAGAAAGAAAAGTGTAATGCTTGTAATATCTACCACTATATAGATCAATGTACTAACGACAGATTAATTATAGAAAATATAAGTAACAAATATATAATAAAATACAGCACACATCAAATAACTCTAAAAATAAAATTAAAAGATTTGTGTGATATTGAAGGTGATATTAATAAAATGATAAAGTTTATTAAAGAAAAAACAAATTATAAAAATGGTGATAAATTTTCACTAGTATTAGACTGTCCAAATTTAAGTTACCCTATGTTTGTAGATATAAGTAAAGATAATAAAGCTGAAAAAATTATTAACTACATCCACAAAGCTTTAAAGTATAATGAAAAAATTGATTTAGATCGCACAATATTTCATGCACAAGTAATTAATATACCTCAAAGAAGTGGTCGTACAAAAATATTAAATTTAACAGAAAATATAAAAACTAAAAAATCTATAACACTAATTAAAAATAAAGATAATTTATGCGCACCAAGAGCTATAATTGTAGCATTAACGTATCAAAACGGTCCAGAAATATTTAAAAAATTCAATTTATATGATAAAAATGTTACAAATAATGATATAAAGTATATTAGAATGGGCCGTCATATACAAACAATTTTAACAAATAATTTATGTAACAAACTACAAACATATAATGAAGAGGGCTTTACTCTTGAAGATATAAAAAATGTAGAAACATTATTAGATATTCAAGTTAAAGTAATTTGTTCTGACAATTTTAATTCTGTTATATATAGTGGAACTAATAAAGATATTACATGATACCTATATAAAAACGGCAACCACTTTGATGTAATTAATAGTATGACAGGCTTCTATGGCTCTAGTTATTATTGTGAAAAATGTGATAAAGCATACAAAAATAAAGAACATATATGTAAAATTGAAAAACAAAAAGTATGTAATGACTGTTTTAAACCTAATCATACAAATGAAGAAAATATTGTAAAATATGTAATATATGGTATTTTTATGAATCTTGTTATAAAAATCATTTGGAAAATAATGTATGTCAAACAAGAAAAAGATGCAAAATTTGTGAAAAAATATATAAAACTGACAAAAAACATAGCTGTGGCTGGGAGTTTTGTAGAAATTGTGAAAAACCTATACTAGCTAAAGAGCATAAATGTTATATACAACCAAAAATACAAAAATGGTACATGTTGTGAAAAAACATGTACTTGTAAATATTGTACATATACTGAAAAATATATATTTTTTGATTATGAAGCTCAGCAAAATACAGGTATACACATACCTAATTTAATTGTTGCTCAATACTTTGATGGTACTGAATTTATATTTTATAATAACGATGAATTTTGCAAGTGGTTAATTAATGAACAACATAAAGGATATACTTGTATAGCATATAATTCTAAAGCATATGATTCACATTTCATATTAAAATATTGTGTAGAAAATGCTTTAAAATCATACACAATATATAATGGCTCAAAACTCATGCTACTTGAAATTAAACAATTAACACTGAAAATAATTGATAGTATGAATTTTGTAGCTAGTTCTCTTAGTAGTTTCCCAAAAACATTTGGTTTGAAAGAACTCAAAAAGGGCTATTACCCACATTATTTTAATACACCTGAAAATAATAACTATTTTGGTCCGATACCTGATAAAAAATGTTATGGTTATGATTCTATGAAACCAGAACAACGAAAAGAATTCATAAAATGGTATGAATCAGTAAGTAAAGATTACATATTTGATAATGAAAAAGAGCTTCTCGAATACTGTCAATCAGACGTTAATATTTTAAGAAGAGGCTGTATAGACTTGCGAAAACAATTCCTTGAAATTGCAAACATTGATCCGTTTCAATATTTAACTATAGCTAGTGTATGTATGAGTATTTATAGATCAAAATATTTACAACCTAATACAATAGGTATAATAGATAAAGAACAAAAAGATTGTTATAGTCAAAAATCTATAAGTTGGTTAGAAAGTTTTGAAAATAAAAACATAAAACATGCATTAAATGGTAATGAAGAAATTATATTAGGTGCTAAAGTAGATGGTTATGATAGTATAAATAATATTATTTATCAATTTCATGGATGTTTTTGGCATGGGTGCAAGGAATGTTATACACCTGATAAAATTAATAATGTTACAAAAACACATTTCAGGTATTTGTATAGTAAAACTGTAATGAGAACTGAATTACTTAGAAGACATGGTTATAATGTTGTAGAAATGTTCCCACATTTCTACAACATGTAAGTGGGAAAAAGATTATTAAAAACGTGTAAAACCACATATTATTACATCTTTAGATCCAAGAGATTCATTTTTTGGTGGTAGAACAAATGCTACAAAATTAAAATATAAAGTTAAAAATAATGAAAAAATTAGATATATAGATGTTTGTAGCTTGTATCCTACGGTTCAATATTATGATAATTTTCCTGTTAAACATCCTATAATTATTAAAAAACCTAATAATTAAAATAATATTAAATGTAAAATATTACCACCTAAGCAATTATATCATCCTGTACTTCCTATAAAAGCAAAAATAAATAAAGATGAAAAATTAGTATTCCCATTATGTTACAAATGTGTTTTAAGTTATAATAATAACTGTACGCATAATAATGAAGAAAGATGTTTAACAGGTACGTGGACAACAATTGAAATTGAGAAAGCGCTAGAAAAAGGCTATCAAATAGAAGAAATATATGAAGTATGGCATTATAGACAAAAATCTAATAACTTATTTAAAGGCTATATTAAACACTTTATGAAAATAAAATTAGAATCATCACCGTGGAAAAATTATTTTAGAACAAAGGAAGAATATATATTATCAGTAAAAAACAAATTAGGTATAGACTTGGATCATGAGTCTATTATTGAAAACCCTGGTAGGAGAGCTGTTGCCAAAATATGCTTAAATTCGCTGTGGGGTAAATTTGGTCAAAGATTAAATATGTCCAAAACAGAATATGTAACTGAACCAGCTCGTTTTTACGAAATACTCTTAGATGACAGACTAACTAATATTGATTGCGTATTTGTTAACGATAATATTGTACATGTCACATATAAATTTAAAGACTACTATGTTGAAAATAATACAGCCACCAATATAGCAATAGCTTCATATACAACAGCTAACGCTAGACTACGTTTATATGATATGCTAGACAAATTAGGAGATAAAATTTTATATTTTGACACTGATAGTATTTTTTATATTGACGATGGTTCAAATACTGTTGAAACAGGTTGTATGTTGGGTGAGTGGACAGATGAACTTGGCTCTGATACTTATATTGAGGAATTTCTTTCAACTGGTCCAAAAAGTTATTCATATAAAGTTAATAATTGTGTATGTAATAATAAAGATATTAAATGTAAGTGTGTATGTAAAATTAAGGGCTTTACATTAAGTCATCAAAATTCTCAGAAACTTAATCATGAAACATTGAGGTATATTATTAATAGAGATAAAGAAAGTGTAGAAATTAAATATAATAATATTACTGGAAACAAGCAAACCAAAAACTTAATAAATAAAAATGAAACCAAAACATTTAATTTCACATATGACAAGCGCGTAATTATCAACATTCACGCCAATTGTATAGACACACGCCCGTACGGATTTTAACTACCGCGACCACTATTCTAAGCTCGAGGACCACTTCAGGACAGTTAAACAACCGCAACCACAGTTAGACAACCAATTCCTATTTGCACATTCAGGTTTTTTGGCATTCAGGTTTTCGGTGTTCAAGTTTTCGACATTCAGAACCGTTCAGAATAGTTGTGTTACAAATCGTTCAAAGTGTCCTGAACGGTTTTAGCGTTCAAATTGTCCCAAACGGACGTTCAGGTTTTCGGCGTTCAACTTTTTTGTTGTAGTAAAAAACGTGCTAAATTTAACCTAAATAACGCTTTTTTACACATAAAACATACTATTTTGTAGGGTTTTATCATACTTTTTACGCGTTCAGATTTTTTAGCGTTCAGGTTTTCAGCATTCAAGTTTTCAACGTTCAGGTTTTTAACGTTCAACTTTTTTTGTTGTAGTAAAAAACGTGCTAAATTTAACCTAAATAACGCTTTTTTACACATAAAACATACTATTTTGTAAGGTTTTATCATACTTTTTACGCGTTCAGATTTTGCATTTTTGAAAAGTGTGCTGAAGTGCCCCATATACTACTTCCATAATTTTTTCTTTTGATAATAAACAATTAGTAAATATTCAAAACATTAATTTCATAATACGAAATATGCTTGACTATAATACCCTTTAATAAAATATATCATAGTTATATAAAATGAACAAGGGATAACAAAAAAAATTACAAAAGAAAAAGTGAGCCGTTTTCCGTGCCGGTGAGTGTGTATATATATATATATATATATATATATATATATATATATATATATATATATATATATATATATATATATATATATATATATATATATATTGTAAATTGTAAATTTCATCCTTCATCGACATTGGAAATCCAACTTTGAAGGATGCATATTCTCCTTTTGGTGTTAATTTCTCACATTGAAAATCTGTATTTGATTTTCTTTCTTCAGATAGTTAGTAAGTTGTTCTACGTTCTACAGTGGAGTCTTTCTCTAATCTGTAGACATGGAGCCAACCTATTTGAGGATTAGCTTTTAGCGTGCTGTTCTTATTTATTCCAACAACTGAATGTATATTGTTAGCTCTTATTTTGTGATATTTAGAAATCTGAAAATCAGCTGTTTCTCGGTCAAGGACTTTATTTGAAATCTCTGATGTATCATCAATAGTTTGTTTTGGTTGTAAATAAACAGACGAATCGGTGCTTGTTTGAGGCGCATCAGCTGAACGTTTAACTTCACTTGATTGGCCTTGAATTTGAGCACTGGCGTTTTTGGCATTGACAACAGGTGGAATCATCTGTTCATCCAGACTTGCAGAATTCGTTGGTTGTACAGGTGTTTTTTTTATTAGTTTGCAACTTCGCTATAATTTGCTACGTTTATGGGCCAAAATACGTCCTACTTTGGCGATGTGTACCGAGTTGGAAAAAATTTGTCGACTCGATGCACCAAACGGGCATTAAAATTTATTCAATTACCTGTGAAGGACTCAAAAAACGACGATTTGGTACAAAGTTATGGGTGTTTGAATAAAAGAAAAAACGACGATTTGGTACAAAGTTATGGGTGTTTGAATAAAAGTGCATTTTGTGATTTTTGACTCATAAGTCGCAAGTTTTTCGACGAAATTGTTTGTTTTTTCACGAATGAAATTTTCTTTCAAAATTTCAAATTTTTTAGGCAATTTGAGTTATTCACACAAAATATCCAATTTTATTTTTAAATTTTCTCGATGCACATTTTTTTCAAACACCCATAACTGTAAGCCAAATCATCGTAGGAACTTCATTCTTTGAGTCCTGTACAGGGAATTGAATAAATTTTAGTGCACTTTTTGTGGATCGAGTCAAAAAAAAATTTCAACTCCGTGCACATCGTCAAAGTAGGACATTTTTTACATTAAAAACATTTTTTTTCACATGGATGCTAGAGGGTTGCGCTTAAATTCACATGCATGACTTTAAAGTAGACACTTTAAAGTTTTTCGCCCGCAAAGTTTCATCGAAATCGATTGAAAATAACGCCGAGTTATGACGGTTTGAAAATGGTCGAAATTTCACGAATTTCAAGTGTTTCATTTTTTTTCCTTCAGTATAGTTGTAATCTTTATTAAAAATAATCCATTATAAACCATTTCTAAACCAACGAAAGTAAAATCTATCTTGAGACTCACTTGTTGAAAGTGTTTTTTTAATAATCAAATAAATCAAATAGCCCGTCGATTCACAAAATAGAGATAAACAAACTAAAATAAAAAGGGACCAAAAACAAATGAATCAAGTAATAACTTTGTGTTCCTATATACTAATCTCTTATTAAGGAGATTGGTGACCCATGCAGTGGCGTAGCCAGACATCAGCCTTGGGGGCGGATATGAAAGTATAAATATTTTTGATAATATATCATTGCAATTCGTTTAGTTCCGGTGATATATTTTTACAATAATTTATAATTCACTAATCAAAAAATTCTTGGCAGGCTTATATTTTTTTTAAATAACTTTTGCAAATGATTTAGTAAAAGTACACAAAATCTTCACGAAGTTTATTTTTAAATTAAAGTATTCGTATCAAAAAAATTAAATTTGAAAAAACTGGATCGTTGGAAGATGAATAAGGGTTGAAATAAAATCAAACACTTCTAGTTATTGCAAACGTTTCGATTCTTATTGAATCATCTTCAGTGCGCCTTAGTGGAATTTACAATCACTAAAATATATGTTGCAACAAGAATGTTCGTTTGTTCCAACATATATTTTAGTGATTGTAAATTCTACTCCAGCCCACTGAAAATGATTCAATAAGAATCGAAACTTTTGCAATACTAGGTGTATTTGATTTTATTTCAACCTTTATCCATTTTTAGATGGTCCAGTTTTTTCAAATTTATTTTTAAAGGTTTATAGGAAATATTAATATAAGTTCTATGAATTTTTCATCATTTTAGCATATAGTTTAAAGCATGCAAAACCAAGATTTAGTGAATTGCGAATTGCCATAAGAGTCCATGTAAAACGAGCGTAATTTCATAATTCAATTACTCGAAAAACCGGATAGACGAAAATTTAAAAAAATAATGTTCGAATCTCAATAGTGTAGTAAAGGCACTGTAAATTTCAGCCTCTTATCATCATATTAATTAGGTTCTACGACAAAATGTTCCCAGCAAAATATCCCCAACAAAATAATCCCAACATAAGGTTCCTGAACAATATTTCTCCAAACAATATGTTCCCAACAAAATGTTCCCGACAAAATGTTCCCAACAAAATGTTCCCAACAAAATATCCCCAACAAAAGGTTCCTGAACAATATTTCTCCGAACAAAATGTTCTCAACAGAATATTCAGTAGTTAAGTTGGGTGAGTTAAATAAGCGCATTTGGCCTTTATCTGTTTTCGCTTATTCATTGGAAAAGCGCATAAAAGAACATTGGAAAAGCGCATAAATTGTAGTTGCATAAGCGCAGAAGTGCACATTTCAAAAGCACAATGGTTTTAGGTTTTAGGGATTGTACGACAGTTTTTCTACAATATTTTTTGAATTTTTTAAAACTAGAAAATATTCTTGCCTAACATTTTTCTGAACTTAACCCCATCCTACTCGAAGAGTATTTTTAACAAGATTTTTTGAATTTTTTAAAACTAGAAAATATTCTTGCCTAACATTTTTCTGAACTTAACCCCATCATACTCGAAGAGTATTTTTAACAAGATTTTTTGAATTTTTTAAAACTAGAAAATATCCTTGCCTAACATTTTTCTAAACTTAACCCTATCATACTCGAAGACGATCTGGACTAACTTGTTTGGTCAGAAATCTCATTTTCGAAAAATGCGCTTATTCAATGTTACGATCTGCGCTTATTCAACGTTTTGATCGGCGCTTATTCAATATAAATTTACTGATTATATTTCTGCGCTTTTCCAACATGTTAATGACAAAAATGCGCTTTTACAACTCTCCGGTTAAGTTATACAACAAGAGCTTCGAAAATTACTGAATATTCAGTTGAGAGGATAAAATGTATTGCCAGAAAACACAATCCATTTTTCAACGAGAAACTTTTTAATAGGATACTCTACTGTAAACTAAATAAGGAATATTAATAACAAAAATATATAAATGTATTAGACATCAATAACCGGCATTGGAATCCTATAAGCTTATCGGTAACCAAGTTCTAACCCTTTTACTTTTTTAATAGTTATTACCAAAATATAATCAATTAGAAAGTTTCGCCTAACAGAATGATTCAAGAAGGCTTATGACTACACCATATTAAAATAAGAATACTACAACACTAATGTATTTATCATTTTTAAACCATTTATTTCACTTTAAACTCAACTGATTATGCTAATTTCTCCGATAGTAGGCATGTAATTTTGAATTTCGATTGCTTTGTACAGAAATGATTTTCTTATATTATTGACTTTTTAGTTTTAAAACATTTACTTTTTAAAAATATATACATTTTTATTTAGGTCAAAAATAGAAATTAATGTGTAAAATATAGGTACTGTGAGAATCCATTTTGTCAGGAATATTTTGTTGGGAACATTTTGTTCGGGAACCTTTTGTTGGGGATATTTTGTTGGGAACATTTTGTTGGGAACATTTTGTTGGGAACATTTTGTTGGGAACATTTTGTTGGGAACATTTTGTTGGGAACATTTTGTCGGGAACATATTGTTCGGAGAAATATTGTTCGGGAACGTTTTGTTGGGAATATTTTGTTGGGGATATTTTGTTGGGAACATTTTGTCGGGGACATTTTGTTGGGAACATATTGTTCGGAGAAATATTGTTCAGGAACCTTTTGTTGGGAATATTTTGTTGGGGATATTTTGTTGGGAACATTTTGTCGGGAACATTTTGTTGGGAACTTATTGTGTGGAGAAATATTGTTCAGGAACCTTATGTTGGGATTATTTTGTTGGGAATATTTTGTTGGGAACATTTTGTCGCGACACCATTAATTATGGTCACTAAACGCCTTAAGTAAGTCTATTTTAATATAACTTACTGTAGAATCATAGCATGATGATTACAACATTTAACAAGAACATCCAGTTTTTTTCCATCGTCGATGTGCCTCAACGAATTTATTTTATACTTTAACATCTTTAATTGAGCCAGTGAAGCTGCGAAGGTGATTATAAATATGGTATCAATTTCTATATACACAGTCATAACAGGAATGCCCATAATCAAAGATTGAACAGCAAACACGATCTCGTGATACGGCGAAATTTTTACATATTTTTGAATTGATTGTGGAAACCAAACATTCATTATAAGATTTCCATTTCCTTTTAAATATGCAGTAATGTAATGTCCTAGTACATTAAAAAATACTGTAATTTTATAAAATTTAATTGATGCTTGGGTGATATTATATATTGATTGAATTTTATTTCTTTCATTTTTCTTCAGGTCATTATGAGACCAAAATTTATTATTTATTGTATCAATCAACTTGGATAAGAGAATATGTTTCGTAAATACAATATAAATTTTCATGAAAAGCTGTAAAAAAAAAGTTTTGTTAAATATCTAAATATATTAGGTAATATGCTTACCACAGTATGCAGCATTATGTATGTATTTAAATAAGTGTTAATTTATGAATTGTACTTTACATTTAAAAAGTCTAGTTTCAATCTAAAAACTAGCAGATTAATCCAGGAAAATTGCATAAAATAAATTTTAAAAAAGTAGGAGACTTCTGAAAACTTGCAGTATTATAAAAAATCCGATGAGTCCCGACCAGCAGAAAGTGTGCTCGAGGCGCCACATTGAAAAAAAAAAGATTTTTCTAAAAAACTCGGTAACTTTCAATTTTACGGTAAATTTTGTAATTATAATATAGTAGCTTATAAAATTTTCTACAAAAAGATGATATAACTTTTGGTTAAAGAATAATTAGGTTTACCGACTGGCTATGTTTTTCATTGACAACCCTGGTCAGAAGTTGTAATTAGTTCATAGGTATATTTCTAGGGTTTCTAGGTGTCTCTGCTGGTCAGGAGCTGCCCGATTCGATACTCAAATATTAATTCAATTTTTGAAATTAAATAATTTGTGCTTTGGCTATATGTAATATTATAAAAACATATGTGATATATAAAGTACATTTAACGTTAAAATTATCAGGTAAATATTGCTGTGAAATAACTCAAAGCGTACAAGAAAAACTATCAGTGTAATTATAGGTTATTTTTATTTTGGGAGAAAAGAGTGTAAATCGGCATTATTTTGTAGGTATCAAATTGTACTTCGGGATATAAATCAAATAAAGAGAAAGTCTCACTATTTAAAATTCCAAATGATCCCGAAATGTTACAGCGCTGGATACGAGCCATATTGCGCAAAGATCGTCTACTTACGTGCAGGGGCCTGATTCTTGAAGTCAAACGAAATGCTTCGCATACGGTGACGGTCGTGTGGTTTATTTCGTGCGCGATCAGTAGTATGCGTAGGAGCGATATTCTTCAATGCTAAACGAATTTCAGCCCAAGAAAACGCATGCGACTCGAAGGAGCAAACGAACGCAAGAGGATGTCAAACTACCACTTGGAAAACGACGGGAAACTTTTCAGCGTCATTTCTCAACCAAATTCAACAAGAATTGTAACATATGATGCTGACAAGTGAATGTTTCGAATGTATCTCCTCTTTTTCCAAAATTCGTAAAAAAAATTCAATTGTTTGACACACTGGGCATTTTACAATAATTGCAAAGAAATAATAATAATAATAATAATAATATTTTTATTTCTGTCAGACATCAATACAGATGTATAGAAAAAGTCAAGTTAACATTAAACAGCTATTATAATTATAATATTCAGCAATCGTGTAGAAACAATTACTCAGGAGGAACTCTTTCAATTTATTTTTGAAATTACTTATGGTGGTACAAGAAGTTATATCTGAGGGCAGATGATTATAAATACGGGGCCCAAGTGCTTGCGGCGAATTACTTCCAATTTTTAATTTAAAAAATGGTGTTTGTAATTTATCAGTTTGTCGAGTTATACTTAAATAGATTTGAATTTTTAAACACAAATGTACAGATCTCATAAATGTAAAGACATACAAGAGGCATAATTTTCAACTTTTTAAATTGTTCACGACATGATTCCAAACGTGATATTCCAACAATGCATCTTATTATTCGTTTTTGACTGACAAATACGTCAGAGGCTAATGTTGAGTTACCCCAGAAAATAATAGCTTATCTCAATAAAGATTCTATTTTTGCGTGATAATACATCACTAGTTGCTCAGTTAATAAAACATGCTTTAAATGTCTAATTTGAAAACAGTAGGAATTTAGTTTAGTAATTAGAATTTCGCAATGATTCTTCCAGTTAAGATTTTCATCCATGTTTGCACCTAAGAATTTAGTACCAGAGGTTTTATTTATAGTGTTGTCCATAAATTTTATATTTATGTCCAAACTATTAGAATTTTGGTAATTGTGAAATCTTATAAAATTTGTTTTAGAACCGTTGAGGAAAAGTAAATTTTCACTAAACCAATCCGCCATTATTTTTGCGTTTTCATTACATTTAATTTGTAGATTGTCGTTACATTTGTCAGAGACAATTAGCGATGTATCATCTGCATAAAATGTTGCAGAAACGTGGGGGTTATTCTTAAATAGGAGATTTAGATCATTTATATATAAAATGAATAATATTGGCGAAATCACACTACCTTGTGGCACGCCAATATTGATATTTACACGATTTGATTGAATTTGACTGTGTTTACCAGTTTCAAGTGTTGTGTTGAGTGACACATACTGTTGACGGTTTCGTAGAAAAGATTCAATCCATTTCAGGGGTATACCACGTATTCCATACTTTTCTAACTTGTCCAATAATTTGTCATGATTGACACAGTCGAAAGCCCTGCTTAGATCACAGAAAATCCCAACAGGACTTTCGCCGCTGTCTAGAGTGTTAACTATTGTCTCATAGAAGTTATATAAAGCATTATTAATAGAGCAATTTTGCTTAAATCCAAACTGATTATTATTAATAATTTTATATGTTGTTAAAAATGGTTCTAATCTGGAAAGATAGCAGTATTCGAAGATCTTAGCAAATACTGATGCTACTGCTACTGGCCTATAATTTTCTGCTATATTTTTGCTACTCTTTTTATGAATGGGAATAATTTTAACAGTTTTTAGTTTGTTAGGGAAACGTCCTTGTTCGAAGGAAAGGTTAATTAAAAATGTAAGTGGCTTTGATAATGCATTTGCTACAGTTCTTATAAGACTGCACGGAATTTCATCCGGGCCGGCCGAATTTTTGTTTTTAATTTTAGATTTTATTATATCTACAATGTCAGCTTCAATAAGAGGATTTAAATATAAATTCGTAGAATTTTGTTCTATATTACTGGAAAAGTTACTAGTACTTACAGGTATTTGTTGCGAAATAATTTGTGGCGCATCCTTGAAAAACTGATTGAAAGTGTTGGAGATTTCATGTGGATCATTAGTCTCCGTTCCATTTACTTTAAGGCTAATATTTTGAGTTTTTGAATTATTGTTAGAATTTGCTTTGATTATACTCCATGCTGTTTTTGATAAATTGTCGGATTGCATAATTTTAGTTTGGTAGAATTCCCTTTTCGTATGTGCAACAAGTTTTACATGTTTGTGTTTTTCTATAGAATAAATAGATGCAAGTCTAGGAAATGTATTCTTTAGGTGAAATAAACTTTTTAACCTTGTACTTGATGCCCTAATCTCATCTGCGACCCAGTCTTTATGGTTTTTCAACCAAGAGCAAGTTAAAGTTATACATAAAAATATCATAAAAACTTTCAAACGCCTCTTCTATGTCTTTACAGTCATATATATTAGACCAATTTTCATTTAATAATGCTTCATAAAATGAATTAATTTTAGTTTTGGGGAAATATCTTTTATAAACTTTGTGTTTTAAAGGGTTTGTCCTGAGTAATTGTTCCGATTTTAAAGATATCGTACAATGATCAGAAATAAAGTTTGTTTTAATATTTGATGTACATTTAAAATTAGTAAAAATGTGATCAAGAGTATTCTGGCCTCGTGTCGGCATGTTTATAGTATTTTTTAAGTTATAGCTACACAATATGTCACAAAGATGCTTATATTGACTTTTATCTCTGACTGGGTCGATATTAAAATCACCTGTTAAAATTATGTTTACCTTTGAATTAAAAATATAATTTAAAACATGTATCAAACTATCACAAAACATATTAAAATCGGAATAATGTCCTGGTGATCTATAACAAACAAGGATGACGGTTTTGGAATTTAAGTTTAATTTCCACTCTATACCACAAATTTCAAATTGTTTTTCTGTACAGTATTCTGTAAGGTTAATGGCACTTACTTGAAGATTATCTTTAAACCAAATTCCAACACCGCCCCCCTTTGATTCGGATCTACTGTAGCTGCTACCATGTTTAAAATTTGGAAATTGAACATAATTGGCTGTATGAGGTCTACACCAAGTTTCTGTCAAACACATAAACTTTAAGTTTTTGTTATTTGATAAATAATCGTGTGTGATAACATTAATTTTGTCATTGGTTAAACACTGACAGTTGAGAAGAAGTAAAAAGTCATTGATTTCCTTATTATCACGGTGTGAGGATACCTTCTGCGTTATTGTGTCTGGCTTTTCTTCGGAGCTCGTTGAAAAAACCTGGTTACGTATGAACCGTAAGGCCAATAGTGTGCTTGGAATGCTTTTTCAAAATTGGATAGATCGATGGTAACTTTAAATGATGCGTAGTGTTGCGGGAACTTTGAGGGAATATCCACACACTCTACTTCCGGAAAATCTGCCTTTAATAAGTTCGCAATGTCATTTGAAATTGTACCTGGTTTCATCCTGGAAACAAATAGAAAAGCTTTTTTGGGCGCAGTTTGAAGATTTTGCATCTCTGTGGAAGACCCAATTTTAAAAGAAGGCTTTTTCTTCACTATAGTGGACCATTTACTGCCATTGTCCGTTTTATTACTGGTGACAGTAGGAGCGGTATTATTTGAACTTTCTGGTTGAATCGATTTTGTGGTTAGTGGTATAAGTTTATTTAATACTTTAGGTTTGATTTTGTCAGATTTATTTGACCTTGGAATGTCGTGCGACAATCCATTACTTGTTGTTAACTTTGTGTCCGTTGAGATTTTATTGCAAGAAATCTCAACAGGTGTCGCAAGATTGTCGTTTTTGTGAATAATCGAGGTTTTGTTGACAGATGAGTCATTTTTCATTAATTGAATTATTTGCACTTTATCAGCAATGATTGTACATTTATCATTAATAATTGTATTTCTTGCTTCTATAATTTGTTTAAGATACACAATTTCACTTCGTAATTGTTTCACTATTTCTTTTATTTCATCCTGTGTCAAATTCAAATACTTTACGTCAACAGTTTGAGTCCGGGAAAACGCAAATAACGGCCTTTGTCCGGTAAAGTGTTGGTATAGAAATTAATCAACGCAATAACAATTAAACAATCGCCAAATTGCAGTTGTTAATTATGTTTCGAAAATGTTACTAGATTTGGAGCATTAGGTAAATTATTTTGAAATTAATATTACTGTTTCTTTAAAACGGAATTTGACACAGGATGAAATAAAATACATAACGACATTCGTCCGTGAATTCTTTTAACAATACTCGTTTCGAGTTTCAAGACTCGGCTCCTTCGTCGCCTCGTCTTCAAACGTCTCACTCGTACTGTTAAATATGAATTCCCGGACTTGTAACGTTAATTACTATAAAGTCATTCAATGTCATCATGGAATCGTCAGCGTCCAGAAATTTATCTTCATCGCAACATTTTGTTGCAGTGTCCCAAACAGTAATACCCTTTTTTACACAGCAGTGTTTGTGTAAAATACTTTCACAATTTTCACAATTTTCACACTTCACAGTATTACTAATTGCAGCTCTTTTACAGATTTTGCAGATAATTTTCTGCAGATCACTATTATCGTGCTGCTTAGTCGACGACATATTGATATGTTTTGCTGGATAAATACCTCATATAATGAGAACGGTTCGATTCTTGAATATCAGGAGATTGTTATTCCAATACTTTTGTTTACATGTAACAATGTTAAAGTTAAATACATCAAAACGTTCCCATCGTTTGTAACAATGCAATCACAAAGACGGTAATGAAGATCGACGTTACTATGTTGCGCGGAGTTCGAGTTTTACGCTAATGCGGCATGATCTCTGTTTGTTTCTTTACTTATATTAAAGACATACTTTACTTAGGAATTTCTTTGCACATTTATCTGTTATTGTTTAAAAAAATTACTTGCTATAATTATTCGCTCCTACGCATTTTTACTTCCTTGTATTGTAATCGCGAAAATTTTTGGTTCTCAGATTTTGACGGAAATATCCGTTTTGACCTTTTCTGAATCCATTATGACTAGTTTCGTCGTGACGTCTGTACGTACGGACGGACGGACGTATGTGTGTCGCATAACTCAAATACGGTTAGACGTAGAAAGTTGAAATTTTGTATTTAGGACTGTTATAGCATCTAGTTGTGCACCTCCTATTTTTGGTTTCAATCTACAAACCGGAAGTAGTACTTTTCAAATATTTTGATAAATATCTAATTTAAGACAATTTTTTTTATTTTAAATGAAAAATTATGTGATTATTACCTACAATCGGTATTTTATAAATATTTTAGAATAATTAAAGTATATATTTATAATTTAGTATTTCGGTATCTTGTAGTCCATGATCGATTAACATTTTGTTACTACGTAAAATTTAAATGATTATGACATGACAGTGACAATAGTAAAATATTGTTTATGTCTTCTTCTGCAGTTTAAATAAAATGACTAAAATATATTTGTGAGTATAGTAGCAGTAGTAGTAGTACTTATATATTAATATATTTGTATCTTATATACTAAAAGGCTTAATTAATATTTTCGTCTGCCTAACAACGGGTTTGCGTCGGGCCAACGTTATGAACGGATTATCCGATTTTAATGATTTTTTCACTAGACGATAGAGGTCATCGAGACGCACATTTTTATGTATCATTCAATTGTTTTTGAATTTTTTTTGTTTGAGAAAAATGCGAAAAACTGACTTTTTGTTTTTCGTTAATAACAAATGTATGGTTTAATCTATCGATTTAAAAATTGGTATGTATAGTAAGCAACTAATAAGGAATTCATGCGACCAGGTTTCAATGTTCTACATAGTATAGTTTTTGACTTATTAATTAAAAACTATACTTCAACAGTGGATCAGAGACTGTATAAACAAAAATTCAACAAATGACTATTGACGTTTGAATAACGCTACATCTGTCAAACTGACGTTTACAATTCGACATTTAAAATGCAATTATCTAAAGTAATATACTTAATGCTAGCAATTTGTTAATTATATTGAGTTATAATAGTGGGAGCGTAAATATTTTTAATATTTTTATCAATTTTAATAATATTTTAAAGAAAAATTATTTTATTTTGACAGTCATTACAAAGTACAGTCACAGAAAAAGACGTCAGAAGTTTTAGTACATTCAGGGTAAAAAATGTTAACACATTTGAAAAAATAACAATCTTCGAGCATATACTGACTAGAGGCCGCCTTACGGCGTTTGTTGTGATCGGAAGATATGCGGCAGGGGAGATTAGCGGGGTCGGAAGCCGTGATGTATTGAGGGATGCGTAATTTCTTAGTATTATTCCACAAAGTGAAATAATACTCACAAAATCTCATAAAATTTTTCACAAAGTAAACGCAGAACTTAAGGTTATAGTAAAATGACAAGTGTAACAAGAAGTAACACAGAATAACAGCAAAACGCTGCCCGCGCAATACACCATGACTTCCAGCCCCGCAAGTCCCCCCTACTGCATATCTTCCGATCACAACAAGCTATGCATTGGTATAGGGAATTACTTCTCTAGTCAGTATATGCTCGAAGATAACAATGCTATGTTCGGTCAAACTGACGTTTACAGTTTACAATTCGATATTTCAGATGCATGTATCTTAAGTTATATTAATAATAGAAGCAATTTGTAAATTATATGAAGTAATAATCGAAAGAACGATTTTTTTGTATTTTTATCAATATTCGTATTTTGTAAATTTTATTTTATTTTGACAGTCATTTCAAGTACAGTCCCAACAAAAGATGTCAGAAGTTTAGGTACATTCAAAGAAAAAATTATTAACATTAATTAAAAATAAAAAGCAAAAAATTAATTTTTAGAACAATATCGAGTTTGATATTAATTTAAACTACCAAGTGAGCACTAATTTTATAAAATTGTTGAAAATGGCGACCAACAATAATTGTCATTTGTTTTTATTAAAAAATCATAGCGAGTTTGATATCAAATTCAGGGGTTGGATAAGGGCTACCTAAATAATAAAATTATTTAAAATGGTGGCCGACGATTGTCATTTATTTAAAAAAAAAACAATATAGAATTCTATCAAGTTAGATAGGTATCAAATGAAAATGGGCTACCTAATTAATAAAATAATTTAAATCGGTCAGGTGAGCACTACTTTATAAAATTGTTGAAAATGGCGACCAAGGATTGTCATTTGTTTTTACCAAAAAAATCATATCGAGTTTGATATCAAATTCAAGGTCTATCTAATTAATAAAATTACTTAAAATGGTGGCCGACGTTTATGGGGCGCCGTTCGATTTATATTATTATATTAATTAGGTAGCCCATTTTCAACCCTTTAATTTGATATCAAACTTGATATAATGCTATATTGTTTTAAAAAAAATAAATGACAAACGTCTATGGGGCGCCGTTTGTTCCATTTATAAAACGTAAATAAATAAACTTATTTCTGTGATAATAAAAATATTATTAGCGATAAAATGTTTTCTCACAAAATATTTTCTGAAAAATAAATTTCTGATAAAAGTTTTTCTGATAAAAGTTTTTCTGATAAATGTTTTTCTGATAAAAGTTTTTCTGATAAAAGTTTTTCTGATAAAAGTTTTTCTGATAAAAGTTTTTCTGATAAAAGTTTTTCTGATAAAAGTTTTTCTGATAAAAGTTTTTCGGATAAAAGTTTTTCTGATAAAAGTTTTTTTGATAAATGTTTTTCTGATAAAAGTTTTTCTGATAAAAGTTTTTCTGATAAAAGTTTTTCTGATAAATGTTTTTCTGATAAAAGTTTTTCTGATAAATGTTTTTCTGATAAATGTTTTTCTGATAAAAGTTTTTCTGATAAAAGTTTCTCTGATAAAAGTTTCTCTGATAAAAGTTTTTCTGATAAAAGTTACACATTACAGATTTAGACGAGAGATGGCGCTGCATGTAACGTTTTACTTACATAACTACATAACTACATAAGGTTTAATTACATACCTACATAACGTTTTACTTACATAACTACATAACGAAAGAACGCACCCGTCCGCGATGGATTTCTATTTCATCGGTGACAAATACATCAAAGTTTTGCGCGAAATCAAATAGGTACAAAAGATACGTCTGAAATGAGATACATTCGTTTCATCGAGGAACAACTCGATGAAAATAGCGGCGCCTCTATTTTTCGTCGAGGACGGGGTGGGGTGCGTTCTATCGTTTCATCGAGGACTTACTCGATGCTCCTCGACCGGTGTGGCATAGGCATAAAACAGCATAGGCATGAACTGGGCGTGGACGCCTCGCGCGCCAACGCGAACACCTTGGTTGGGGCGACGAGGGGCAACGTTGCCAAATGTAGTTATGTAAGTAAAACGTTACATGCAGCGCCATCTCTCGTCTAAATTTGTAATGTGTAACTTTTATCAGAGAAACTTTTATCAGAGAAACTTTTATCAGAGAAACTTTTATCAGAGAAACTTTTATCAGAAAAACTTTTATCAGAAAAACTTTTATCAGAAAAACATTTATCAGAAAAACTTTTATCAGAAATTTATTTTTCAGAAAATATTTTGTGAGAAAACATTTTATCGCTAATAATATTTTTATTATCACAGAAATAAGTTTATTTATTTACGTTTTATAAATGGAACAAACGGCGCCCCATAGACGTTTGTCATTTATTTTTTTTAAAACAATATAGCATTATATCAAGTTTGATATCAAATTAAAGGGTTGAAAATGGGCTACCTAATTAATATAATAATATAAATCGATCAGGTGAGCACTACTTTATAAAATTGTTGAAAATTGCAACCAACGATTGTCATTTGTTTCTATCAAAGTCATATCGAGTTTGATATCAAATTCAAGGGCTGGATAAGGGCTACCTAATTAATAAAAAAAATTTAAATGGTGACCGGCGATTGTCATTTATTTTTATCAAAAACAATATAGAATTATATCAGTTTGAACTTTGAAGTCAAATTAAAGGGCTGGACATGGACTACCTAATTAATAAAATAATTTAAATCGATCAGGTGAGCATTATACTTTATAAAATTGTTGAAAATGGCGAC
Source organism: Agonum fuliginosum (assembly GCA_947534325.1). Taxonomy (NCBI): domain Eukaryota; kingdom Metazoa; phylum Arthropoda; class Insecta; order Coleoptera; family Carabidae; genus Agonum; species Agonum fuliginosum. The sequence continues at coordinate 10,967,708 of OX384033.1, forward strand.
CGATTGTCATTTGTTTTTATCAAAAAATTATTAAATCAAATCGAATTTGATTAAAAATTAAAGGGTTTAAATGAAAGGGTTAAAAATATAGGCTACCTACCTTATTAATAAAATTATTTAAAATGGTGGCAGCCGATTGACATTCGTTTTTATTTAAAAAAAAACAATGTCGAGTTTGATGTCAAATTAAAGAGTTAGATGAGGGCTAATTAATAAAATTATTTAAAATGGTGGCCGACGATTGTCATTTGTATAAAAAAAATATGTTAGAATCATTCATATTGAATATGATATCAAATTAAATATCTTGATAAAAGAGCTGATACAATATTGTTCAAAATGGAAACCGACGATTGTCATTTGTTTATATCTTAAAATTGTTAAAATCATATTGATTTTAATATCAAAGTAAAGGTTTTCTTGATCTTGACGATGAGTGATATACAAAATAAGTGATAAATATGATAGCTTCTGTTTTTTTCCTTTCAAAATAATAAAATCATTTCAAGTTTGATATATCGAATTAAAGGTTTTGATAAGGTACCTAACAATATTATTCAAGATGACGTTCGACAATCGTCTTTTATTTTTAGTTGGATAACCAGGATATTTATTTTATTACACATATTATGTTATTTTATTTTAAAATTTTAATGCCTTGATTAAAATTTATATTGATGAAGGAAGATGAATAATTTAAAATTGTAATTAAATAGGTAATTATAATTTCACCATACAATTTTTTTCGATAGAGTCTAAATGTTAAAATCGTTATAATTGAGGCACGAAGTGCCGAATCCTTCCATATTCAGAGTCCGCGGAGCTTGAGCCCGCGCAGCGGGCGAATCACCCTTGTTGCGAAGTAGCGCGACCTAGCTGAAGGCCCGCGTAGTTCTATACTAAAATTTTTATGGCTTAAATAAAATTTATATTGAAGAAAGAACAAGATTAATTTTAAATGATTATAATATCATCATACAATTTTTTTCGGTAGAGTGTAAATGTTAAAATTGTTATAATTGAGGCACGAAGTGCCGAATCGTCCCACATTCAAGGTCCGCGGAGTTTGAGCCCGCGAAGCGGGCGAATCCCCCTTGTCGTGCGGCAGCGCGACCTAGCCGAAGGCCCGCGTAGCGGGGCCTGACGCTAGTAATAAGCTAAAAGAATAAAGTAGGTATGGCGGGAGGTCTACATTCTACATTTTAGTTTGTAACGTTTTATTATTCAAAAATAATAATATTTATTTAAATTTAAAATTTATTTAAATACAACCCTGTTAGATTTAAAAGTTTATTTAATTAAATTAACGTTTTCGGTTTGTCGCGACCGACCGATGTTTCTTCTTGGCTTTTTGTCTCCAACCGTTGAACCGAAAAGAAGTAAACTTGCTCACGGGCCTGTAACGTAGTGCTACACCACTTCTGTGCCAAAATTATAAAGTCTGCGTGATCCAGTTATCGTTAGTGAACAGTCACATCATTATCACCAGATTTAAATCTCCGTTGAGGAGGATCTTAGTGCTACACGTGGTGATAGCCGAGTCGGGGTGCCCCATTGTGGAACCTAGAGCATTATTAGTGCGTTGGGGTCATCCTGTTGTCACCCTACAGTAAAAAGGGGATTTTGTATAACTGCGAGTAGTGCCGTGAGTTTCTGAAAAGTGTTCAGCGAACTTTAATTGTGGCTTCGCGCCTTTTGACAACTCGTACCGTGGCTTGGCCTCCCGTACCGCTTACGACCGTATGCCGCTGATCGTGGGGAAGTACTCCAAGTCGCAAACCCATCGTAGTGGACGTCATCACCGCAGTTTCCGTCATCAGAAGTAAAGATGAGTACGAATTACGCATAATATTTCACCTAAACTCATAATTTTGCGGAACTTCAGTGTTGCGCCGTGTCATTCAGGGCACTGTGCAGTCGAAATTTGTGCTTCTCCCTTGTCATTTAGGCACTAAATTTATTTTTGTTATTTGTTACATTGAGGATCGAACCCTTGATTTGAGTCTGAGATTTTGTTAAACTTTATTTACGGCATGGTTCGATCATACAACCTTCAGCAATTTATTTACGACGCCACTGCCTACGGACATATGATTTTGGTCAATTGTTTATGTCATTCATTAATTAATTATTAATTTTAGAATTGCAATCGTTTCACCTCCATTTCATTCATTTAATCCATTTAGCGTAAGTTGTTTTCAAAATTTATTGTACTCTGCTTATTCTACAATACTATCCAGGCGTTATTTGAATTTGGAATATAACCTAGAATTGTTACATCTAATGTTCGATATCTTATTTCAAAATTACTCTATTTCATACGCTACCTTATCACTCAATCCGTGTATCCAATTATTATTTCAGCTGTCGTTTTGGTATTTTGTTCTTGATTGGGTACACCAGTATCAAAATACCTGGCGTCCAACAAGAATTTAGTATAAACAAATTTAGTTCACTGTTACCCATCCCCTCTCCGCAAGTCGCTAGCCGGTGCAGTTGTTTGGGAGTACAATTTGCGGTAGGTAAATTGATTTATTTAAGTTTTGCCATAATTTTTATTATCTATTTAAAATTATTAAATTAAATACGTGGCAAGTTATTAAGAAAAGTATAAACAGTTTAATAGGCGTACAAGGAAGTCATGTGGTGTCCACGTCAGATTTATTTGTTTCAAAATATCAGAACACAAACAATATTATATAACACGAACGAGAGACATAAAGAGTTTCGCATTTGGACTTTGGTTATCACGGACGCCGCCAGTGGTTGCCAGTTGTGACGAGTGACGAAAGAAAACAATCATGTTGCAGCTAAAATTAGTTTTACAAAGTGTTTTTATTTGCGTATTAATTCATTTTTTTGAAATCGTTTATATCGAGTTTTTTTGTATTTACCGCAGGTTTCGTTGCGTTATTGTGTTTGATTTAAACTTTAAACGAAGTTAGGTTAAGTTTTTGTTCCTTCGATGGGTCGTCAGGAGAAACGAGGAATAAAAAAACCATCCCATTATGCGAGGGTTTCGAGAAAATTTAAGTGGCGAAGGTAATTACTTGATTTGTTTTTTGGGCGCGCAAGAACGCAAGCTGCCACGCGCTCTGTTTCAGGTTAGGTGGGCGGCCCGGCTGACAGCTGGGTCGTCTCAACCTCAAACTCAACAACTTCATGACACGTCAAAATGCATTTTGCAGAAAACACATTTGGGGTTGGGGTTCTGTTAGATGGATTTGGTTGAATCTTTGCACGTTATAGTTCGTCCTATGATATAATATGTCTTACAATGTGTGACACCTCAAAATTTATTAGGAAAAAAGTTGACATGAAATTCTTATCCTCCAAAATGCATTTAGATTTATATTGAAGAAGTTGAGATTGGAAGTTAAATATATGATTTCACTGACACTAATGCTTTTATGTCATATGATATGCCTTACAAAGATTCAATTTTCAAACTTCATTAGATAGCAGATAAATCTTAAATTAGTTTAATAAAAAAATGTATTTTGGAGAAATCACATTTCATGTCATACGTAATAAACATTGACGTGTAAAACTATATGTTAAGTATTTTATAAAATAGAAAAACGTTCCTCTACACAGTTTTAGTAGAATCCACCGATTACATTCCAACCAATTAGAATAAGTTGATACGACTAATTAGAATGGATTGTTCAGGCTGCGCAGTGGCACAATACTGGTACTCTTCGGGCGGCGTGGATGTGCGACTTTGATGCAAAATGCCAAATGTATTTTGCAGGAAACACATTCAATGTACCATGGTATTGTTGGGAATGGGGTTGTATTTGATGAATTTGGTTGAAACATTTCAAGTTATAGTTTGACATTTTTCACAGTTTATAGGAAAAACTTTATATGCAATGCGTTGCAAAATGTATTTAGATTAGTCTTGATGAAGTTGAGATTGGAAGATCAATGCTTGAATTTAACTGTTACTTGTAATACTAATGCTCTCATAGCATATCATTATAAAGATTCATTTTTGAAAGTTTATTCTGACGATTTCAAAAAGTTCCTTTCTTTACTACCTCGGGGCGTAAAATATTGTCTGCACCACGGGCAGGAAAAGGAAAATTTTTTCCCCTGCAATTACACACCTCGCCTTTGGCTTGGTGTGTAAACTTCGCAAGGGAACATTCCTTTTCCATTTTCCCTTGGTGCACAATGTACTATTCAGGAACTTATTCATTTTTATGAAGCTGTAGGAAACGAAACACGACGAGTAAGTTAGGAGAAGAGGTAACCACTACGGAGAATTCGACGGCAGAAAGTACTTCGCGATTGATTGCGTTAGATGTTAAGGAGTATCAAGAAGAGTGTCAAGGAAGTACAACTGTAGAAGAAATTATAGAATTTATTGAATGCATAGATGAAACAGAGGAATTATAATGCGACAAATTCATCATTAACATGCTGCGATTCTGAAGACATGCCGAACACATTGAACGAAAATGCGTTCAGAACCGATAAAGTTGATATTACTTTTCAGAGCGACACGGGTAGAAAATGTATATACAGGTGAGTCATCGAAATGCCCGTCGTCGATATGACCCTTGTCGTTAAAAATACAGCATAAATTTATTAACAGAATTTTTCGTCTACTCAAGGAGCATGTTGCAGTAATTTTTTTCTGCAACTGTTTTTACTTCCTTGTACGTAGTAAAGGAAGTATTGTAATCGCGAAAAATTTTGGTTCTCAGATTTTGATGGAAATATCCGTTTAAACCTTTTCTGAATCCATTATGATTAGTTTCGTCGTGACGTCTGTACGTACGGACGGACGTACGTACGTACGTATGTGTGTCGCATGACTCAAATACGGTTAGACGTAGAAAGATGAAATTTTGTATTTAGGACTATTATAGCATCTAGTTGTGCACCTCCTATTTTTGGTTTCAATCTATAAACCGGAAGTAGTACTTTTTTCAAATATTTCGATAAATATTTAATTTAAGACAAATTTTTTTATTTTAAATGAAAGATTATGTGATTATTACCTACAATCGGTATTTTATAAATATTTTTGTATCTGGTATCATTTAAGAATAATTAAAGTATATATATTTATAATTTAGTATTTCGGTATCTTGTAGTCCATGTAGTACATGTGCTAATTGCGTGTATTACTAATTTTCTTACATAATAAATTATAGTATTTATAGTTTTTTTGTATTTTGATTCGCGGAGCTCATTTTGTTACCGTATCTTAATCTTACACCTGTTGTTTCATAGCTTTGCTTATATTGCTTTTTACTTCCTTGTACGGAGTAAAGGAAGTATTGTAACCGCGAAAAATTTCGGTTCTCAGATTTTGACGGAAATATCCGTTTTGACCTTTTCTGAATCCATTATGACTAGTTTCGTCGTGACGTCTGTACGTACGGACGAACGTACGTATGTGTGTCGCATAACTCAAATACGGTTAGACGTAGAAAGTTGAAATTTTGTATTTAGGATTGTTATAGCATCTAGTTGTGCACCTCCTATTTTTGGTTTCAATCTACAAACCGGAAGTAGTACTTTTTTCAAATATTTCGATAAATATTTAATTTAAGACAAATTTTTTTATTTTAAATGAAAGATTATGTGATTATTACCTACAATCGGTATTTTATAAATATTTTTGTATCTGGTATCATTTAAGAATAATTAAAGTATATATTTATAATTTAGTATTTCGGTATCTTGTAGTCCATGATCGATTAACATTTGTTACTACGTAAAATTTAAATGATTATGACATGACAGTGACAATAGTAAAATATGCTTTATATCTTCCTCTGCAGTTTTAATAAAATTGACTAAAATATATTTGTGAGTATAGTAGCAGTAGTAGTAGTACCTACTTATATATTAATATATTTGTATAATAAGTTAAAAGAATTTTTTATATTATTCTACATTTTTGTTATTAAGAAAAGTATGAACAGTTTAATAGGCGTACAAGGAAGTCATGTGGTGTCCACGTCAGATTTTTTATTTAAACTTAAATTGTGCGCCAATCTCTGAACATTGAATTGACTAGGTACGAGAGTATTGCTAATTAGAATTGCGAGTTCCGGCGTTGACCTTGTCTCGGCAGTTGGTTCTTGGCTGTCGTGTGGAGTAAGTGGTTTTTGTGATTGAGAAATAATACAGGTGATTTATAAATTTTAGTATTAAAAATTTAATTTATAATTTCTATATATAGTTTAATTAATTTCTTACAGTTTTATTTTATTAGTTATCGATAAATATTTAATTTAAGACAAATTTTTTTATTTTAAATGAAAGATTATTTGATTATTACCTACAATCGGTATTTTAAAAATATTTTTGTATCTGGTATCATTTAAGAATAATTAAAGTATATATTTATAATTTAGTATTTCGGTATATTTCTGCAGTTTAAATAAAATGACTAAAATATATTTGTGAGTACAGTAGCAGTAGTAGTAGTACTTATATATTAATATATTTGTATAATAAGTTAAAAGAATAAAGTCAGATTTTTTATATTATTCTACATTTTAGTTATTAAGAAAAGTATGAACAGTTTCATAGGCGTACCAGGAAGTCATGTGGGGTCCACGTCAGATTTTTTGTTAAGGTTAGCTTGCTCTGTTTAAGTGGCTTCTTTTTGTATGTTGCTTGCTTCCTCGAAATTTTTCTGCCATCGGAATTGGAATCGTGGGCTACGAAGATCAACACCGTTCCATAGACGTCGTCTCCGGAGTATTGTTGCAGCGAAAGAGCGTCCAGAACCAAGTCAGTTGTAAGTTTTATGCCACATCAACGCCAAGGACTGGTCTACGTCACCAGCTCATCTATTTGGGGCTCAAACACATCACACAATAGCTCCTATTCACTGACTATCCAGTACTACGCCATCGTGTTATCGTACGCTCCGCTCCAAGCTCTGGGACATCGTATTCAACTCCTGTTCGACACTACGTTCCTTTTCCGTGGTTGGAAATCTTTTGTGGTTGTAAGCCTCGCTGCTAGCAGTTTATTTAACTTCACGGAACAACTGTTGTAAGAAGACCTATAAGTTAAGTACATTTTTTATATATTACTTTTTTTTGTCGTTGTTCATAAATTTCACTTTACATTACATTATTTATTTGATTTAATCTATTTTATGTTATGCGTAATTCTGTTTTAGTAAAACTTAATTCTTAGTTTTTGAGTTTTTCTTACTTGTTTTTCGACTAAGTGGCGCTATTGGAGAACGATTACCTCACCCTTTGCTCTCCCTGAGATCCTTTAGTGAACTCCCACCTTTCACGTTTCTAACTGAAGCACATCTAAGGTAGTTGCATTTTTTATTCCATCAAATATTATTGTTACAAGCATAACTTAAAATTATTTTCACATATACAGGCTGTTGCATAACGACTTGGCAATAATTGTTCGTCTTTTTGAAACACCCTATATATTTTTATATATTTTGAATTGTATCTTATTTACCTATACGAACATATAAATTTCATTTTAGTTTTCAGCGGCGTTGCCAAGTTATTCAATTTTTTCTCTAAAAAAAGCCGAATACACGTATTGTTTTATAAAGGCGTACTGAAGTTATTTTAATAGTTAAGATTAAGATTTTTTTTTCTGTACAACTGTAACTATACTCTTTGTCCTGACATAACTTTTTTTAAATGTTATTATACAGGGTGTTCAGTACGGAGAATCAAATTTACTCAATTTCAAATGGCTATAACTCGTCATTTTCAAATGTAACACCATATATTTTATTATTCTCTTTTGTGTATTTTTGCATCTTCTTATGTTATAAAAGGTGTCCTATGCCTAAAAACATTAATTTCGAAATTAATTAAATTAATGTTAATATCACAACTTGACAAAAATGTTTCAGTGATCAAACATCTGACCACGCTGTTACCGTTCTACCATTTTTGTGTCAAATACCTTAAAATGATTGTGTTTGATCAGAACTATTACAAAATATTGTTTTATTTTTAACATAATGTGTATTTTTAACAACGTTGACGACATTTGTCCTAATTCAATTATACATCATAAGATGATAGTCTTAAACTAACCTCAACACTATGTAAGTCTGATGTTTTGTATAAATTTTTTATTATAATATCAATATTGTTACAGTGTCCTGATGAAGATTTAAAATAAAATCGAAAGCTTGACAAATTTTAAAGAGTCTACTTTAAATTTTTTGGCCAATTTATTGACTGTCAAACCCACTACTGTTGCTTCCTATATTATATATTGTAACGGGGCTTTTTATCAAATTCCTGTTTAGGGTGCTATTTTGTAACGGTGATGCTACAATTTATTTCATTTATGATAATTATGCGTTACCCCAAATAGTTTGTCGGTTAAATTTATTTTGGATATCGGGCGCCAGATCTAGCTTGTGCTAAATCGTAATTTAATTTAGAGAATTGGAAACTTTTATCGTTTGGCTCCAGCAAAGTGAAAAAAATAAAATCAACACAATAAACAATGTAACAAAGGTTTAAATTTATTCAGTTCAATTATGATTTAAGCAATTATTATTTAATCTTTACAATACAAACAAATATGTGTGAGAGTTCATAGGTGATGTACACAACGGTATTTATTGTAATTAACCCCTAACAACATAAATAAATGAGGTACAAACATCTGTAACACAAATTGATTATAACACAAACATATGTCAAATAAATGGATTGTAACAATGAAGACAAACACTTGATTCTAACAAAGTACGCGTGATTCAGAAGGCTGATAATTTAGAAAAGTATTTACAGTTTTCGTCGTTCACACACTCCTACTGTGTGGGCTTTATCAATTAAGAATTAGTAATTATTACGTAGTTCACACACTCCTACTGTGTGGGTTTTATCAATTAAGAATTAGTAATTATTACGTAGTTCACACACTCCTACTGTGTGGGTTTTATCAATTAAGAATTAGTAATTACTTAATTCGAGCTTTATTAAATGACAATCTGTAGTGAGAAAATGAACAAAGTTTGCACGACTTGAAAACTCTTGAGGCAATGGGTTCGTACTGATTGCCTTATGACCCAGTACTCATTGTCTCAAGTTTGCTTTTGGTAACTCCATGGAAAGATTGCTTTTATTGTTCGCGACTAGTCACCCAATAAAACACTTTTCCAGGTTTGCTTACTTTTCTACCCGTTCATTCAGTTTCCCACCGTATTTACCTGTGGTGACGTCATAGTGTCGCAAGCTGTTGACTGTTTTGTCGGCGTGCTCAAGAGTTTACTCTTGAGGGCTCATCAACGCTTGAGATCGGTTGAAAAAGCGGAGTTCTTCTAAGAAGAGCTCTCTTCAATCGACAGACTAAGACTGATTTTTCTTGTTGGCCTGAGCCCTTTTATACTACAAAGTCTCTTGCTTTCTTTGTTTAAATTATCATTCCTTCTCGCTTACTCTGTGTGTTGATTGTGAAAAAAACTAAGCAACACTATTGTTGTGCATTTGTTATTCATTGTCTTTCATTGTCACTAACCCCTTTGTTTTGTTTTTCCAATTTTACCGCTTGGAGCGGCGGACGTACGCAAGGCGCGCGCAGCCCATGTTAGGTTAGCAGTGGCTTGATGGCGGGAAGACCATCATTCTGACAGATATGTTTGACAGTTTACCAGCATTCACGCACACGTGAATTCTTCGTGTGGCAGTAACTATAATGTTTTTCCTAGGTTGACTTGCATATTTGTTGGCATATTATCACAGCTAATTATTGACTTGCGATCTAACTTTGGAAAGTGATGCTTTCATAGATCTATTGGCAAGATACAAATATATATATAAAATGAATTGCATAAAAATAATGAATGTTTATATCCACATGGCTGTGATACCATTGCAAGGTGAGGAATAATTTATCAGTTTATATTGTGTCGAAAATCTGTTTCGTCACTATATACAGGCTGAGTAATCGAAATGCCCGTCATCGATATCTCCCTTGTCGTTAAAAATACAGCATAAATTTATTAACAGAATTTTTTGTCTATATTTTTATATATTTTGAATTGTATTTTATTTACCTATACGAACATATAAATTTAATTTTAGTTTTCCGCGGCGTTGCCAAGTTATTCAATTTTTTCTCTAAAAAAAGCCGAATACACGTATTGTTTTATAAAGGCGTACTGAAGTTATTTTAATAGTAAAAATTATGAATTTTTTTTTCTGTGCAACTGTAACTATACTCTTAGTTCTGACATAACTTTTTTTTAATGTTGTTATACAGGGTGTTCAATACAGAGAATCAAATTTACTCAATTTCAAATGGCTATAACTCGTCATTTTCAAATGGAACACCCTATATTTTATTTTTCTATTGTGTGTATTTTTGCATCTTTTTATGTTATACAGGGTGTCCTATGCCTAAAAACATTAATTTCGAAATTAATTAAATTAATGTTTTTAGGCATAGGACATCCTTTATAACATAAGAAGATGCAAAAATACACACAACAGAATAATAAAATATAGGGTGTTTGAAAATGACGAGTTATAGCCATTTGAAATTGAGTAAATTTGATTCTCTGTATTGAACACCCTGTATAATAACATTTAAAAAAAGTTATGTCAGAACAAAGAGTATAGTTATAGTTGTAAATTCATAATTTTTACTATTAAAATAACTTCAGTACGCCTTTATAAAACAATACGTGTATTCGGCTTTTTTTAGAGAAAAAATTGAATAACTTGGCAACGCCGCGGAAAACTAAAATTAAATTTATATGTTCGTATAGGTATATAAAATACAATTCAAAATATATAAAAATATATAGGGTGTTTCATTTAAAAAAAGACGAACAATTATTGCCAAGTCGTTATGCAACACCCTGTATATGTGAAAATAATTTTAAGTTATGCTCCTTGAGTAGACGAAAAATTCTGTTAATAAATTTGTGCTGTATTTTTAACGACAAGGGAGATATCGACGACGGGCATTTCAATGACTCATCCTGTATATATATATATATATATATATATATATATATATATATATATATATATATATATATATATATATACTATTAAAATAACTTTTTATAAAACAATATGTGTATTCGGCTTTTTTTAGAGAAAAAATTGAATAACCTGGCAACGCCGCAGAAAACTAAAATGATATTTATATGTTCGTATAGGTAAAGAAAATACAATTCAAAATATATAAAAATATATAGGGTGTTTCATTTAAAAAAAGACGAACAATTATTGCCAAGTCGTTATGCAACAGCCTGTATATGTGAAAATAATTTTAAATTATGCTCCTTAAGTAGACGAAAAATTCTGTTTATAAATTTATGCTGTATTTTTAACGACAAGGGAGATATCGACGACGGGCATTTCGGTGTATATATATATATATATATATATATATATATATATATATATATATATATATATATATATATATATATATATATATATATATATACAGGGTGTTCATTTTAAGTGGCGCACCATTGCTAACTCGAGAACTATAAGACCTACGAAGTTTGTTAAATTAGCAAACAATTTCTATTTTATATGACTACTTTAATGAACGAAACAAAAAAAATTTTAGACCAGTGGTTCTCAAACTACGGGGTGCAACTTTCTTATTTCAAATGGAGACCTATTTTTTTTATTTGCTTATTCGATTCAGTATTTTTATCTGAATTCAACGAGATATTAGTTTTATACCCATGTATAACAAAAACATAAGAAAAACGCTATTGAAAATTATGATAATTTAATTAAAATCTGATTGTTAGTCAGTGTTATGGCGGAAAAAAATTATAAGATTAACCGACTTACCTGTAAGGAAGGTTGATCATAATTTTCCGAGCTTGTCCACCGATATAATTACAATGTAGTTTCACGTTATATCATTAGTGATGCCGCGAGACGAGACTTTTCGAGAGTTGATGTACTCTCGTCTCGTCTCGAAATTTCGAGACGAGATTGACTGTTCTCTCGTCTCGCCAGAATGACTTTCGTCCCGATCTCGATCTCGACTCGAGAATCTCGATCTCGACTCGAGAGTCTCGAATTTTTAATTACGTCATGAACTACTTGGGTGGTCCGTAGCAGACCAGCCCAAACGTGCACAGTAGCACAGTAGCGAATGTGTATACTGCATAACAGTATAGACACAGACAGTACAAGTACAACAGTACAATAGTTAGTAAGTTATAGATTTGGGCTGTTTATAAATTTTTATAAAATGATCAATTCCGACGAGGATCCATATTCCAGCGACGACAGCGTTAAAGACAAGACATACACACCACCACCACCAGATGACTTAGAAAGTATGGCATGCTCGCAACAATCAAGTTCGCAATCACAGCAAAGTGTAGGTGATGATGATATAATTATAAATAAGAAAAAAAGAAAAACAAACGAAATAATTGATTACTCTTCATATTATAAAATATGCCAAACAAATGAGAAAGAAAAATACGGCGTATGTAAATTATGTGAACAACGTGCCAAAAAAACTATAATTAAAATGAAGTTGTCCAATACTACCGGATTAAAAAGACATATAAAATCTGTTCATAAAGAAGTAGCAGCAGGACTCTCAGATAAAACACAAAATCCGGTACTAGATATGTTTAAGGAAGCTAAAGCCAAAACTACTATCCAGGTAATAAGTACGACAATTTTTGTAATCTAATGTTTCTACAGAGAGTTTCTAATAATTTTTTTTAAAGCCCTTGAACTTAACAGTTTCTAAATTATGTCAAAATCATAGCTCATTTTTGCTATAAATTGTTGTAACTTCTTTACAAAAACATTTAAAAATTTGAATTTCAATAATATAACGTAGAAATGTGTATACTTTAGTATAAAATTTAATTTAATTTTTTTCGATTATTTTTGCACAAATTATACTTCTTTAAACCCAACTGACTATAATTCTGAATCCGATAGTAGGTTTTGTAATAAAAGGCCAAATTTTAAAATCAACGTACGATATTGGCACATACCAAGAAGTGTGTTTTATATTGTTATGTAATTTACAGAAAAATGCTGAGTGGAATAGTATGCTGGTAAAATGGATTGCAACTAAATATTTGCCATTCAACTTTTTTGAAGATCAAGCAACCCAAAATATATTTAGACATTTAAATAGTTCAGTTGAGTTACCAAAACGAACCAACTTAAAACAGTTAACTCTGAAAACTTTTACTGAAATGCAAGGTTTAATAAAATAATTGTTAGAGCAGAACTGTTCCAAAATTTCGTTAACTGTTGATGGTTGGACGTCAATTGCAAACAAATCATATTATGGTGTCACTGCTCATTTCATAGACGACACATGGTCTTTAAAATCTCTGGTCATCGACTTTGTACCTGCAAATGGCAAACACACTGGGAGAGACATTGCTGAAACAATATTTGAGACTCTACATAAGTACAATATAACGCACAAAATTCAAGGAATTACACTCGATAATGCCTCCGCCAATACATCGTTTATAAATGAACTGTCTAGTTTATTAGGAAAAACTGTTTTTGATGAAAAAGATTCGCATTTTCGTTGCTTTGCACATATTCTTAACTTAGCGGTTCAAGATATTTTAAAAGTTATTAACGCCCATGACATGAATGATGTACAGACAGACGAAGAAGAAGAAATAGAAACAATACAGAATGACTATCCAATCACTAAATTGAAAAAATTATTTTTAAAAATACGACGGTCCGAACAGTGACAAAATAAGTTAAAAACTTTCTGTGATGCTTTAAATATAAAAGCAGTTATTCCTCCTATTGACATTTCTACTCGTTGGAATTCAACGAATGATATGTTAATTGTAGCCCTTAAAATGAAGGATGCATTAAATGCTTTATGCCAGCATAATAATGAAATAAAAAGTTTAAAAATAGATGAAGCTGACTGGGACCTATTTCGTGAAATTCAAAAGGTTCTTAAACATTTTAAAAGTTTGTCTGTAGTACTGGGGGGAGAAAGTTATACCACATTACCACTTGTTATAATAGGGTTTAACATGTTGTTAGATAAATTAGAATCTACTATAAATGAGTTGTTAAATAGCCCAGGGTCAGACAGCAAAAATAAATTAATTGACGCTTACCAAGCAGCACACTCAAAATTAATGAAACATTACAGTAAGACTAATTGGATATATTGTGCAGTTTTAATTTTGGATCCCAGGCACAAAGTATCTACTTTTGATTTAACAAAATGGGGCAAAGAAATGAAGGAAGCTTCACGAAATAAATTTGACGATATTTTTTATAACAAATACTATAAGCCTAATATACAGGAGACTGCGCCTGAAGTATCAGATAACGATAATGAAGATACAGATGATGTAATTGATTTATGTGCACTATTTGAAAGACCAAGTGAAGTAGGCCATAACTCCAGTCGAGAAATTGATATTTATTTAAGTTTGCCGAGGGAATCTAAGAATATTGAAATTTTAAAATGGTGGCAACAACATGAAAAAACCTACCCCTTTCTCTCAAAAATGGCCAGAGATTTATTTAGCGTTCCAGCAACCAGCGTACCTGCTGAGAGGCTTTTTTCCAAAGCTGGACTAACCATAAGAAAACACCGCAATAGGTTGAGCCATGATTCTGCCAGGTCCTTGTTGTGTCTTAATTCTTGGCTATCAAATAATTTGTTAACCCCGCAAGAACAATAAAATGTGTCTATATCATAATAATTTATTTTATGTTAATGTATAACAGTATAACTAATTGTTTTCGATATTTTTTTGTGATTTTATTACTAGGTTTGTTACCTTACTATAATAATTAATAAAACATAAGTACCTATTTATTTGTTTTTATTTATTTCAATTATTATATCCGTTATATTCCTACAGTGATTTGATTACTTTTTCCTTATTTCTATTATTATTTTTTTTAAATAAATCAGACTTGCGGCAACACTATTATTACTATTAGTAAAAGATACAAAAAAGTTAAAATTAATATTGTATAACGTAGTTAGCTGTTTTATGAATTATTTAACAAATACAAATTGTAACTATATCCCACTATTTTCTGAGATTTTCACAAAAAATGTTAAAACGATTCAACCATTCAACTAAGGGACCATTTACGGTTAGCAGATATTTACCATTTTGCTAATGCTTGAGTTCCTGGTTTTTCAATTTGTTATAATAGCGAAATGCAATGTTATCTATTTATTTGAGTCAGAATAACATTTTTTCCACAATAAATGTTAATTCTTAAATACTTAAATGGATAAGGTAGGTATTTTCAACTTATTTTGAACTTATATAAATAGATACATAAATTGTTTTCAAATAAAACTATAAATCCAGAAATTATGTTAAGGCTAGCGTCCAATTGGACTAGGAAAACGTTGCCGCAAGAGGCGCGTCAGTCGTCAGTCGAACGACGAAACTCGCAGTAGCGTGCTAAATGAATGTAAAAATAAACTTCCTCGTCGGAAAGGTTCGGATAGAGACGGGAGTTACCGAACAACAACTAACACAAGAGTAATCGCGCCAGCAGTGCTAAGCGCCAAACCGATGTTCCTACGTTCAAAGCTAAATGCTTATGCGAGTTTCTTGAATTTTGCTAAAATAAATGCTGCTAGAAAGTATTATAAATTCGTTAAGATATTATAACGTTGACATCTTTTTCAAAAAAATTGCTCTTTTAATTTAATTTAGAAAATATTATGCAATTTTTTTTAGAATTAATAAAGTATAATAAGTAGCTATTTAAATTAGAACAGAAAAAAATCATTTAGGTAGGTAATCAAAATAGCAGAAAATATTGCATTATAGGTACACTGTGAAAAAAATTGTTTATACTTATGTGTTTGTCAAAATTTCACCAGAAATCTACCTGGGTTAAAAAAAATTATATCCCGACGTTAACTATACGAGGGACAAAATACTATAATTTTTTAATAATGTAGGTAATGTTTTTCATTTAAATGAAACTAAACAATAAAATAATGAAACAACAATGTAAATAACATAGTGGTTTACATTGTTGTTTCCTTTCGTGGTAAATGCCACCTTCCAAATAAACTCGTTTTCTGAGTAACACCCCGGTTGCCGCGGTACTAAGTACCTAGGGTCTTTATTCTTTAAATCATACACTTACTTAACAAATTGTTAAGATTTTCATAAAAATTTCTAAAAATGTTACCTACAATTTTTATAAAAATAACATCAGTATCAGTAGGTAGCCAAGTAAAAAGTGTCTGTAATCGTAAATTTAAAATTTTGAAAAAAAGGATAAATATATACACAATTTGTAAATATACGCATAACAATGCAAAATATGCAAATATAAACTAGTATCAAATATACTTAGCACGAATCGCGAAGATCTTTGTTACAGGCATTTGCATATAATCCGTGCTCAATTATTTATTTATTTATAATCGTAGAAATTTTAAAAAAATATCTTACAACTCAAGAAGCGACATTGTAATAAATTGTGACCGTAACTCCGCTTACTCCAACCCTCATCTAAATATACTGTGATTATGGGAATTCCTTCACTATTCTCCCTCTCCAGCTGCTTGTATACTCGTACTTGTCCATATCTGATTATGCCAAATCTTAAATTAAATTAATTAAACAAATGTCAATGATAGAATAATGAATAATAGGTAGTTTCTTTTTGCAAATCATTTTCAATTTTATGGTATAAATACACTCGAGGAAAATAAAAACGCACCACTCAAAAATGCACCAAAAATGGCAACATTTCAAAGTGATATCTAGGTTGCATTTCGACGAAATTGGATGATCTTCGAGTTCTGAAAACGTTAAAATCTTATCTTTAATGTGATGATAGCCAATGTGACAAAAAATCCACTACAGGGGAGAGGTCCCACCCCCCTAAGAAAAAAAATGTACCTGATGTCCAAAAAGGTCCAACTTTGGCAGCTCATACGCAGTGCCAAAAAATCGTGGACCTCTTTGGCACACAGGGTAATAAAGATCAGACTTTTTTCTTCCGCAAAATTTCAAATACCTACGAAGATTTGGCGTGGAGTTATGAATTTTTGAAAAAAAAGTGCCTTTAGCTTTTGAATGTCATGTAGCTTTTATTCCCTTAATTCGTGGCATGATTTCTTTTATTAATTAAGTTCACATACGCTCGCTTCACTGTATCGCTTATTATGATTAGTATACCTATTCACTTACTCAGTTTTCTGGTAACTAACTTTATGAAAGTAAATTTGGAATAAAAATAATTTAGGTACAGCCCCGTCTAACTGTTGATTCCAAAAATTCACCAATTGTTACAAAATACATTTGTTGACACCTACATATATGGGTGGAGCCTTCCAAGGGGTCAAATATGTGCAAGTAATAACTACACATTATAATATAATATCTAAAATAAGTCAATAAAAATGTAGGTAACTTTAATTAAATTATATAATAATGTTATTTAACTTTTAACTCTTTATATTAAGAATTTGATTTAGCGACCGGTCGGAAAATTTGTGTAGGTATACTGTATAATGTTCATCTTGTAAGACACACACTTAATTTCTGTAAGTAATTTTATTGTTTTTCACAGGTACGTTTTTAATTGTATCTGTATCTTTGATCTCCTGAGGAAGGTCGCAACTGACGACCGAAATATTGAACTTTTTAAATAAGGAAGTAAAATAATAAAACTAAAGGATATAAAGGTTCTTGTATTTAGTATTATTTGGTACTTGCTTAAAATTACAAAAAAATATACCTAATAATGATTGGAACTGGTATAAAATTTTATAGATAATCAATATTATAAATACACAGTTTGATATAAACTATTCATACAATTATTAAAGATACTATGTGAAGGGAAGTCGTTTGCTAGACACATTAGAATTTATCTTGTGGTCAAAAAGAAACAATTAAACAAAGCGAAAATACCGCGGTTTGAATCTTTCACTGCCGCCAAATCGTTCCTTGTTAGCGCTATCTAGCGAGAAACGGCTGAACTGTTTGCAACATTTCTACATCTCTTATTGGTGGATCCGAAATCCATCGTAGTTTCTCTATTATTTGTTATAAAAAATTTACGTTTGAAATTTTGAATTCCTTAAATTATTCTCTAGGGGATGAGCGAGACAGATTTTTGTTTTCATCTTAAATTATATATGTAACATCCTTTATTCATATTATTAAAACAAGTAATAATAAAATTTTCCGCTCATTCCCTCACACACGCTTTTATATGTCTATGAAAAAAATTTCAGTCCTATATTCAATACCGTTCGTGAGATAAAATGGAATTACGGAAAATTGTCTTTTGACGGCAGCCTTAAAGTTTGAAAATTCAAATCAGATTTAATCATATTTTTTTGTGTATTTAACAAAATATTTTGTGAAGTTCTTTTATATGTAGTATAATTGTTACTACAGATTATAAATTAAGATCATCGAGATCTCGAATCATATTCTCGTCTCGTCTCGAAAAATCGAGACTAAAATTTTGTGGCTCTCGTCTCGTCTCGAAAATTCGAGACGAGAATGAAGCTGCTCTCAGTCTCGAAATTCTCGAAATTTCGAGACGAGATCTCGTTTTAACGAGATCTCGCGGCATCACTATATATCATACCTATCGGTACATTTTTAAAGTTAGATAATCAACAAAAACAACTATTTAACTTCTCACATTGGCACTTTTAATTCATTTCGTTATTTGTAAATCGTTTTACGCACTTAGGGGTCAATCTTTGGGCGAGGTGGGATTCTGTAATTATATCGGAGGACAAGCTCGGAAAATTATGATCAACCTTCCTTACAGGTAAGTCGGTTAATCTTATAATTTTCCTTCGCTTGTCCTCCGATATAATTACAATGTAGATGTTTAAAGTAGAGCAAAAGTGCGTATACATTTATATCTTATTTATTCCCAATAACAATTTCTTACATTTAAGATATAGTGCGTTCTGTTAGACATTTGATAGTTCATATTTGGATACCAGCATGAAATTTTGCACAAACTATCTACACAATGACCTTTTGTCAAAAACCGTCGAGACACAACTCATATCCCCCCAGGGGAGAAAGTAGGGGGGGAAACAGTCACCAGAAAACGGTTTTTTGCTTTATATTGAAAACTGTACATTATATTAAAAAATAAATTTTGACAAAAAATGTTCCTCGTAAAATTATCTACGAGTATAACAAAATATTGTTACAGTTTTTGTGATAGGATGAGCCGTCAGACCAATAATAATATTTTTATATCAAAAAAATAATAGTACGGGAGCTTAGGGCATTCCGTGGCAGGTTTCGTACCAAAATTGCGGAGGTGATCTTGTTCGGTCACAAACTACCTATTTATAATTAATTTCCATGGTGTCATTCCATTTTCTAATGCAGACAGATTTGGTGACGTCATAAAGATGGCGGATGTGAAGAATGGTAAAATCTTAATTTTTCATCCGATTTCAGCGCTACACGGCTCATTCGATAGAGAATTTTTTTCTGTACAAGGAGGTTGTTAGAAATTTCTTCGTAAAGTTGATTTTTTCCAAAATAATTAGAAAAATATCGAAATTTTATCGAATTTTGTAAATTTTTCATGTCTGCATTATACCCATTTTGGATTTGTTGGTGAAAGGTTTAATCGAATTTATTTTGTTAAAATATATGTAAGATGGAACATAAATTGCAGGAGAATCCTTTTTTAGAGCTGTATCCCATTTAAGGGGGTTATTAATATAGCATTATTAATTAAATTTAAAAAAATTAGTTTTAAAACTTTAAAAACCGTCCAAATTACACAAAATGGAACGTATACAGACGTAAATATAGAGGACGAGGATTATATTGTAAGATATAAGAGTTTAATTGTGAAATTAAAGCATTTTAACGCACAAGTACCTATGAGCTATGAATTGCTGTCTATGTATCAAAGATATGGGAGATAACATAAAGAAACTATTGATAACCACCTAAAATGGGGTACAGCTCTAAAAATGAATTCTCCTGCAATTTATGTTCCTTCTAACATATATTTTAACAACATAAATTCCATTAACCCTTTCATCAACAAATCCACCATGGGTAAAATGTAAACATGAAGAATCTGCAAAAATCGATAAAATTTCGACATTTTTTCAATTATTTTGGGAAAAATCAACTTTACGGAGAAATTTCTAACAACCTCCTTGTTCAGAAAAAATTCTCTATCGAATGAGCCGTGTAACGCTGACATCGGTTGAAAAATAAAGATTTTACACATTCGTCATCTTTATGACGTCACCAAATCTGTCTGCATTAGGACATGGAATGACACCATGGAAATTAATTATATATAGGTAGTTTGTGACCGAACAAGACCACCTGCGCAATTTTGGTACGAAACCTGCCACGGAATGCCCTATGCTCCCGTACTAATATTTCTTTAATATAAAAATATTATTATTGGTCTACCGGCTCGTCCTATCAAAAAAATCTGACGTGGACACCACATGACTTCCTTGTACGCCTTGTTTGTTCATAATTTTCTTAATAACTAAAATGTAGAATAATATAAAAAATTCTTTAACTTATTATACTAGTATACTCACAAATATATTTTAGTCATTTTATTTAAACTGCAGAAGAAGATATAAACGATATTTTACTATTGTCACTGCTACTGTCACTGTCATGTCATAATCATTTAAATTTTACCTAGTAACAAATGTTAATCGATCATGGACTACAAGATACCGAAATATTAAATTATAAGTAGGTATATACTTTAATTATTCTTAAATGATAGAAGATACAGAAAAATTTATAAAATACCGATTGTAGATAATAATCACATAATCTTTCATTTAAAATAAAAAAAATTGCCTAAAATTAATTATTTATCAATTTTTTTTTTAAATTTACTACTTCCGGTTTGTAGATTGAAACCAAAAATAGGAGGTGCACAACTAGATGCTATAACAGTCCTAAATACAAAATTTCAGCTTTCTACGTCTAACCGTATTTGAGTTATGCGACACACATACGTCCGTACGTACGTACGCACGTACGTACAGACGTCACGACGAAACTAGTCATAATGGATTCAGAAAAGGTCAAAACGGATATTTCCGTCAAAATCTGAGAACCGAAATTTTTCGCGATTACAATACTTCCTTACTTCGTATAAGGAAGTAAAAACTGTAAAAATATTTTCTTATACTCGTAGATAATTGTACGAGGAACATTTTTTGTCAAAAATTATTTTTTAATATAATGTACAGTTTTTAATATAAAGCAAAAAACCGTTTTCTGGTGACTGTTTCCCCCCCTACTTTCCCCCCTGGGGGGATATGAGTTGTGTCTCGACGGTTTTTGACAAAGGTCATTGTGTAGATAGTCTGTGCAAAATTTCATGCTGGTATCCAAATATGAACTATCCTTGAAAAATTATAGACTAACAGAACGCACTAATACAAATTCCAATTTAAGGCTACTTGCGCTACCAATACAACCCTGTTAATACATTTAACTTAATTTGTAATTTTTAGATCCCAATTCTTAATATATTTTCTGCAAATATGGTATTTTCACTTAGAACAGGTCTATTGTAAAACTTATTAAACATCTCTGATGCCTGTGTCCACCCTGCCGTGTTTTTAATTACTTCAATATTAACCCCTGATCTGCTTGCCGCATGTCTTGTACTATGACTTCAAAACACATTTGTATCTATACCACTCTTGTTCAATATAGATTTTATCCATCTACTAATTGTCTGAGAAGATGCCGTGTGGTAAGGTTTCTTGTGTGTTAATAATAAATATTTTTGATCATTTAACCGATGTTGTGAGGTAATACGGATGTATTCATTAATTGTAGATGCTACACATAATTCTAGTTTTTTTCTAAAATATGGAAAAAACTAGTAAGGGTTGTTGTTTCCCTGGACCGGAGGTTTTTATTCGCTCTGAAATTCTAATCTCGATCTTGTTTTGCGATTTTGTTATATTGTTCAGAGTTATTTTTGATAATGTTTGTACGCGGTGCGCACTTGTTAGCGCCATGAGTGTTACTAATTTAAGTGTAAGTTCTACTGGGCTTAGCGAATCAAGAGGGAACATATTTGCTAAATAATTTAACACTGGTTCCGGATTCCAGGTAAACGAGTATTTTGGAGTCGCAGGTCTTGTATTGTATATTCCTCTGAATAATCTTTTAATTATTATTTCATCTTCATTTTTTACTGGGCAAATTAAATTAAGTGCTGCTCTATACGAATTTAGTGTAGAGTAAGAGCAACCCGTGTTAAATGAAACCATCAAGAATTCTATATAATTTTCTAAGTTATACAAATACGGGTTTACGGATTTGTTGTGACAAAATTCCCAATATTTCTTATAACAGCTGTTATATTGTTTTAATGTGCCTTCCGATAGAGATGCTTCGATTATAGGTATAGCAGCTTCTGGAATGTTTCTATTTAAAAAAGATGTCCGGATAATTTGCCTGCTATCAGGGTAATCTCTCTGTAGAGTGGATGAGGATTCCTGAAAGGCGACAAAAGTAAGAATTTATCAGGTTTAAATTTTATAGGGGTGTCGATCAGTATTTTTTGGAATAAAGGGTACCAAGATTGAGAGGGCCAAAATGGCACTATAACTATTCCTGTAGCTTTTCTCTGAATAATTTTTTTCCAATACCCTTGTAATAATTGAGAATGGTGGGAAAGCGTAAAAATAAAAACTATTCCATTTTAGGGTAAACGCGTCTACTGATATTGATTCTGGATCTGGGCGTCAAGAAACATATTTATTACATTTCTTGTTAAGTTTTGTGGCAAATAAGTCAATTTCTGGTTTTCCAAATTTAGCTATTACGAAACTATATGCTTTTTTACAAAGTTCATACTCGGTTTCTATGGATCTGGATCTTGATCAGGGATGGGCATTTACGCGTAAAAAGTGTTTTTTACATTTACATCGTAAAAAATACGTAAAATATGTAAAATATATAAAAAACGTAAAGAACGTAAATAATGTAAAATATTAGTTTTAGCTGTCAAACTCTCAAAACGTATGCATGTTTGCTTCGTTGCGAATAGTAGTTAATTGATAGTTTATTATGGTGGAACAAGATTCATAGACCAGGCAACGAATGCTCAAAAAAAGGTATAGAGGGAAATGCGTGGAACACAATTTTTGACTTCGTAACTTTGTTTGGACTAGTTAGGAGGTGACCATATCAAAAGTCCCCGCCCGTAGCCCTTAAGCCGAGGTGTTATATCTCCGAAGCTATGCGTCCTACCGACATGACCACTCTATACAATGAAAGCTGATTAAATTTGCAACAATTTAAGCCCAACTGCAGCTCTGTACGTCCTTTAGTTTCCGAGATATGACACTTCTAAAATTAGCAATTTTTTGAAAAAAATGAAAGTTGAGAAATTTTAACTTTTTTCGTTATTTTTGTGTTTAATTAACTGTAACTTCTGAATGAATAAAAATATTGTCTTCCGGTTTCTTTCATTAAATTTCACGAACATTTATCTATAAAATAAGTTATTTTAAAAACATTTTAGGGCGTTCATTACGCCAAAATATCAATTTTTTTTCGACAGAAGTATTCAAATATTTTGTATTTATTGTGTTTAATGAGCTGTAACTTCTGAACGGATAAAGTTATCGACATCCGATTTGCTGCATTAAATTATATATGTCGGTAGGACGCATAGCTTCGGAGATATAAGTAAAAAACCGAAAAATGAGACTTTCAAACCCTCCGCCACACCTCGGCTTAAGGGCTACGGGCGGGGACTTTTGATATGGTCACCTCCTAACTAGTCCAAACAAAGTTACGAAGTCAAAAATTGTGTTCCACGCATTTCCCTCTATACCTTTTCGTTGACTGGACTATCATTATTTCGTTCAAAGAACAAATAGATGTTTAAATCTTAAATATAATAATTTCAACTTTTCTTAAAACTTTGTTCTTGATTTAATCTAAACAATTGTCTTTTTTACATTATTTACATATTTTACATAATTTACGTTAAAAAGTCGTAAATTTGATCAATGTAAAAAAGAGTTTTTTACGCGTAAAAAATAACGTATAATACGCGACGTATTATACGTGCCCATCCCTGATCTTGATTCTAAGTCCGCTTCAGTGTTATATACTGAAGGTATATATGACGCTGCTATGTGTACATTTCTATTTTCACACCAATTCCATATTTGCCTACTTATATTGTTTGGTTTTGTATATCTCACACTACCCATACGATTAATATGATATGGCGGTAACATTATCAATTATAAGTAAAATATTACTACTTGTTTGCTGTTTAGCAAAGGATTTTAAGCCATTAAAAGCTGCTATTAATTCTAGATGGTTTATATGATAATTTTGTTCTTGTTTTTCCCAGAACCCGTGTGTTCTAACTCCGTCACAAAAGGCACCCCAACCTGTGGTTGAGGCGTCCGAAAATATTTCGAGTACAAAATCAATTTGTTTTATATCTCGTACCGAATGTAACAAGTTATTCTTCCACCAATTAAAATCATTAGTTAAGTAATTTGGAATAGTCATTACTCTATCATAATTTTTGTTATTCTTATGTAAGGCTAAGAATTTTTCTCTTTCAAATTTTTTTGTATATACCCAGCCATATTTGATTGCTGGACATGCTGCTATTAGATTTCCAATCAACTTTGCAAATTCTCTAATAGAACATCTGGATCTTTTACTAATTTTTGATAAGTTATTAAGGATGATTTTTCTTTTCTCTTGTGATAAGGCAATACTCATGTAAATTGTATTATAGATGAAACCTAAAAATTTTATTTCTTGTGCTGGGGACAGGTTACTTTTTTCTTTATTAATAATAAACCCTAGTGACGTAATCAGTTTTACTGTCATGGATACGTAACGTTCACATTCGGCTTTATCTTTCCCTATTACTAATAAATCATCTAAATAAATTACTAGTAGAACGCCTCTCAGTCTTAGTTCCTTAACTGCTGGTTTTAATAATTTTGTAAAAACATAAGGAGCAATATTTAGACCGAACGGTAAGCAATTGAATTCATATCTTTGATTTCTGAATATAAATCTTAGGTATTTTTTAAATCGAGTTTTTATAGGTAGTAAGAAATAAGCATCTTTAAGGTCTATTGTAGCTAAATAGCATTCTTGTGTTGTATAATAAGTTTAGCGACCGTCCTTGCATCCTCTAATTTGAAATGTGGGGGCAGAATAAACTTATTTAATTCTTTTAGATTAAGAATAAATCGATAGTTTCCGTTTGGTTTTTTAACTAAAAAGAAAGTAGATAAAAACTCATTTCGAGTGAACGAGCACTTTGAAATAGCTTCTATTTTGAGAAGGTCTTTAATAGAATTTTCATAGCTATTAATTTGAGCTTTTTGAACTACTGTATTCGGCTTTGTTTCTTGGTGAGGCTTTTTAATAAAGGGTAAGGCGATTCCTTGAACCCAGTCTAGAACAACTTTGTCCCTTGTAAGGTTCTTCCAGTTATCTAAGTAACTGGTTAGGGATGCAGCATATTTTCCTACCTTATCTACTGAGGAGGTCTGTAGTGCTGGTTCTTCGAGCGCAATTTGTTGTACGGTTGTTGTCTGTGTTTCTCCCCTTTCCTCTCTTTCCACCTGCTGGTTTGTCGTTGTCGCTGGTAGTTTAAATGACCATATACCTTTCTAGCTGTATTGTTTCTTCCACTTGAAGGTCCTGTCTGGGGAGATGGCATAGTTTTCTTTTTGAGATCCCAGCTTGCCTTCTTCATTGCTTGACTCATCTTAACGTTTTCATAAAGGTTTTTGCTGAATTCATCAATTTTACAATCCTGTACTATTTTTCTACAGTCCGTGTTCAGGTGTGGGGTTATTATAAATTTTCTGTGGACCGAGATCGCATTATGCACATTGGCAAAAATCAGCGAAGCATCCGCTAATTTCGGTAAAGCTTCAGTTGTATTTATTTCTTTTTTGTTAATAATGTCGTTTACTAATGTCCCCATAGCTGATAGCCCATGTGCAATCTGTTCTTGCAGTGCCATCATAAATTTGTCTTGCTTCAGGATTGTGTCTGACACGCAAGCCTGAATTTCTCCATTTAGTAGAGGTTGTAAGGCTGGACAATTAGCTGCCAACGAGTATTTTTCCGCCATCTCTTTCTTTACTTCTTTCCCTATTCCATTTTGTAGAGCGTTGGTCCATCTTATGACTAACTCGTTGTGTAAGTTTGGACCTTTGCTCTTGTTATTAGAGAGAGCCGCTCCTAGACTTGACAATAAGTCTTTGTCTAGCTCCTCTGTTGTCTGAGGTGGAGGCTCAATGTCAAGGTCTCCTGCCTCTTGTTCTTCACTTGAAGAGAAACTTTCCTTTTCCGAAGAATCTACAATATAAGGAAAAGGAAAAGTAATTTTTATAGCAAGCTGCGATTATTTTTGTGATAAACACGTGTTTATCAGGATCTAAAAATTAGTAAGTCACTTGACTACTAGATCCTCCTAAGGCCATATTTCAAGTTTTAGTGCATAATTAACTTCTGATAAACACGTGTTTATCTGGATCTACAATTGGCAAGTCACATGACTACCAGATCCTTTGTGGCTCTCTTCAATCGGTTAAAAATCAACTGAATACTTACAAGTTGATTCAGAGTCAGATTGCATTTTTGATAATTTATTTTTTAACCGGTCCAGTTCAATTTCTAATTCAGCGTAGCGTCTTCTTTTCGATGTGTCTTTGGGTGAAGGATGTCTTCTCTTGCCCATGATCACTACACTTCACTATCACTCTGTTATTTAATACGTCTGTCTCCGATAGGTACAAATAACGGAATGAATTAAAAGTGCTAATGTGAGAAGTTAAATAGTTGTTTTTGTTGATTATCTACCTTTAAAAATGTACCGATAGGTATGATATAACGTGAAACTACATTGTAATTATATCGGAGGACAAGCGAAGGAAAATTGAATATTTTGTTTCATATTAATTGTTAGTGAAAAAGATTCTAGTATACTACACTGATCAGACCAAATAAGGTCGAAACACGTGTCCGTAGTTACCGCGCCACCTTACACCCTACTGAGTGCTTAGTACTCATACACTGAGTAGCGGTCTTGATCTCCTGATTAAAATCAAAGAATCTTTTTCATTACCAAATAGCAATTAATATGAAACAAATATTCAATTGTTTTCTTCCATAGCACTCTTGTAACAATCAGATTTTAATTAAATTATCATAATTTTCAATAACGTTTTTCTCATGTTTTTCTAATGTCAGGGTATGAAACTAATATCTCGTTGAATTCAGAAAAAATACTGAATCGAATAAGCGAATAAAAAATAGGTTCCCATTTGAAATAAGAAAGTTGCACCCCGTTTGTTTCGTTCATTAAAGTAGTCATATAAAATAGAAATTGTTTGCTAATTTAACCAACTTCGTAGCTCTTATACTTCTCGAGATAGCAATGGTGCGCCACTTAAAATGAATTTTTGCATCTTTTTATGTTATAAAAGGTGTCCTATGCCTAAAAACATTAATTTAATTAATTTCGAAATTAATGTTTTTAGGCATGGGACACTTTTTATAAAGTAAGAAGATGCAAAAATACACACAACAGAATAATAAAATATAGGGTGTTCCATTTGAAAATGACGAGTTATAGCCATTTGAAATTAAGTAAATTTGATTCTCTGTACTGAATACCCTGTATAATAACATTAAAAAAAGTTATGTCAGAACAAAGAGTATAGTTACAGTTGTACAGAAAAAAAAATTCATAATTTTTACTATTAAAATAACTTCAGTACGCCTTTATAAAGCAATACGTGTATTCGGCATTTTTTAGAGAAAAAATTGAATAACTTGGCAACGACGCGGAAAACTAAAATGAAATTTATATGTTCGTATAGGTAAGTAAAATACAATTCAAAATATATAAAAATATATAGGGTGTTTCATTTAAAAAACGACGAACAATTATTGCCAAGTCGTTATGCAACACCCTGTATATGTGAAAATAATTTTAACTTATGCTCCTTGAGTAGACGAAAAATTCTGTTAAAAAATTGATGCTGTATTTTTAACGACAAGGGAGATATCGACGACGGGCATTTCGATGACTCACCCTGTATATATATATATATATATATATATATATATATATATATATATATATATATATATATATATATATATATATATATATGTGGAGTTCACTTCTTCACAAGCTGCTCCACGAACGCTTCCGAATGGTGCCGAGCATCGCTGCTCCCGGTAGTGGCGAGAAAACGCGGGCTGCTGCCCTCTGCCATGCGCACAAGAGTGACGAGACAAACGTGAAGACGAAAACACGTGAGCCGCGAACGACGAACGACGATATTTGTTTATATTTAAACGCTATTGGAATTATATTTCTTTGTATGTACTATTCATCACATACTTTTGTTGTAATATCATTTTTAATAATAACTTGTTAATAATACTGATTTTATTAATCTAAATATCACGCCCAGGCATCCTAACCCTACATATATATATATATATATATATATATATATATATATATATATATATATATATATATATATATATATATATATATATATATATATATATATATATATATATATATATATATATATAAATCATGTTTTACACCTGGGTACAAGTGTGAAGTTATTAATCTAGGCCCTACTAAAAAAAATCCGAGCATATTCCAAGCTCTTCTTCAACTTGACACCTCTACATACAATTCGATTCTAAAAAATGAGAAGGTTCTTGTTGGTTATGATCTGTGTGCAGTATATGATGCCATAGTCTTACGGAGATGTTTCAAATGTTGTGGTTTTCATCATACTGCGAAACAATGCACAAAAACTATATCTTGTTGTGCGAGGTGCTCAGATAACCACGATGCCAAAGATTGTCAATCTGCCTCATTCAAGTGCATTAATTGCATCAAATTTAATGAACTTCACAACACAAAAGTTGACGTTGCACATGATGCTAGAAACAAAGATTGTCACGTTTACAAAGAAACTTATAAGCGTTTCAAAGCAAACATCCTCGGCATGAAATAGCAATCACAGCTCAATTCCTGTTCGCAATCATCTGTTCATCTATTGAATTGCTACTATCAGAATATTCAAGGTCTCAACTCAAAACTGTCGATCCTTCAATCCATCAGCGCTGGGATTGACTATAACGTAGTGGCGCTCACCGAATCGTGGCTTCCTAGCAGTGTTCATGATGCCGAATTAGAACCTGACTATTTCTCTGTCTATCGGAGTGACCGTGACTTTGAAGCGTGCAAACTGACCAGAGGTGGTGGGGTACTGCTACTTGTAAACAAAAACATTTCGTCTGTCAGCGTTGATTTATGTGATTTTATTGATATTCTCCCGGTTAATGTGGATATAGTATGTTCCAAATTAATGTCCAATAATAAATCTGTTTATGTATTTGTATTATATATTCCACCCGCACTGAATGTTACAGATTATAATTCAATTTTTGAAAATCTTTGAAAATTTGCCTTTTCTCCAAAGTAATAATTTTTTAATTACTGGGGACTTCAATATACCTGAATATGCCTGTAGCTTAGATTCCCCTAAAGTAAATGCTCTCATGAGTCTATTAGAATTTTTTGATGCTAAGCAGTTTAATTCTATCAAAAACACAAATAATAGATTACTAGATTTAATTATCTCTAATATTGATTGTAACGTTACACACTCTGATGAACTTTTATTTAACGTTGAATATTCACATCATCCTGCCTTAAATATAACTTTTCATTTATCTCCACCAAAAATTATTAAAAATAATACCCCAAATCTCAATACAAACACTTTTGTACATTATAATTTTAAGAAAGCTGATTTTCCTAAACTTTATAGTTTAATTGACCAATTTGACTGGGACTGTCTTAAAAATTTCTCTGATGTAAATTTAGCTTGTGAATTCTTTTATCAAACAATTTATTCTTTTTTTGACATCTGCGTTCCAGTGAAATTGAGTCACACAAATAAATATCCACCTTGGTTTGACAAAAATATCATTAATAAATTTTAAAAAAAGAAACATTTTCGCAATTTATCACGTAAGTATCCTTATAATGACGCTCATTTATTAAAATTTCAAGCATTAAGATCAGACCTAAAATTGTTAATTAAAAACTCATATGATAATTACGTGAAATCTTGCGAAAACTCTATTAGATCTGAGCCGAAGAAATTTTGGAGTTTTGTAAATTCTAAGCGAAAAGTGTCCTCGTCTGCAAATTCAATGTTTTTTAAAGATTCGTTATTGACCACACCTGATGATATTACTAATACGTTTGCATCTTTCTTTCACTCAGTCTTATACTTCCTCTTCAAATAATGTCCCTACCAACACCACTCCGTTGACTCACGATAATATCTCATTAATTTATGTTTCTACATGTGAAATACAGAACGCTATAAAAGGCCTCAAACCGTCTCTATCATCTGGACCTGACTGCGTTCCGGGTTTGTTAATTAAGGACTGTGTAGATCCTCTGTCAAATGCTTTGCATCATATTATTAATCTCAGTATAAAAAGTAACATCTTCCCAAATATATGGAAAACCACGCGTGTCACGCCTATTTTGAAATCAGGAGATGCCTCAAAAATTACTAATTATCGTCCTATAGCTATGCTGTCTAACTTTAGCAAGGTTTTTGAGAAATTAATTTATACTACCATCTACTCAAAAATAAAAAATCAGATTTCATTTTGCCAACATGGTTTTATGCAAAAAAGATCTACGACTACTAATCTAATGTATTTTACACATTTTTTATCTTCAGTTCTTGATGCTCGAGGTCAAGTAGATTGCATTTATACTGACTTTGCTAAAGCATTTGATAGAATTGACCACAGTATCTTGATTGGCAAATTACAGTCCTTCTCCCTTTCGCCAGCACTTATTTCACTTTTATCTTCTTACCTCCAGCAACGAGAACTATTTTTTAATTTCAAAGGCCATTACTCGAACTCATTCATTGCCTCCTCTGGTGTCCCACAGGGGTCGAATCTAGGCCCTATGCTCTTTCTTTTATTTATAAATGACGTCACTGACGTAATCTGTTGTGACAAACTTATGTTTGCTGATGACCTAAAAATATTTTACCCTATCTCATCCGTGAATGATTCTTATTTATTGCAAGATGATTTGAATAATCTCTCTCAGTGGTGTATTAACAATAACCTTCAACTAAATCTTGATAAATGTATGGTTTCAACTCTGAGTTATGATTATTCAATTCAGAATGTGATACTTAAGCGCACTTCCCCTATCAAAGATCTTGGTGTTAGATTTGACAGCAACTTGTCTTTTCTCAGTCATGTTAATGATGTACGTAATGCCGCTGTTCGTATGTTGGGCTTCATAATTAGAAACACCCGTTCTTTTACTGATATTTCGGCAATTTTCGCTTTATATTATTCCTATGTGAGGTCCAAACTCGAATATTGTGCAGTAATCTGGAATCCTATTTATGAATCTCATCAAGATCATTTAGAATCCATCCAAAGGAAATTCTTGAGATACATTTATTTCAAAACAAATAGAACCTATCCTGATCAATCAGTCCCATATGAACATCTACTGTACCTATTCCAGATGAAGAGTCTATTTGAGCGCCGTACAAACATGTGTATAATCCATCTTCACAAACTCATACACTGTGCTGTTGATGATCCTCGTTGCTTATCCTTACTTAATTTTCATACTCCTTCAGTCCATACCAGAAACATCGTATTATTCTATCTTCCTGTGGCCCGAACTAATCTACATCTTACTTCACCAATTCATCGGATGTGTATCTTATATCAAATGCAATTTTCTCATATTGACATTTTTCACTTAGATTTAAAAAAATTAATGAAATGTTTATGTGCATAATTTTTGTGTATTTTTAATAGTTCATATTTTATTTGTAACTTTCAGATATTATTTGTATTTTTATATTGGTGTATTCCTATCCTGTTATTGGGCTTTTGTCTGTTGGATAGCTTCTTAAATAAATAAATAAATAAATAAATTACAGAATTTACTTTTTCTAAAAGGCCATACAATTTGAATTTTTAAATATAATTTTTTGGACTATTACCCTCTGTTCATTGTACGGTTTGTTATTCAATAGTTTTGTAATCATTACTATCATTGTCTCCTATCAATGTTCTGTACATAATTCCATGCATTTCAATACTAACGTTAAGCCCTCCGCTATAGCGTTACTTTCCATTTTGGTTGAACTGATATTACGATTGAAATTTTTGTAGCATTTATGAATTCTGGCTCCACACCTTTTCGGGATGCCACATCACAAAGAGCGCAATACTTACGACGAACACCGATGAATAGTTCGAAACCCATATACAGGATATCCCAAATTGATTGGGTCACCATTGGGATCTCGGAAACTATAGGAGCTACGAGGTCGGTTAAATGGGCAATGTTGTGCAGTTTTTAGGGCTTATTTAGATTCCGTTGAGAAACATTTAAAATTCCAAACAGTTTGAAAGTTATTCAAAAAAAACTGAAAATCGCGATTTAAAAAAAAGGCAAATTACTCCGTAATTATAAAAGATATAAAAAATGTTTCATATAAAAGTTACATGATTTGATGAGAGAAACTCAAAAATGATGTGAGAATAAAATTCAAGATGGCGGTTTCCAAGATATTAATAGTAACTTCCTTATTTTAAATGGGCGCCATATTGGATTTTTACATGGTTGAATAGCGTTTTTTCTCTTTTCAACGATGTATTGCAACGTATGTTTAAACAAAATAATAT
Organism: Agonum fuliginosum; assembly: GCA_947534325.1. Classification (NCBI taxonomy): domain Eukaryota; kingdom Metazoa; phylum Arthropoda; class Insecta; order Coleoptera; family Carabidae; genus Agonum; species Agonum fuliginosum. The sequence continues at coordinate 11,000,499 of OX384033.1, forward strand.
TAAAATATAAATTATTTTAATCATAAAGCAAGTACAACAATGAATAACAATAGATATCAATAACACAGATTAATCTAGAAGAAAACAAATTTCTTTTATGTTATTGTTATGTATTGTTATTCATTATTGTACTTGCTTTAGGACTAAAATAATTTATATTTTAATAACTTTTTGTACTTTTATTTCCCAGACCGATTCCCGAGAAATTTTCTTTCAATCTACTTATTTTAACGGTCGCTAAATTTCAACTTTATATATATATATATATATATATATATATATATATATATATATATATATATATATATATATATATATATATATATATATATATATATATATATATATATATATATATATACAGGGTGTTCATTTTAAGTGGCGCACCATTGCTAACTCGAGAACTATAAGAGATACGAAGTTGGTTAAATTAGCAAACAATTTCTATTTTATATGACTACTTCAATGAACGAAACCAAAATTTTTTTAGACCAGTGGTTCTCAAACTACCGGGTGCAACTTTCTTATTTCAAATGGGGACCTATTTTTTTTATTTGCTTATTCGATTCAGTATTTTTTTCTGAATTCAACGAGATATTAGTTTTATACTTTTGCATAACAAAAACATAAGAAAAACGCTATTGAAAATTATGATAATTTAATTAAAATCTGATTGTTAGTTAGTGTTATGGCAGAAAAAAATTGAATATTTTGTTTCATATTAATTGTTAGTGAAAAAAATTCTAGTATACTACACTGATCAGACCAAATAAGGTCGAAACATGTGTCCGTAGTTACCGCCGCCTTACACCCGAACTGAGTGCTTAGTACCCTGAACTCATACAGTCAGTAGCGGTCCTAATCTCCTGATTAAAATCAAATAATCTTTTTCATTACCAAATAACAATTAATTTGAAATAAATATTCAATTGTTTTCGTCCATAGTACTCTTGTAACACTCAGATTTTAATTAAATTATCATAATTTTCAATAGCGTTTTTCTCATGTTTTTGTTATGCCAGGGTATAAAACTAATATCTTGTTGAATTCAGAAAAATATACTGAATCTAATAAGCGAATAAAAAAACAGGTCCCCATTTGAAATAAGAAAGTTGCACCCCGTAGTTTGAGAACCACTGGTCTAAATTTTTTTTTGTTTCGTTCATTAAAGTACTCATATAAAATAGAAATTGTTTGCTAATTTAACCAACTTCGTAGCTCTTATACTTCTCGAGATAGCAATGGTGCGCCACTTAAAATGAACACCCTGTATATATATATATATATATATATATACATATATATATATATATATATATATATATATATATATATATATATATATATATATATATATATATAAAGTTGAAATTTAGCGACCGTTAAAATAAGTAGATTGAAAGAAAATTTCTCGGGAATCGGTCTGGGAAATAAAAGTACAAAAAGTTATTAAAATATAAATTATTTTAGTATTATATATATATATATATATATATATATATATATATATATATATATATATATATATATATATATATATAAAGTTGAAATTTAGCGACCGTTAAAATAAGTAGATTGAAAGAAAATTTCTCGGGAATCGGTCTGGGAAATAAAAGTACAAAAAGTTATTAAAATATAAATTATTTTAGTCCTAAAGGAAGTACAATAATAAATAACAATACATAACAATAACATAAAAGAAATTTGTTTTCTTCTAGATTAGTCTGTGTTATTGATATCTATTGTTATTCATTGTTGTACTTGCTTTATGATTAAAATAATTTATATTTTAATATTATTTTGTTTAAACATACGTTGCAATACATCGTTGAAAAGAGAAAAAAACGCTATTCAACCATGTAAAAATCCAATATGGCGCCCATTTAAAATAAGGAAGTTACTATTAATATCTTGGAAACCGCCATCTTGAATTTTATTCTCACATCATTTTTGAGTTTCTCTCATCAAATCATGTAACTTTTATATGAAACATTTTTTATATCTTTTATAATTACGGAGTAATTTGCCTTTTTTTTAAATCGCGATTTTCAGTTTTTTTTGAATAACTTTCAAACTGTTTGGAATTTTAAATGTTTCTCAACGGAATCTAAATAAGCCCTAAAAACTGCACAACATTGCCCATTTAACCGACCTCGTAGCTCCTATAGTTTCCGAGATCCCAATGGTGACCCAATCAATTTGGGATATCCTGTATATGGGTTTCGAACTATTCATCGGTGTTCGTCGTAAGTATTGCGCTCTTTGTGATGTGGCATCCCGAAAAGGTGTGGAGCCAGAATTCATAAATGCTACAAAAATTTCAATCGTAATATCAGTTCAACCAAAATGGAAAGTAACGCTATAGCGGAGGGCTTAACGTTAGTATTGAAATGCATGGAATTATGTACAGAACATTGATAGGAGACAATGATAGTAATGATTACAAAACTATTGAATAACAAACCGTACAATGAACAGAGGGTAATAGTCCAAAAAATTGTATTTAAAAATTCAAATTGTATGGCCTTTTAGAAAAAGTAAATTCTGTAATTTATTTATTTATTTATTTATTTAAGAAGCTATCCAACAGACAAAAGCCCAATAACAGGATAAGAATACACCAATATAAAAATACAAATAATATCTGAAAGTTACAAATAAAATATGAACTATTAAAAATACACAAAAATTATGCACATAAACATTTCATTAATTTTTTTAAATCTAAGTGAAAAATGTCAATATGAGAAAATTGCATTTGATATAAGATACACATCCGATGAATTGGTGAAGTAAGATGTAGATTAGTTCGGGCCACAGGAAGATAGAATAATACGATGTTTCTGGTATGGACTGAAGGAGTATGAAAATTAAGTAAGGATAAGCAACGAGGATCATCAACAGCACAGTGTATGAGTTTGTGAAGATGGATTATACACATGTTTGTACGGCGCTCAAATAGACTCTTCATCTGGAATAGGTACAGTAGATGTTCATATGGGACTGATTGATCAGGATAGGTTCTATTTGTTTTGAAATAAATGTATCTCAAGAATTTCCTTTGGATGGATTCTAAATGATCTTGATGAGATTCATAAATAGGATTCCAGATTACTGCACAATATTCGAGTTTGGACCTCACATAGGAATAATATAAAGCGAAAATTGCCGAAATATCAGTAAAAGAACGGGTGTTTCTAATTATGAAGCCCAAAATACGAACAGCGGCATTACGTACATCATTAACATGACTGAGAAAAGACAAGTTGCTGTCAAATCTAACACCAAGATCGTTGATAGGGGAAGTGCGCTTAAGTATCACATTCTGAATTGAATAATCATAACTCAGAGTTGAAACCATACATTTATCAAGATTTAGTTGAAGGTTATTGTTAATACACCACTGAGAGAGATTATTCAAATCATCTTGCAATAAATAAGAATCATTCACGGATGAGATAGGGTAAAATATTTTTAGGTCATCAGCAAACATAAGTTTGTCACAACAGATCACATCAGTGACGTCATTTATAAATAAAAGAAAGAGCAGAGGGCCTAGATTCGACCCCTGTGGGACACCAGAGGAGGCAATGAATGAGTTCGAGTAATGGCCTTTGAAATTAACAAATAGTTCTCGTTGCTGGAGGTAAGAAGATAAAAGTGAAATAAGTGCTGGCGAAAGGGAGAAGGACTGTAATTTGCCAATCAAGATACTGTGGTCAATTCTATCAAATGCTTTAGCAAAGTCAGTATAAATGCAATCTACTTGACCTCGAGCATCAAGAACTGAAGATAAAAAATGTGTAAAATACATTAGATTAGTAGTCGTAGATCTTTTTTGCATAAAACCATGTTGGCAAAATGAAATCTGATTTTTTATTTTTGAGTAGATGGTAATATAAATTAATTTCTCAAAAACCTTGCTAAAGTTAGACAGCATAGCTATAGGACGATAATTAGTAATTTTTGAGGCATCTCCTGATTTCAAAATAGGCGTGACACGCGTGGTTTTCCATATATTTGGGAAGATGTTATTTTTTATACTGAGATTAATAATATGATGCAAAGCATTTAACAGAGGATCTACACAGTCCTTAATTAACAAACCCGGAACGCAGTCAGGTCCAGATGATAGAGACGGTTTGAGGCCTTTTATAGCGTTCTGTATTTCACATGTAGAAACATAAATTAATGAGATATTATCGTGAGTCAACGGAGTGGTGTTGGTAGGGACATTATTTGAAGAGGAAGTATAGACTGAGTGAAAGAAAGATGCAAACGTATTAGTAATATCATCAGGTGTGGTCAATAACGAATCTTTAAAAAACATTGAATTTGCAGACGAGGACACTTTTCGCTTAGAATTTATAAAACTCCAAAATTTCTTCGGCTCAGATCTAATAGAGTTTTCGCAAGATTTCACGTAATTATCATATGAGTTTTTAATTAACAATTTTAGGTCTGATCTTAATGCTTGAAATTTTAATAAATGAGCGTCATTATAAGGATACTTACGTGATAAATTGCGAAAATGTTTCTTTTTTTAAAATTTATTAATGATATTTTTGTCAAACCAAGGTGGATATTTATTTGTGTGACTCAATTTCACTGGAACGCAGATGTCAAAAAAAGAATAAAGTGTTTGATAAAAGAATTCACAAGCTAAATTTACATCAGAGAAATTTTTAAGACAGTCCCAGTCATATTGGTCAATTAAACTATAAAGTTTAGGAAAATCAGCTTTCTTAAAATTATAATGTACAAAAGTGTTTGTATTGAGATTTGGGGTATTATTTTTAATAATTTTTGGTGGAGATAAATGAAAAGTTATATTTAAGGCAGGATGATGTGAATATTCAACGTTAAATAAAAGTTCATCAGAGTGTGTAACGTTACAATCAATATTAGAGATAATTAAATCTAGTAATCTATTATTTGTGTTTTTGATAGAATTAAACTGCTTAGCATCAAAAAATTCTAATAGACTCATGAGAGCATTTACTTTAGGGGAATCTAAGCTACAGGCATATTCAGGTATATTGAAGTCCCCAGTAATTAAAAAATTATTACTTTGGAGAAAAGGCAAATTTTCAAAGAAGTCAAAAATTGAATTATAATCTGTAACATTCAGTGCGGGTGGAATATATAATACAAATACATAAACAGATTTATTATTGGACATTAATTTGGAACATACTATATCCACATTAACCGGGAGAATATCAATAAAATCACATAAATCAACGCTGACAGACGAAATGTTTTTGTTTACAAGTAGCAGTACCCCACCACCTCTGGTCAGTTTGCACGCTTCAAAGTCACGGTCACTCCGATAGACAGAGAAATAGTCAGATTCTAATTCGGCATCATGAACACTGCTAGGAAGCCACGATTCGGTGAGCGCCACTACGTTATAGTCAATCCCAGCGCTGATGGATTGAAGGATCGACAGTTTTGAGTTGAGACCTTGAATATTCTGATAGTAGCAATTCAATAGATGAACAGATGATTGCGAACAGGAATTGAGCTGTGATTGCTATTTCATGCCGAGGATGTTTGCTTTGAAACGCTTATAAGTTTCTTTGTAAACGTGACAATCTTTGTTTCTAGCATCATGTGCAACGTCAACTTTTGTGTTGTGAAGTTCATTAAATTTGATGCAATTAATGCACTTGAATGAGGCAGATTGACAATCTTTGGCATCGTGGTTATCTGAGCACCTCGCACAACAAGATATAGTTTTTGTGCATTGTTTCGCAGTATGATGTAAACCACAACATTTGAAACATCTCCGTAAGTCTATGGCATCATATACTGCACACAGATCATAACCAACAAGAACCTTCTCATTTTTTAGAATCGAGTTGTATGTAGAGGTGTCAAGTTGAAGAAGAGCTTGGAATATGCTCGGATTTTTTTTAGTAGGGCCTAGATTAATAACTTCACACTTGTACCCAGGTGTAAAACATGATTTATTTTGGTGAAGAAGGTGCTCCATAAAGGACTCATTAGTGAAAGATTCAGACATGCCTACTATTCTCACTCTTGGATTTAGCGCAGGTAATTGTTTAACAACATATTTATCATTCATGTTGTTATGTACGAGTTCTTGTAGTTTATCGGATTGATCTGTATTAATTATGAGAGCACCCTTGCTAGTTTGACGGACTGAATTAATAGTAATATTTGCAGCAACTGGATTCACAGTCTTTAGTATATCGGACTTAGTAGTGGCCACTGACTGAGAAGAATTGATTGGTGTCAAAATTACTGGTGGATTAGGAATCGGTTTGCACAATATTGCTGAGAAAGATGGTTCAGCCCGAGCTACGGGCATAGATGGAGTGGTACATTTTAGAGACGCCTGAAGTGTCGATTCAACTTGAGCATTGATTTCGGATTTTAAGGAGGTAACATTGTCAGTAATTATTGACGCAATATTATCTTTGATATGAGACAATAATTTGTCTAAAATTATGTTTTCTAAATTCGCAGAGAAATCGCTGATTTTAACATTGATGTCACTAAATAATTGTTGAATATTGGTATCTTCCGATTTATCAATAATTACACAGTTTACGCGACAAGTAGGACACCAGAAGAGAAATGATTTGGATTAGCGTACGATGTTACAAATATCCTCGCTAAGATTGGCACATGCTGGGTGAAACCATTGACCGCAACTTCCTTCACAGCCAATAAGATTGTCCGTTCTTTTCGCTCTACAGTTGGCGCATTTACTCATTGTGGATTAATATGATCATTAGGGTACGTAAAAAGTAACCAGATGATTAAAATTTGACAGATGACAGAGTTAAGTCAAAACAACACTGAGTAATTAAACAAGTTAATGTACGCGAATAGTGGATAAGTCAAGGTTTAAAACTGATTTAGTCAAGTAGTTAAAATTGATACAGTTCATTAGCGCTAAAATCAAATTACGGCTCACCAAATGGAAGTCGAGATCAAAGAATAAAAACACTGCACCACTTGCATTAAGACGAACATGATGATAATAATAAAGTACATAAAAATGCAAAATAAACCACTCAGAAACTTAAAAAAAGACGGAGTACAGACACAACGACCACACTCTTCAAATGTAACAACGATTTTTCGTTGGAGTATATAAGTAGTTATTCTGATAAAATTTTGATAAAAACTATAAAAACAATTCGGCAGAATCTTTCAATGCCATTATATGTAAAACTATAGGAGGAAAACGCATAAATTTCTGTGCGAGAGGACCAAATGATGAATGGATTGCAGCTGCAGTGCTACAGTATAATACCCAACAATCACTTACTGAATTCCATTCGAAAAATGATAAAGTTGTACCACGACTAATTGAAAATCTAGAAAAACGACAACACAAAGTAGCTTAAATAAGAAATATCAATCAGGGAAAAGTCAAAAGATATATCGAAAAGCTGAAGCGACTGTAAAATCAAGCACAGATGAGTACTATGGTCCTAATTCAAAAAAAACCCGACATCTATGCAGAGGCATTCGAATCGTTGTGCGAAAATCACTTCAAAAAATTAATAATGTATCAAAAAGATCGAGAAGCTATTAAACGTCAAACACGGGAACAAAGTACGTGCGAACTGTAGACAATTTTGAGACAAATGATGTTGATATCATCAAACTTTGGTACTGTTTGCTGTATGTAATGCAACAGTAAAAAAATTGTTATATGCTTCAGGGATAAAAACGCTGGCGATGAACTATAGCCTAGCAAACGAACGAAATGCCATCCTTCAAATGGAACAAGAATTAAAAACGAAAATACAACCTTGTTGTATATTTATCGACCGAGAATTTCCGTACTTAGGTGCAACTCCCGACGGATTAATTGAAAATGATGGTGACCAAATGATGAATGGATTGCAGCTGCAGTGCTACAGTATAATACCCAACAATCACTTACTGAATTCCATTCGAAAAATGATAAAGTTGTACCACGACTAATTGAAAATCTAGAAAAACGACAACACAAAGTAGCTTAAATAAGAAATATCAATCAGGGAAAAGTCAAAAGATATATCGAAAAGCTGAAGCGACTGTAAAATCAAGCACAGATGAGTACTATGGTCCTAATTCAAAAAAAACCCGACATCTATGCAGAGGCATTCGAATCGTTGTGCGAAAATCACTTCAAAAAATTAATAATGTATCAAAAAGATCGAGAAGCTATTAAACGTCAAACACGGGAACAAAGTACGTGCGAACTGTAGACAATTTTGAGACATATGATGTTGATATCATCAAACTTTGGTACTGTTTGCTGTATGTAATGCAACAGTAAAAAATTGTTATATGCTTCAGGGATAAAAACGCTGGCGATGAACTATAGCCTAGCAAACGAACGAAATGCCATCCTTCAAATGGAACAAGAATTAAAAACGAAAATACAACCTTGTTGTATATTTATCGACCGAGAATTTCCGTACTTAGGTGCAACTCCCGACGGATTAATTGAAAATGATGGTGTTGGGGTTTTGTACTGTTGAACTGATGACAAAAACGGATGGATGCAAAACGACATTTATTGTAACACAAAACACTTTGAATTTGACGCACGGACTCGACACTGACTGAGAATGGATAAATACTGAAATTACAATGAGTATGATCGGATTCAACTTAGAGAAGACTGCACACTTGAACTAGAGTGCAGTTTGGAGAACGGAACGACTCTCTAAGTTGGAGACTGGAACAATACTGGACTGATTGAAGAACAGGACAAGACTGACTGGACTCACTGGAGGTTAAGACAAGACTCACTTGGAGAAATGAGTGGAGTGAGAATGAGATGTGTATGCGGGGGGTGTAAGATGGAAACGTGACGTATGAATGGAAGGGTAGCGCGAACATACTGCCCACCTACGAGCGAAGCGAGTAAATTAAACAAAAAAGAGTGAAGATGCCCGTGCGTGAGCAACAAAAAATACATAGAAAAGTACAACTGGTAAATAAATTTACAATACATAATAAAAATAATAAACCAAAAAAAAAAATTGATTAGGAACGACGCTGTTGAACGGGCTGCCCACCGTGACACGGTGACGCAGAGGAGGCGTCGCGGCGGCTCATTGGAGTCGGATCTTCTGGAGCGGCAACCGGCAGAGGGCTCAGTCGAGAGATCGGACGGCGCAGTTGCTGCAAATCTTCGGAATGCGGCTAGGAACGCCGCGGATGTGAGGTCACTGACGACCTCCAGGTGCAGTGCCTTGGTCGACAGGCACACAAACAAGGCGATGTAGGCCTTGATTGACTGGCGGCCGCGTCCTGGTGATGGACGGCATCTAATCGGACCCGCATAGTCCACTCCGGAGCGCAAGAACGGGCGACTTGGAGTGACTCTGGCAGCCGGCAGCTGACCCATCAGCTGACGGCCCATTTGCGGGTGGCGACGTCGGCAGATGACGCAGCCTCGGAGCAGCTGTTTGGTTAATGCTCGTCCTCGGAGGATCCAAACGTGCTGCTGGAGTACGGAATAAGTCAACGATAAGCCAGCGTGGAGCGCAGACTTGTGCGCGAACTGGATGAAGAGCCGGCTCAACGTTGACGTCTTCGGCAGAAGCGGCGGGTGCTTCTGTATTTGTGGCAGGCTGGAGTTTTCGAGACGGCCGCCCACACGCAGCACCCTAAACTCATCTAGGTACGGATGTAGGCTAGCAAGAGGAGACGATCTCGGCACTGGCCGAGCATTCTTCAGCCGCTCGATTTCATCGGAAAATGGATTTTTCTGTGCGCTTCGGATTAAGCGCATCTTGGCGTCGTTTAGTTCAAGCGATGTCAGGAACGTAGCTGACGTGTGCTGGTCCTGTTTTGGTCGGTCGAACGGACTGGAAATCTTCCCGTTTCGGTCACAGCATCGAGCGAAGCGCATGCATAGAGCCGTCACGCGTATCGTGCGCGTCAAGGAAGAGTATCGGTTGAGCAATTCGAACTCTGCTTGCTCGACGTGGGCTGTCATGGCGGAAGAAATCGGTGGCGCTTCTTCACCTGGTGACGGAAGAAGTTCGGGCTTCGAAACTGGCCAATCCTGCTGTGGATCAGTTAGCCAGGTGGGCCCCCTCCACCAGAGACGATTGGTAGCGAGAGTCTGTGGACTAGAGCCTCGTGATGCGATGTCCGCCGGGTTGTCTGAGCTCCGTACGTGCCGCCATGTGAGCTCGGGCAGGGAAGTCTGGATGTATGATGTTCGGTTGGCGACAAAGGTCTTCCACCTGCTCGGATGACTCTGGATCCAGGACAGCGTAACGGTGCTGTCAGACCAGCCGTACACGGGCAGCTGGGCTAGGCGGTAAGAGTGACGGACGTACAACAGCAGTCGGACGAGAAGCTGAGCGGCGCAGAGCTCCAGTCGCGGCACCGAGACTGTCTTCATCGGCGCTGCCTTGGTTTTGGATGCGAGAAGAATGGTATGGAAGCTACCGTCTGAGTTGGTAGTGCGGAGATAGGCGACGGCGGCGTACGCTCTCGTAGAGGCGTCTGCGAATCCATGTAGTTCAGCGGCGGTATTCTCCGGTGTCAACTGCGTCCACCGGGGAATTCGGATGTCCTCGAGGTTGCTGAGGCCGCGCCGGAATGCGAGCCAACGTTCCTCGAGAGCTGGGCTGAGCGGTTCGTCCCACTCGCACTTAGTGATCCAGAGATCTTGGAGCAGGATCTTCGCTATGATTGTGACGGGTGCGACCCAGCCTAACGGGTCAAACAGCTGAGAGACCATGGAGAGGACTCCCCGCTTGGTAACTGGAGCCTCAGTAATTGTTGACGGACGCTGCTGGAAGTGGAACTCGTCCTTCTTCGGACTCCAGCAGATTCCAAGCATCTTCGTGGCTTCTGCGAGCTCGACGTTGGTGGCAGAGCTCGGCGTGGTGGTGATGCCTTCCAGCAGTTCGGTACGGTTAGCTGCCCACTTGCTGAGGCGAAGCTGAGCGGTTGCAAGGATCTGGATCAGCTCGTCGCGGCGGATGATGGCATCCTGCATTGAGTCAGCGCCTGTGAGGACGTCATCGACGTAGGTATCCCTGAGGAGGCACTCCGAGCCTCTCGGGAACTGGTTCTGTTTCAGGCGTGCGATCTCGTGTAGCACACGAATCGCGAGATAGGGTGCACAAGCTGTCCCGTAAGTGACTGTGGATAACTTGTAGTCCTGGATGGCGTCGTCTGAGCTGGAGCGCCAAACTATGCGCTGGAGGTCCTGGTCGTCAGGGTGTACCAGGATTTGTCGGAACATTTTCACAATGTCCGCGCATATGACGATCCGATGATTTCGCCAGTTCATGATCACAGTTCCCAGGTCAGGTTGTAAGGCGGGACCTGGGTGCAGATGCTGATTGAGAGACATCCCTCGGTCGTTGAGGCGGGATGCGTCGAACACAACCCGTAGTTTGTCACCGGACGGACTTGGTTGAAGAACGGCGTGATGAGGGAGGTAACACACCGGTCCATCGGTGCTTTCTACGGCCTGCTGCATGTGCCCAGCGACTCGTACTCGTTCATGAAGGTATGATACTTCTCGCTGGTCACAGGGTCCCTCATCAGGCGGCGTTCGAGAGACATCAGTGAGCTCACCGCTTGGTTGCGGTTGGCTCCGGTTATGACGTCGGATTTGCGTGGCAGACGCACCACGAAACGGCCACTGGCGTCTCGTTGATAGGTAGAGACAAAGTGCTCTTCACACTTCTGCTCTTCGGGAGAGAGCTCCGGCGGAGCTGAGAAAACCTCTTCGATTTCCCAAAATCTTCGGAGGTTGCGGTCTAGATCGTCCTCCACCCAACAGTGGAAGGTGGAGACGGAGGTTTGGGCTTCGCCGTCGACGGTGCCAGTGAGTACCCAGCCAAGTGACGTGTTGATGGCTATGACATTGGTGTCCGGTACTGCACACACGCCTGGACGGACTAATGAGCTGAAGATGTCGGCTCCCAGGATCAGGCCGATCTTCTGGTCCTGGTGGTAGTCTGGGTCGGCTAGCTGGATGTTTGACAGCATGCGCAGGTCTAATGGGCAGACTGCACGTTGTGCGGAATGCGCTGTCAAACGTGGAAGCACAAACGCAGAGATGCGGTGACGGGCGCTTGGGTTGCACCTGGAGACGAACTCCACTTTCGCTTGATGTGTGGCTGAGGCGGAGTGCGAGGCGCCTACACCGACGACTTTGACTGGAGATCGCCATTTAGTGAGCCCCAGGCTCTGGACAATATCTTCGGAGACGAAGGAGACTTCGGAGCCCGTGTCCAGGAGCGCGCGGGCCTGAAGGCGCTGTCCTCCAGGCTGTAGAATTGTGACCATTGCTGTGGTCAGGAGTGCGGTTTTGCGCGCAGTGCTAACACGCGCTGTGGTGCTCGCGACTGTGAATGCACCTGGTGTAGGAATGTCGCCCTGGCTGGCTGCCGGGACGTTGCTGGACGGTTTCTGGTCTCTGCTGGCCATGGCCTCGTGTAGCAGAGTGTTGTGAGTCTTCTTGCACACGGTGCAAGTACGAGTGGACTTGCAAGCGTGCCGTGGGTGAACACCGAGACAGTTAAAGCATATTTTTAACCGTTTGACTTCGGCCAGCCGGTCCTGCGGGTTCCTTGCTCGGAATGAGCCGCAGGAGAAATTGGAATGCTGCTCGCCGCAGAAGACACAAGCTTGGGTGTTAGGACTCACCGAAGCCTGGTGCGAGCGGTGCTGTCTGCTCTTCTCTGGTCGTTGTGCCCTGGAAGTAGTGGCTGTGGGCGCTGATGTTGCTGCTGACATCTCTAGCGCGCGGATTCTCGACTCGATGAACGCCTCCAACTGTTTCATAGTCGGCAGCGTCGGACGGTAATCGCTGTTGACGAGAGTCTGCGCTGCATCTTGTGAGGTGAGATGCAGCTCCCATTCTCGTCGGGACACAGAATCGAGGCGGCGCAGGAGCATGAAAACGATGATGTCGTCCCACTCGTGGACTGGGCGTTTCAGCTGGCGGAGAGATCGGAGTTCTTCACGTGCTCGGTCTATGAGAGTGCGCATGTCGCGCGCGCACTCCTTCGGGACCTGGGGGAGGTCAAACAGTGCTGACAGATGCGCATGTACGAGTAGACGCTCGTTTGTATATCGAGCGCATACTGAGGCCCAGGTTTCTTTGAAGTTCGCTGCTGTGACTGGGATGCTGCGCACCAGGTGGGCGGCGTCGCCCTTCAGTGCTCGTTGCAACAGGAGCAGCTTCTGGACGTCCGGAACATCGGAGCGATTGAGGACTAGACCCTCGAATTGGTCTCGGAATGATTCCCATTCTAGGTAGGCGCCGGAGAATTCGGGTAGACTGATCCTCGGCAGTTGCGGCAATGACTCTCGCTGAGGCGTCACTGTTGGATGTGGTTCCACTTTGGGTGCCGTCGGCGTCGGAACCGGCGACGCTGGACGTAGCTTTTCCAACTTTGCTAGGCTGTGCAGGAAGTCGAATTCGGCGGTAGAGTAGAAATCATCCTTATTGTAGTCGCTTGCCTCGAAGCCTACTTCTGTCACAAGAACGTCATGATTTTTGACGAAGTCGGTCCAATAGCTGCGGAGGTTTCCTACGGCGCCGTCAATCAGAGCGTTTTCTGCCAACGTCGGATCTACCTGGATACGGGTTTGTAGATTCATGAGAAGATCCGTCATCTTCTTGACGAGTCTCGCCTGGCGTTTGAGGAGTGCTGCCGACATTGAGTATGGATCAGCAGTACTCAGTGCTCAAAAATATAAATAAATTGACTGACCTGGGTCGGGGCAAGCCCCTTGAAGCTTGGCAGTTGTTGTGCTGTCTGAGTGACAGCGCTAGCGGCAGATGCGCTGACAGCTGGCGACTGACGGATGGATGCGGCGCGCGCACGCTGGATTCCCACTTCTGTTCGTTGAGCGGAGTGGGACAGTCTGCGCGACTGCGATGCGCTGCGCTGACGTGATGTGGAGCTGATGACGTAGCGTTTGTGACGGAGTAGCTGAATGCGTCACGCTGGCAGCGCGTGCGCATTGACGGTAGCTCGCAGCTCCCGTGATCAGCCGGAAACGTGCGCGAACGGATGTGCGCGCTGAACACTGAACCACGTGCGGCAAACTGAAGCACTTATCACACTGAACTTCACTATTTGAATAAAATGCCGTTTTTACACAGATAAATGGACGTGGATCTCGCTGATCCGGCTCGAAGGACCAAAATGTTGGGGTTTTGTACTGTTGAACTGATGACAAAAACGGATGGATGCAAAACGACATTTATTGTAACACAAAACACTTTGAATTTGACGCACGGACTCGACACTGACTGAGAATGGATAAATACTGAAATTACAATGAGTATGATCGGATTCAACTTAGAGAAGACTGCACACTTGAACTAGAGTGCAGTTTGGAGAACGGAACGACTCTCTAAGTTGGAGACTGGAACAATACTGGACTGATTGAAGAACAGGACAAGACTGACTGGACTCACTGGAGGTTAAGACAAGACTCACTTGGAGAAATGAGTGGAGTGAGAATGAGATGTGTATGCGGGGGGTGTAAGATGGAAACGTGACGTATGAATGGAAGGGTAGCGCGAACAGATGGTGTCGTGGAAGTAAAATGTCCACAGTCAATTCATTATTAACAGCAGAAGACGCCATTAAAAAAGTTACTCATCTCAGTTCAATTTTTCAAAAAACCGATACTAGCAAAATTAATCAAAGACATAAATATTTCTATCAAATACAGGGTCAATTGCATATTACCGAGCGAAAGTACTGCATGTTTGCTTTGTGGACACCATTAAGTATGAAAACGGTACGAGTCGAAATAGATGACAATTTCTGGAAAAATAGTATGATTCCGTATCTAACACAATTTTATAAGGAATGCATGGTCCCAGAAATCATCGATAGTCGACACAATAGGAATATGCCTCTTAGAAATCCAAAATACATACTTGAAGCTAGACAGATTGCAGAAGAAAAAAAGATGTCCAAAACAAATTATCCGGCAGAAACGCAAAATAGATGACAAAATCGAAAACACAGAAACAACAAAAACAGTACATTTGGATGACACAATGACAGATGTCGTAGACGTTGAAGGATGTGATAAGAAATCATTAATTAAATCCGATTCGAAATGTCCAGTTTTGAAGCATGATAATGACAGATGGGTATGATGAAGACTTTTCAAAGTGACTCATTGTCGGCTATACGTAGAGATCTGCTGCGACTAGATACAGAACTTGATATTGAATATATTCAAAGATATATTAATATTCGTGCAGACATAAATGATCATATAATCGATGCAGCATTACGTCTAATTAAATTGAAAACATCTTTTGTAACAGAACGTGTGTTAAACGTATATTTTGTGAAATACGTTGATCCTGTTGTAGAAGGAAAAAGTATTCAAGTTATTGACGGTCTGTGCTGTAATAACTGGCGGTGCTTATTTTTCGATGGGTTTAAGTTAACCATGTATGATAGTATATACAAATATCCATTATCGGAGAAAGAAAAATATTAGACAAGTGTACGTTTTCCCACAATAAACATTATACATGAAAATGTTACCCAACAAAAAGATGGGGTGAGTTGCGGGTTGTACGCAACAGCATTTGCAACGGAAGCAGCATTAAACAAGGATCCATATAAAAAACAATTCTCAAGCAATCCGTTGCTTCTGCGAAAACACTTTTTGAATATAATTGAAAGTGAAACGTTATTATCGTTTCCGTCAACATAAATATACAATAGCAACAGTTCATAGTAATGGCGATGACAGGCTTCATTAATATTTTAATAATGGATACTTTGTCTTGTTATGCCAGGTAACTTGCATGTAAACATATAAAGAAAATAAAAATCAGATTAAAATAATATACCCCATAGACCATTTTATAAATTTAAGCGATCCCTACATTCAGTTTTTGAACTACAAACTGGGTGACGTTAAATGGCGGCATTTGAGAGCTGTCAGAATGTATTTGAAAATGCAATGAAAGTTTAAAATGTGTTCATTGTCATTTCACTATAATTAAATATATATATATATATATATATATATATATATATATATATATATATATATATATATATATATATATATATATATATATATATATATATATATATATATATATATATATAGTGGCTTAACACTCCCGTGGGAGTAGCGCCGCTTCTCACGCAGCTTTCTAGATCCTTTTATCGGAGGGGATCAGTCTCCATATTCTCTTGCTCTATTTACCCATTCATCTTGGTGCAGTCAGAATCTCAATCCGTGCGGCGATCTGTGGTTTCAACCACAGCGGCAGCGGAGGTATTCTTTGTGCAACCAGGACTACATTTAAGGTGAACAAGTGGATAGCTTGTAACACCCGAGTGTGATTGAATGCCAGATCTTGGGCATTTTTAGTTTTACGACAAATCACACATTGTCGCCCAACGGAGACTCGAACCATCGATCTCACATTGACTGACGTCACAGCACGTTAGCCGGCGAAAGCCAGTTAACACGCTAGACCATGCTGTCGGGTATATAATTAAATGATAATTTAATAAATAAAATGCAATTTAAAAATAAATATAATTTATTTAACCATTAAAATCAGATCCTCGTCAACAATTCTGTCTTTGGATAATTTTCTTCCACTCATATTAAAATGAATACCGCAAATTTTATCAAATTTTTTAGATTCCTATTTGTTTCTATTTATTCGGAGTATCCATTATTTTCTTATATTAACATTTTGAGGAAACAAATGAAATGATATGTCTGTTTTTTTGTATTATTTTTACAACCTGGTACGCAACAAATTGTACCTGTCAAGACTTAAAAACCACAAAAAGAAGATCGCAAGATCCACAAATATAAATATTTGTAATTGAACTGTCAGCTGTCATAATATAAACAGAGATGGGTATCGTCACCCATCTTCTGTTGCAGTCTAAGATTATGCGCATGCGCGTTGATTTTTTGAAACGGTTTATTGTTTGTTACATATACATATGCAATACAACACAATTTCCTAAGTTATTTCTAGAAAATATAATAACATTTTTAGTGATGCAGACGAGACGAGAATTTCTCGAATCTCTTCTCGACACGAATCGAAATTTCTCGTCTCGTCTGCATCACTAAAAATGTTATTATATTTTCTAGAAAATAAAAATTGTGTTGTATTGCATATCTATGTAACAAACAATGGGGTATATTATTTTAAACTGATTTTTATTTTCTTTTTCGAGACGAGATCAAAATGTCGAGATTCTCGAATGTCGACATTTTCTCTGATATTTCTAGAATTTTTAAAATTATTTACTTTATTCAATAATTTGTTAATATCAAAATTTTCAGGTTTTTTAAATTTGATTGTTATAGATAGCTAAATTGTCAAGTCAACCTGTGAACATAGATCTATCATTTTGCTGACATTGACCGTAAAATTATTAGATTAAATTTTTTTATAGGTGATTATTTTACACACGTCATTTCTGGCCAATAAGAATGCATAACTTTTTCGAAGAGGGCAGTTTTTCAGCGACTATTTCCCACATATTAATTAAACCAATCATTTGCTTCAATTTTTTAAATTCTGACCAATGACGTACAAAATATATCGGCAAAAATTGAAAAAATTCCCTAGGGATTTTTCAAGTGACAATTTGCCCGTTACATGGCCATGTATGACAATTTTATTGATTTTGTATTGTTTTAAATTGAAATTAAAAGTGTCAAATGGATCTTTTTGCGACAACTTCTTACGATGAAATAAAAATATATCAAATATAACGCCAAAAAATACAGTTACGTCAAAAACCTTAGTTTGGAACCAATTATTAATGAACTTGTGAAACGAATGAAACTAAAATTTAAAATTTTTACACTCAAAGGTTAGTAAAACAATTAAATGTCAAAATAAACAACCGTTTCGGCACAAAAAAATTAGTCTTTATTTAAAAACACGAAAAACCACGAAATTATTCTAATCGGTCTGCAGCAGTGTCAAATTTTGCTTACTCCGGCATTAGAAAACATTTAATAATAAAAATATTAGGACAATCCAACGTAAATTTATTACTTCATATTTTATGTCTGTTTATTTGGGAAATAGTCTAACAAAATATATCTCGGGTCTCATTATTTTGCAGGTAAAATTATTTCTTAAGATTGTTGCTTATAGGTAACATTCCTCGACAAATTGAAAGATAAAATCCCTCGCCTTCAGCTCGGGATTTTGATCATGCCATTTGTCTCGAAATGTTACCAAGCAACAATCTTTTGAAATAAATTTTACCAGCAAAATAATGATTCCTTGATATATTACTATTGATAAAATTTGATAAAACCACAGTAGGGTAACCATGGTTACATTTTATTTATTAAATGTTTTTAATGTTGCAAACCTCAAAAATAAAATAATAATTATAGTTCGTGAAATAATCAAGCAAATATAATTCGAGTCATAAATTTAATTGGTAAAATTTACTCATAATTCCTGCGTAGAAACGACAACTCCAGCTTCGCTGTCGTGATTTAAATATGTCAATTTTGACACTCGTTTGTCCGTTTCTACGCAACAACTATTCGTAAATTTTACCGATAAATTTATGGCTCTTATTATATTACTTATGATAATATAATTTATTACATCAATCAGTAAAAATCCGTAAATTAGTATTTATTTTATATTATGTTTAGAATTCATATCATAATTATGAATTTTAACTAGGTTTAGAACTTACGAGTATATGACTTAAATAATATAACAATTTACCAATAATTACAAATTTTTCCCACACCCCGCAGCTTATGTAGTAAACTTACCTATCAATTATAGAAAATAATGCACTTATTATTTATAAACATGCAGGGGCGCGCCAACGAAATTTGCCGCCCGGGTGCAAGACTTTATTTGCCGCCCCTATATAATGTCGACAATAAAACACAATAAAATTTTTAAATGTATCTAAATAATCTAATATTTTAAAATCCATTTGAAAATTATTATTTGACTTCAAAATGTTTTTTTAACTCTTTATACCTTCGCATCGTTTCTTGGGGACTGACCGAATCGCTGGGAAAGAACTCAATTTCATGGCATAATCGGGAAAGATCCGTGTTTTATAGTCCATTTGTTTTTAAAATTTACGCGTATAATTGGACTTTAGAAATGATTAATTTATTGTAGGTAGTCGTTCTAAAATACCACCTGCATTTTCCATAATTAACTAACATTACCTACATTATTTATTTTCGTCATTTAAACAAAAATATTTGTTAACAGTCCACAATTATTTAATTAACATGATAAACGTTTTTTTATGATTATTATTAAATAACGACTGACGGGGCGACTTTTTGCCGCCCCTGAAATTTGCTGCCCGTGTGCGGTGCACTCCCTGCACCCTCGGGTTGGCGCGCCCCTGTAAACATGCCAATAAAACCAATAGTTATTTTATTAACTAGGTAAAAATATGACAGAATTACTGCTGCGGCTGGAGTTTCATAGACGAGGCGTAACCCTATTATTAAAGACCGCTCAGTACCTACTTTTCCTCCCAGGGAGGAAAAGTCAATTGGAATCCGCATTAAGCGAGAGGAAAATTCTGTCATACTTTTCCTCTCTAGGTAACGTGCTGACCGGTCAGAAATACCTTTCTTTTGTCCCTAGTTATAGGGACGAAAGGTGGCGTTTTCGGTGCAGATATTGAAAATATAATTAAATTGCCTAGGCACTAAAAGTGACATTTCACAGATTATCAGCTGTCAAAAATAGCACTTTTAATGTCAATCGGCGAAATTTTTTTTGTAAAAATAGTCAAGAAATCGAGACGAAATAACAAGAATCGAGACGAGATCAAATTTTTCACATTCGAGACGAGAAATGGAAAATCTCGTCTCGTCTCGACGCATCACTAAACATTTTAGAAACTGTAAGATGCCAGGGAACTCGTGTTATGCCAGGTAATTTACATGTCAAGGTAAAAAAATAACGTTAAAAACAACGTTGTTATTTCTGACATAAATGTGAATTAATTAGACTACGAATTATATGCAACTTTTTTGCTATTCCTAAGAAAAATGTTACATTGTTTGAAAAACATGTTTTTCATGTTCTAGAACTGATCTATAACAGCATATACAAAATATGAAAAAAATATTCCAAGAATATTCCAAAAAATACGCAAAAAATGCAAAATACTTATATTGTAATCATATTTCAAAAATATGCAACAATTTGCAAAAAAGTCCAAACTCCAAATCCAATGAAACATATTTCCTTAAAATCATCATAAAAATATATTTGAAAACAAAATATATGTATTTGCATATAATCCGCGGTCTAGCTATAATAAACCAATTTTCTAAATAATTTCTAGAAAATAGACCGACATTTTTAGAAAATGTAAGATGCCAGGAAATTGGCAAGTATAAACTTGTGTTATTAAATTAATTTTCAGAATAACCCTAATGTTTATTGGATAAATTCGCAATAAAAACTTCACTTGTAAAAATGATGTAATTTAACACAATACTTTGTGTGAAATACGATAGATGGCGCTGTATGCTGTACGGTCGATAATATCGGCAACTATCGTTTTTTTTTACATTACCGACACCATTTGAGTTGCGCAACGTGTTTGACATCCTCTATTAAGACGACCAATGGGAACTAAGAATTTTGACACTGACATTATTTGATTCAGTTTGTTTTGTTTACTTTGCCGGTGTTTACTACTTGTTTCGTTCTTTCTGTTTCTACTAATTTAATTTAAATAATTAATATGGAAAAACGAGCTGGAAATGTGAACAATGAACAAAAGAATATGCTAATAGAGTTCATAAAAAAATCTTAAACTTACAGAGAGTAAATTTACTAAAGACTTTACATTCAAAGATAGGCAAAAATTATGGGAAAAAATATCAAATATTTTAAATGGTTCAAAACTTGGAAACAGTGGCGTAAAGTAAGTAATTATCAAAATATTATATTTTTATTTACGTGTGCACAATAGTATATTGTGTTATTAGGATTCAATTGTTTTCTTCCATAGCACTCTTGTAACAATCATATTTTAACTAAATTATCAAAATTTTCAATAGCGTTTTTCTCATGTTTTTGTTATGCCAGGGTTTGAAACTAATATCTTGTTGAATTCAGAAAAAAATACTGAATCGAATAAGCGAATAAAAAAATAGGTCCCCATTTCAAATAAGAAAGTTGCACCCCGTAGTTTGAGAACCACTGGTCTGAAAAAAGTTTTGTTTCAATCATTAAAGTAGTCATATAAAATAGAAATTGTTTTCTAATTTAACCAACTTCGTAGCTTTCATACTAGTCCAGTCAACGAAGGATCATTTTGGGCAAATGACGGTTCAAAATCCGAAAGTTTTGAAACTTTGTAGCATTGTTCGGGAAGGTCTAGTAATGAACATATCAAAAGTCCTGACCCGTAGGTGGTGAGCGGGGGCGTGGGGACCACAAAATGGCTGCCAAAATCTGGTTTTTCTATAATATCTCGTTATCGCTGCATTGTAGAGTACAAGTACTTATTACAAAGTTGTAGAGAATAAAATTTGCTACAATTTTGATATAAAACAATTTTTCCCCAGATCAATGGTTCGCAAGTTATGATAAATAAAAGCGGAGCGTTTTGTTTGCTCTTTGCAAAAATGTTGAATTTTTCCTATTGCAACTGTAACTTTCAAACAGATGAACATATCGACTTCCGGTTTTAAATATTCAATTTAGCAGACATTTTTCTATCCAAATTAAAATTTTCAGATTTTGGGGACCCTTGTATAGCAACATTTTTAACAAAGAATGTAAATAATTTTTAATTTTTTTTCTTTAATTTTTGTGATTTTCTTACTATAATTTCTGAACTAATTGAGATAATGACCTCCGGTTTCCGGAATTGAATTTCTTAGACAATTTCCTATAATATACATTATATTAAAAATTTTTATAGGCCTTGGGTTAAGCTAAAATTTTAAGTTTTTTTCGAAGAGAAAATGGTAAAATTTTGGCATTTTAAAAATTTCTTGTGTTTAATCAGCTCTGTATTATAAACGAATTGAGATTGAGATTTCATATTATTGATGAATAAAATCTGAGTAGGACTGAACAATATTACAAGACTATTATTGACTGGACTATAATATAGAGCTGATTAAACACAAGAAATTTTAAAAATATCAAAATTTTACCATTTTCTCTTCGACAAAAGCTTTAAATTTTAGCTTAACCAAGGCCTATAAAAAATTTAATATAATGTATATTATAGGAAATTGTCTAAGAAATTCAATTCCGGAACCCGAAAGTCGATATCTCAATTCGTTTATAATATAGAGCTGATTAAACACAAGAAATTTTTAAAATGCCAAAATTTTACCATTTTCTCTTCGAAAAATACTTAAAATTTTAGCTTAACCAAGGCCTATACAAAAATTTAATACAATGTATATTATAGGAAATTGTCTAAGAAATTCAATTCCGGAACCCGGAAGTCAATATCTCAATTCGTTTATAATATAGAGCTGATTAAACACAAGAAATTTTTAAAATGCCAAAATTTTACCATTTTCTTTTCGAAAAAAACTTAAAATTTTAGCTTAACCCAAGGCCTATAAAAATTTTTAATATAATGTATATTATAGGAAATTGTCTAAGAAATTCAATTCCGGAAACCGGAGGTCATTATCTCAATTAGTTCAGAAATTATAGTAAGAAAATCATTAAAATTAGAGAAAAAAAATTAAAAATTATTTACATTCTTTGTTAAAAATGTTGCTATACAAGGGTTCCCAAAATCTGAAAATTTTAATTTGGATAGAAAAATGTCTGCTAAATTGAATATTTAAAACCGGAAGTCGATATGTTCATCTGTTTGAAAGTTACAGTTGCAATAGGAAAAATTCAACATTTTTTCAAAGAGCAAACAAAACGCTCCGCTTGTCTTTATCATAACTTGGGAACCATTGATCTGGGGAAAAATTGTTTTATATCAAAATTGTAGCAAATTTTATTCTCTACAACTTTGTAATAAGTACTTGTACTATACAATGCAGCGATAACGAGATATTATAGAAAAACCAAATTTTGGCAGCCATTTTGTGGTCCCCACACCCCCGCTCACCACCTACGGGTCAGGACTTTTGATATGTTCATTACTAGACCTTCCCGAACAATGCTACCAAGTTTCAAAACTTTCGGATTTTGAACCGTCATTTTTCCTATTTTGACTGGACTATACTTCTCGAGATAGCAATGGTGCTCCACTTAAAATGAACACCCTGTAGATGAATATATTTTAATATATTTGCATATCTGAGACGGATGTAAGAACAAATTGTCCTATAACTTTAAGACAAATTTTAATTGGAAAAAATTTGAAATTACAATTTTTTGTAAATGGAAAGAAAATCTTGAAGATTGAAAATTATTTGAATTTTACGAATCGACTTACAATTATTCAAAATTTAGAACTCATAATAAGTCAGTTCCAAAATATTTTTGTATGTTTTGGAGGTCCTTCAAATAAATTATACCCTGAGCCTAAAATTTCCACAAAAATAGCGTCGCTTGATATCGATACTATAAACTGGAGACATCAAAATTGCTCTATAATTTACAATGAAAATAATAGTTGCTGTAAAAATTGCTTGGGACTCTAGTACTTTTAAAGTGAAAACTTGGACACAAACAAATTTTAAACGTAAAGATAGGACGAAGGACGATAGTAGTAAATAACATCATAATAGCCAGAAAACTATATTGATGTATGTTCATATTCCATACTGTAATAAAATTATAACAATTATTTATTTATTTTCTAATAAAGTGTAGGTGTCGAAGTACTGCAACTAAATTACGGTAACATTTAGAAATAACAAAAAAGTACGAAAATTTACAAGAGACTAAACTAGCTAACGAATTGGATAAATTAGATTTACCACCGGCACAAAAATCTTAGAAACAATGAGAATAGCAAAATGTAAATCAAAAACTGAAAGAAGATACACTAATGAATGGCTACTACATTGCCTTTTGTTATATATATATAAGAAGCACATCTACCTACAGGTTTTTGTACCAGAATGAATTATGCCGTTATGTAGTATTTCTATTGTACGTGGATACCTACAACGTGTTCATTTAAAATGCCGCATAGATAAGCCGAGAATAAAGCTATTTTTTTCGGCATTTTCAAAAAAATTACAAACTAAAAGTGATATTGAAAAACATGGTGTTTTGTTGTTTGATGAAATTCAGTTGCGTACTAGAGTAAAATTCAAATAGCTAGGACCCTGGACTGCGCGAGAAGGCAGAGCTTGTCATGTACTGGCCGTTTTACAAAAGCGGAGCTAGTGAGTATATGCTGCGCTGCACTTCACTTAATTTTCAAAGAAAACTAAAATATAACTCAATCACAATCAATTACAAAATTCGCAGGGTTACACGAAGCAAAACACTCAGAATGTCAGCATAAGAATAACAGATATTGAAGCTGATGTTCTGTAGAACAGACAGTAGCGTAGTTTCCTCTTGTTTATCATCTATGCTTCTCTCTCTAAGACGAGAATTCGTACTTTGCGCAGGGTTCTAGCTATTTGAATTTTACTCTAGCATGATGGTGAATGTTAAAAATATGAAAATTAGTGGAGTTGAAGTTTTGGACATCAAAAGAAACAAAAAAACACAGAATGAGGAAATTTGAGTTCTCTCGCTGATAATTACTCTCAGCCTGTATATGGCGTCAAAGGAGCCATGAATGGTACAATATTAGCAAAATTAGTTTTGCAAATTATAATTGAGCTAAGTAATGCTGGTGCCAATGTCGACGGCATTATATGTGATGGTGCCTCAACAAATAGAAGAATGTGGCTTGAATTAGGGATTTCAGGAGACTTAAACAATGTTGTTAACAGTTTTAAACATCCTTTAGACGATGAAAAAAATCTTTGTTTTTTCTGATTCCCCACATTTGTTCAAATGTATTAGGAACAGATTAGAAGCTATGCCATATCTCAAGATATATTTTTTGTGAAAATTGATGAATATTTAATATGATTTTTTAGATACTGGAAGGAGAAATAAATTGGCGGTATTACAAAATATTTTATAATTTAGATAGTATACTTCCCGGAAAACAGAGTTTGTCCAAAAATTACACAGCAACACATTGAACCAAAGAATTTTTTTAAAATGCGGATTAAACTTGCGACTCAAGTATGTAAATTATTTTTCATATTTTTATTATTATAATAGGTAACGACATTTTCAGATATTTAGTAACTCTGTTGTACATGGCTTAACATTCTACAAAAAGAGAAGCAAAGAATTGGAGCACGTAGATGCCACAATACTTTTTACAAAAAGATTAAATGATCTATTTGATTGCTTAAATCGAAAATATTAAGCTGAAGGTATACGAGAAGGCAGGTAGGATTTTCAGGTAATAATCAGTTTCGTTCGTTTCATTCTTTCATTGTATTATTTTCGTATAACATATTACTTACAAATATTAAATGAGAGCTTGAATTGGTTAAATGAGTGGGAGAACATGGTAATTACTGGTGAAATATCAAAAAATGAATTTCTTATCAATCCAAACCGTTGTGCTACATATTTACCATTCTATTTTTACCACTCCAACTTTTACCACAGCATTTTTACCACCATTCTTTTTTACCGCTATCCTGTTTTACCGTTAACCCATTTTTTACCACTCCAACGTTTACCTCTGCATTTGTACCACTATACTTTTTACCGCTATTTCGTTTTACCACTAATACATTTTTACCACTCCGTTTTTACCTTTACCACCATACTTTTTTACCGCTATTCCGTTTTACCATTAATAGTTTGTGGGGCTATAGTACGGTTTTGTTAGTGTAGTAAATACCAAAACCGAGTTTGTGGGGCTCGAGTACGGTTTTGTTAGCTTTGTTAGTGTAGTAAATACCAAAACCGAGTTTGTGGGGCTCTAGTACGGTTTTGCTAGCCAGTGGCGCGTTATGCCTTTATAAGGCCTTAGACAATTTTGAATTTGGAGGCCCCAAATATTGTCGCCGGGGGGGGGGGGGCCTTTTAATATGTACTTTCGTAAAAAAAACGCTTTTTTAAAAAACGTCTGGTCACCTTACCTTTATCTGAAATTTCAAAACTTCTACAAATTTAATATGTAACTTCAACCTTTCTTTTTTTACCTGATTGGGAAAATTGTTTAAATGAATGGATATAACGAAAGCAAAAATAATACAATTAAAAAAACTATTTTTATTACACAATAATACGTACATACGTATCACGTACTGTATAAAACAAATAAATATAAATCTAAATAATATGTATATTGGTAATTTAAAATTTTAACAAAATAAAAAATAAATTTCATGAAAGGTATTTATATTGGTACCTTTTTAAATAAATATATATGTTTATTAAATTAATAATAAGCTTTAAACGTTTTTTTAGGAAATAAAATAAATTCTCAAAAAAAATAACAAAAAAAATACTATATCAAAATTTAAAGAAAATGTAAAAAACACAAGAATAGAAAACATGACTAGATACTAACTTTTCTTGATTTTTGAGCCGAAAAATGATCAATAAGATTATCATAGTTAATTGTATTTGTTACATCGCTTTCGATGCACATTATTGCTAGATTGCCCAATTTTTCTTGTCCAATTGAATTTCTTAGGTAATTTTTAACTCTTATAAGTACAGAAAATGATCGTTCTGCTGATGCGTTTGAAACAGGAATTGACAAAAATATTTTTAATATTATATCCACATTAGGAAATGTAGAAACTAATCCTTCTTGAATGGCTTTATACATTACCATAGGAGAATTTAAATTTTCGTTCTTGGCATAACATAAAAATTGACCCAATTCTTCCTTAAAAATATTGGTATCGACATCATCCGAATACATTTCAATTAAATTCAGAATGCATCTGTCATATTCGGTTGGTAAAGTATCCTTTAAATTTATGTCCGTGAAAACAGCAAAATAGTTTAATATGTTTTGGTATGCTTCATTTCTTCTATTAATTTCAGCCAATAAGTGATCACAGATCACATTGAAACAATTTACTATGAATGCTTAAATTATTTAAAAATATTTTCCAAATTTATTTGGAATTTGGAGGCCCCTCCCCAGCTTGAGGCCTTAGGCAATTGCCTATTTTGCCTATATGGTAACGCGCCACTGTTGCTAGCTTTATTAGTGTAGTAAAAACAAAAACCGTGTTTGTGGGGCTCTAGTACGGTTTTTGTTAGCTTTGTTAGTGTAGTAAATACCAAAACCTAGTTTGTGGGGCTTTAGTACGGTTTTGTTAGCTTTGTTAAAAAAGAGACGGTGGTAAAAATGGATTGGTAAAAAAACACGTTGGTAAATATGTTGGTGGTAAAAAGAATTAGTGGTAAAAATGGATTGGTAAAAGAATACGTTGGTGGTAAAAAAGAATTAGTGGTAAAAATAGACCAGACGGGAAATCCGAAATTCGCACTTCTAGGTGCATTTTATGTAACATTTTGGTAACATGAGTTTCTAGACTAATTTGACCCCGCTGAATTCGAATCTGCCCGTTACCAAGCCCAATTTTGCATGCAACACCCGGAATCGAAGATGGCAGCCGTTTTTTGAATCTTCACGTAAAACACGTAAATATTGTTGTATTTTTGAGAATGATGAGTCTTTTTCTAGGTTTTCGGTGTCTCTGATTTCATTGAATCACACAGTTTTGACATTCAAATGTAATATTCAAGATGGCGGCCAAAGAAACCGGAAGTTAAACCATCCAAAGAATATACAAAAACATTTTGGGTTATCAAGGGCCTTACAAAAATTTAATATAATGTATATTACGTAAAATTTACAAAGGAATCAAATGCCGCAAACCGGAAGTCGATATCTTTATCCGTTCAGAAAGTAGAATTGATTAAACAAAAAAACATATTTTAGATTCTTAAATTTTGCAATTTTCACTTAAAGATAATAATTAAATTTTTGGTTATCAATGGCCTTACAAAAAAATTAATTATAATGTATCTTACGTAAAATTTACCAAGGAATCCAGAGCTGCAAACCGGAAGTCGATATCTTTATTCGTTCAGAAAGTATAGTTGATTAAACACAAAAATATTTAAAATTCTTAAATTTTGCAATTTTCACTTGAAGATAATAATTCAATTTTGGGTTATCAGAAAAGCCTTACAAAACATTTAATATAATGTATCTTACGTAAAATTTACCAAGGAATCCAACGCTGCAAACCGGAAGTCGATATCTTTATCCGTTTAGAAAGTAGAGTTGATTAAACAAAAAAATATTTTAGATTCTTAAATTTTGCAATTTTCACACTAATTTTGGCACTACCATAAAATTTAACATAATGTTTCTTACATAAAATTTACTAAGGAATCCAACGCCGCAAACCGGAAGTCGATATCTTTATCCGTTCAGAAAGTAGACTTGATTAAACAGAAAAAATATTTTAGATTCTTAAATTTTGCAATTTTCACACTAATTTTGGCACTACCATAAAATTTA
The DNA here is from genome assembly GCA_947534325.1 of Agonum fuliginosum. Taxonomy (NCBI): domain Eukaryota; kingdom Metazoa; phylum Arthropoda; class Insecta; order Coleoptera; family Carabidae; genus Agonum; species Agonum fuliginosum. The sequence goes on from OX384033.1 coordinate 11,029,040, forward strand.
ACATAATGTTTCTTACATAAAATTTACTAAGGAATCCAACGCCGCAAACCGGAAGTCGATATCTTTATCTTTTTCTTTTTCACTTGAAGATAATAATTCATAGGTGCATTTTATGTAACATTTTGGTAACATGAGTTTCTAGACTAATTTGACCTCGCTGAATTCGAATCTGCCCTTTACCAAGCCGAATTTTGCATGCATACCCGGAATCCAAGATGGCGTCCGTTTATATATATATATATATATATATATATATATATATATATATATATATATATATATATATATATATATATATATATATATATATATATATATATTTATATAAATATCGTAAGTTGAATAAATTGTTTGGTATATTCGTTGGACAGTTAACTTCCGGTTTCTTGGGCCGCCATCTTGAATATTACATTTATGGCAATTGAATGTCAAAACTGTGTGATTCAATGAAATCAGAGACACCAAAAACCTAGAAAAAGACTCATCATTCTCAAAAATACAACAATATTTACGTATTTTACGTGAAGATTCAAAAAACGGCCGCCATCTTGGATTCCGGGTGTTGCATGCAAAATTCGGCTTGGTAACGGGCAGATTCGAATTCAGCGGGGTCAAATTAGTCTAGAAACTCATGTTACCAAAATGTTACATAAAATGCACCTAGACGTTAGAAATAGAGCGAATTTCGGATTTCCCGACTGGTCTAAAAGGGACGGTGGTAAAAAATGGATTGGTAAAAGTATAATGTTGGTAAAAAATGGATTAGTAAAAGAATTACGGTGGTAAAAAAGGGACGGTGGTAAATAGGGATTGGTAAATATGGGGGCAAATCCAATCAAACAGTGTGTGGTTTGCGAGTATCAATAAAATCAACAAGAGAACTTTGCAACTACTTATTAGAAGAGTGTAATTTCAAGTATATTTTATCATCGAAGATAAATCAGGATACATTGGAAGTATTAATAATGTTATCTTTATTTTAGAAAAAAAGGCGTATGTATGTATGTATCTCTAATTTATCAAACCATCATTATTTAATTTTTCTACAACTAACAAGAAAACAAGGTTATTTCAGTACATCGTGCGAGAATTCCTATTTGTTGTAACATGTGCGGAAAATTTGTTACTCTGAAATGGATGCAAGTTGTTCGAGACAAGCGCAGCGAGGAAATATGTATTGAGTTTTAGAAACACGTTTTCTACATGTGTTGCGAACAAATTTTTTTACAATCATGCGGGAAGTAGGTATTTTCAAACTACTAGTGCGATAATTTACTACTTTCAAAAATACTGTAAAAATGCGCCCAAGGCGATAACATTTTAGATCGGATACTTCTACATTGAATGTATAATAATATAAAATTTCAATAGTCATATTTGGATTATTTATAAATATTTGACGACCATATAACTCTTTGTTAATCATAGAATGGAACGTAGATTTATTTTTGATCATAGGTCATTAGACTTATGGCACAAATTTGATTTTAAAATATTGCCTCTTGTACTTGAAAGCTGCATATTAAAATAGTCCCTGATTTTAAGTATGAGTAACACCTATTTAACGCACGATTGCTGAAAAAGTACTTTTCCTACATAAAATATTATTTTGAGTAGAGATTTTTTGGAATTATACGACAAGCAGGCTGCCTGAATGATAACCCAGTTTACACTTCATTTCTTCAATAATTGTATAAAGTAATTTCACTTTATAAATTGATAAAACCGCCAGTATTTGGTAACTGCGTAATTTTACCAAAAAAAACAACAACCTTGTTTATCAATTGATGATGTTAAATGCATATTTGAAGATACTTCTGCACGAAATAGGCAAGATCATAATATATAGCTGCTCTGAAAGAAAAATTGGATGGCTTAATTTATACTGAAAATTGGGAAGCGAAAGAAATATTTGAAACTCATGACTATTCGCTAGTCAGTACAATTGATTGCGTAATTTACTATGTTACAGGATTCATTGCAGAAAATTATCAAAAAGTTGTAAATGCCAAAAATGTATTGATGCACTAACAAAGAAATCTGTTTATAGCGCCATAAAAGAGACAGGATTAACCAAAACAAAAACTTATGGTTATATAATCCGCCCGAACGTTTATTTGTACAGGTTAATTGGGGAAATAGAGATTTTTTAAGCAATAATATTGATTCTTCTGAAGACATATGCAGGGTGTTCAATTCTAGTTAAGTGGCGCACCATTGCTAACTCGAGAAGTATAAGAGCTACGAAGTTGGTTGAATTAGCAAACAATTTATATTTTATATAACAATAATTTTGTAGACTAGTGGTTCTCAAACTACGAGGTGCAACTTTCTTATTTCAAATGGGGACCTATTTTTTATTTACTTATTCGATTAAGTATTTTTTTCTGAATTCAACGAGATATTAGTTTCATACCCTTGCATAACAAAAACATAAGAACAACGATATTGAAAATTATGATAATTTAATGAAAATCTGATTCTTAGTTAGTGCTATGGAAGAAAACAATTAAATATTTTGTTTAATATTAATTGTTAGTGAAAAAGATTCTAGTATAACCGTTATACTACACTGATCAGACCAAATAAGGTCGAAACACGTGTCCGTAGTTACCGCCACCCTACACCCTACTGAGTACTTAGTACCCTGATCTCATACACTCAGTAGCGGTCCTGATCTCCTGATTAAAATCAAAGAATCTGTTTCATTATCAAATAACACTTAATATGAAACAAACATTCAATTGTTTTCTTCCATAGTACTGTTGTAACAATCAGATTTTAATTAAATTATCATAATTTTCAATAGCGTTTTTCTTTATGAAACTAATATCTCGTTGAATTCAGAAAAAAATACTGAATCGAATTAAAAAAAATAGGTCCTCATTTGAAATAAGAAAATGGCACCCCGTAGTTTGAGAACCATTGGACTAATTTGTTTCGTTCATTAAAATAGTCATATAAAATAGAAATTGTTTGCTAATTTAACCAACTTCGTAGCTCTTATACTTCTCGAGATAGCAATGGTGCGCCACTTAAAATGAACACTCTGTATAATGATACCATCAACCATATTTTAGTTCATATTTCGTTCCCGTGTGGTGATCATAAACTGGAAGTTTTTTAAATTTTCAATACATTATTATATTCTTTTAAGAATGCGTCAATATTGTAAAAAAAGTAATCAAGAATATACAAAAAAATCTGACGTGGCCATCACACAACCTTCCGCCATATCTAGACTTTAAACAAAAATGTATACGTACAATCTGGTGCCTATTTAAAATATACAAATAAAAATCTAAAATATTCAAACACAGAAATTAGTATCACCTGAATCAAAAGATTCATTCACACGAAAACTCTTCTGTGTTGAAGCAATCCTACGTTCAGTTAGGAACTACATTTAATAGCTTAATTATGACTTATATAGCGCTAGTATGCCAACTTGTCACCCGTCTCATCTGTCAATATTTTTTATGCAAAAACAAAAATCAACCGAACATGGATTACAAGATTTCAATGTTTTATTTGATAAATTTATTTTTTAAATTTTACTGCAGTTCTTTAATGCTACCAGATAAAGACAATTTTTTTATAACGTGGATTGCAAATAACTTTTCCTCTTATTCTTATCACAAATAAATACTATATTTATCTAAATTTATAGAAATTTTTTACACTTAATCTTTTCAATCTTCAAAAAATATCACTTCCGGTGGAGATATTTGTACTAAAATGAGCTCTTCCTATTCGTATACAATTGTAAAATACCAAATATCAAAATTTTTGGGTAATTCGTATTTGAGTTATCCAACAGACGGCATCGGCCCGGACCACACACATACACACACACACACACACACACACACACACACACACACACACACACACGCACACACACACACACACACACACACACACACACACACACACACACACACACACACACACACACACACACACACACACACACACACACACACACACACACACACACACACACACACACACACACACACACACACACACACACACACACACACACACACACACACACACACACACACATACATACAGACATCATCGGGAAACTATCAAAAATGAGTTGTAAGGACCCTAATTCGTGCTCATCCACTAAAAACTCACTACCCGATTTTTTGCATGATTCCAATACCTTCCTTTACAGGTAAGCGGAAGGTAAAAATGTAAACAGAAGAAAAGTCAAGCTCGATTAGAAAAGTCGTAATATTTATAATATAATGTATTTAAAAAATGGACAAAACCACAACAATTCGTAAGCGAATATTAGAATTAAAAGATTAATTTATATTTTAAATACTATTTTCCAAAATGGTAATAACATGTAAATTGATTATGAAAAAAATGGATAAAGGTATTCAGACATAAGTTTGTAACTATTATATAACTGTTTTATAAACTCAATGATAATTATTAATATATTCATTACGTGGCTGCGTTCATATATTGTGAAATTATTTTTTTATAATGACGATTTTAGTATTGAAATATTACCGACAAATCGTAAAGGTGGGGGGATGTTTTGGCATAATAAACAAACATAATAAATTTTGTAAGAAATAAACTAATGAGTTGCAGTCAAATAATCGGATTTATATTATAATAAATACTTTTTAGTACCTATGTTAATTTAGTAGATTATAAATAATATTTTGGTATTCTAGTATAAATTTGTATCGTACTTTGTATTTATTCATAATACTTAATAAATAAATCTTACAGAACAATTTTAGTTATTATTTTATAGTATTAAAATGTAAAGTTCCAATATGGAATCCGACGATATTACTAGAGACACCTAGCGGTCATTACACATTCGGACCGCTAGAAGAGATCATGTTATATTAGAGTTGTGCAAGTTTATTTACAAAAATAAAAATAAATTTGATCTCAATAAAAATATACATGACTGTAATACTCGTAAAAAATCTGTATAGAATTCCATTTGCTAAACATAATTTAAAAATTAACTCACCACCTATTCTTGGCTTAAGGTTATTCAATGCTTTGCCGAATGACATAGCAAATTCTTCGACGTATAACACTTTTGTAAAAAATTTAAAAACTTATCTTTTAAATGAAACATTTTATTCACTAGATGAATTTTATGATGGCTCAGTGGTGCGGAACTCTTCTCAGCCCTGATATGATCGTAATTTCATTTTACATGAGCCTATCTTATATTGTTCACTGTACCTGTATTGTATTACATTTTATATATTATATATTTTGACGTTTCTATATATATATATATATATATATATATATATATATATATATATATATATATATATATATATATATATATATATATATATATATATATATGTATTTATATCAATGGAAATAAATGATATTATTATTATTATTATTATTATGTTGGCAAACCTAATTATTCTTTAACCGTGCATACAACTAATAGTTTACGAGAAAATATATTTTGGTAGAACGAAGCTAATTAAATCGTGCCTTAACTTTGTTCCCTGACACACAAAAATTACAGCCACTTTTGTGTCCGAAAACAAAGTTATGACATCATTTAATTAGGTTTGTACTACCAAAATATATTATCTTGTTTTTTCGTGAACTGATACTACTATGTAAAAAGGTTATAGCATCTTTTTGTAGGAAATTTTATAAACTAGGTACAATATCATAATAACAATATTTACCGTAAAATTTACTGTTTCCAAATTATTTTGCAATTTTTTTTTCAATATGGCGGCTCGATTATACTTTCTGCTGCTCGGGACTCGTCGGAATCTTGAATGTTACATATTTTTTTATAACTGCAAATTTTCAGAAGTCTTCTACTTTTTTGTTTATTTCTCGAATTTTGTAGCATTTTGCCTGGACTAAATATCTAATAATGTATCAGCATTTAACAAATTGAAAAATTATTTGAGAAAAATCACTGCTTCCCTTACCTTTTATATATTTTTAAATGTTTCAATATTGAAACAAATATTAATTTATTATACAATATTTTCCTTTCAAATAGTAAAATTTTCTAAATTTAAATAAATGTTGCATTCGTATTTTAAGCAACACGCGTTACACATAAGTTATTCCGGTGTAAAATAACGTAAATTGCAACACTCAGCGTTCACACATTCAAACTCTGCGCTCGGGTATGTCCGTAGTACTTCATTCGGTAGTTCAGGCTAGAGTCCTGCACAGGGTCGAATACCGGCGGGTCGGATAGAGAATACTTTTGCGGGTAGTGGGTAGGGTGCGAGTAAATAAAACTAAAACAAGCGGGTAGCGGGTCGGATACGGGTATAACAAACTATAAACGTTACTCATTTGTTTTCTGAAATACAAAAAATTAAATAAAGTGTTAAACAACTTTTATATACAATTTTTTTTATAAAGTTGATATTTACCGAGGTATATACTATATTCTATACATATCAATCAAAATTTTAAAAAATCATGCAAGTAGGCCATTAGCATGACCATTTTTGTGTGACAAAATAAGGGTACACTTTTATTTGTGTATTCTTACAAACCTCTTCTTATTTAGTTCGGTTTAAATCAAACAAATACTTACTGTAAATTCCTATTTTTTAATCTCATTTACAATATTTTTAACACTTTGTTTAATAACTTTTTTAAAGTGTTTTTGGTGGGCGCAAAATATTTTTTTATATTTAATTTTTCACACTTTTGTGCTGGGTCATAAAAATGTATTTGTTTAAACCTTCTTTGTTAATAAATTTCAGTAAAAGGCGCAAATTGGAAAAAATTCATGGATTTTACCAATATTTAGGACAGGAAAAGTTATGGATTAAAATTATATAAAACTAATACTTCTATAATTATCATTTTATTTTTTTGAATAGTTTGTGACCCAGAGCCAGAGTTCATAACAGAATGGTGTGTTTTAAAGTTATCTTAGTGAACTCTTTATGTTAGCGTTTAAATTTTTCTTACTGACGTAAGTTTAATGGTTTTGTAACCAGAGCACCTTGGCAGACTGACAAATTTTGAGTTAGCGTGCAAACCTCTTTCAACTTGTGTTTAGTTTTTATGTACCGAAAATGACGTCAGTGCGAGAGACGAAATTTTCAGTTTTGCATTTAGTCTGCCGGGACCTTTGTGACTGATAGTCTTTATAACAGAAATAAATAATATTTATATGAAAAAATATAGTATACCTGCCAAAATCCATCGAATAAAATAATATCAATCATTGCACTGCCAAAATTAGCGTAGTGCGTGGTTGCTAAATAAATCCCTTGAAACAAGAACGATGTCAATATGATCAAACAAATCATGTAACAAAGAACTATTGAGTAAAGATTCCTTTTCTTAGGACTACAACCCACGAATCCCATAACATGTATACTAGCTTGTATTAAACTTGTAGGTGTACACTACCAAAAAAAATATAAATCAAATGACGTCTACGAACAAAAATTCTAAAACTTACAGAATTGTTTCTGGCCATTGTGTTTTTAGATAAGAAATAAATGAAATTAAATTTAAGTTGTTGCATTATATCTGTTTTATATTTCGCACATGCGATTTCTCTTGTTCATTATACATGAATCGTATTCTAATAACACAGATTTGATGTTGCACGATACAACAAACTGTTATAAAATTCCACTTTATAACTTCAAAATTACAGTTTTATTTCTTTTATTACATACGTATATAATATGAAACTGGCAATTAGGTAGTTTAGAATTTTTTTTTGTAAAAAAAACTTTCAGAACCCGTGATAATAAATAAAAATCTGCTGTGTCCACACAGTACTTCCCCGACAATAAGTTTTAATAACTTACTTTCGCAACGCCTTTAATTTTTTGCTTTATTCACCAAAATTTAAATAAATTTATCTTTTTCCCCAAACTATTTAAGTTGATACCAACTTCGGTATAATTTATGTAGCAAAAAGTTGTCGGGATGTGGACAGGAGTTAAACAATAATTCACTTTTCCATAAGTCTAACGTTTCAACTATATTACCTATAGTCATTTTCAGAGAATCTACAAGGTCACAGAAAAACATAAATAAATACAATTAATAAACTAATCAATTTAGTAGAATGACTTATGTAAATAAGTATGATTAACTTATTTTTAAAAAGATTTATTTAGCAATGCAAGATTACAACACGTCTTGTTAGGACTATAGACTCTTATGAACTAACTTAACTAATTATTACTATCTTCCTTCACAGCTTGCATAAATGCTGATTCAGGATATTACTTATCATACTAGAACAAAGGAATAAAGTTATCTCTTATGTTATCTTCATTTATCAATTATGGTGGATATATGTAACTTCTCCCTTCTTAAAAGGTAACTTTATTCTTAAGTTTTCTTAGAAAAAGGACTCCTAAATCTTGATCTCGTATCCTCGAGTTCTATTGAATCTGACATATCAGGTTTTGGTTTTAGTTTAGAATTCCTTTTAATTTTATTCTTATATAAAAAGATTAAAAGTAACAATACAATAATTATTATAATAATTATAACAAAAGAATTAATATAGTTATGATAATTTTCATCATCTATTTCTTCTTTAATTTTAGGCACTTCGTTAACAATTATATTTGCTTTATTAATTTGTTTTAAATCAAATGTTTTATTACTAAGTTGAATTTCTTTTATGTCAAAGTTTATATTTTCAAACATTATTTCTTTTGCTGTCGTAATTTTATTTTCTAAATTATAACTATCTATTTTACAGTTAGTTATTTTCGTTAGTACGGAATTTATATACTCCTTCAATTTGTTGATACTTTTGTATTTTTACATTTTATTTCAATATTCCTGTTTACAGTACTGGCTATTATTGCTAAATTTCCATTTTAAATTTCTATAATTAGAAAAGCATCTTTAATTTTGTGATACTCACATTCATTATTATTATGCTCTACAACAATGTTCTGAATACAATTGTTGGCTTCTATATAATTTGTGTTACAAAAATAATAATTATTAATTTTATTACATTTATTTGTTCGGCATATTTTATTATGATTTAAAATAACTAATTCTTTTCCTTCATTAATAATAAACATTTGATTGTTATTGATATTTGGAATTGGGGTTATTTGTAATAATCTGTCAATTTCGTTACTATAATATACTGGTACATCTAATAAATATTGGTAATTTGCACAGTTAAATCCCAAAAATTTAAATTTTGATTTGATTCTCTAATTATTTTGATTAATTCGTTTTTTGTTATAATGGAACTATGAACCTTGTTTAAGTTGTTTCTATTTCATCTAAAATATCGATTAAGTTGATACTTAATAAAATTAGCTGATTGATTGTGTCTTTAATTTTCAAAATATTTTCCCACTTCATAGTTTCATTAATAATATAGTCTATTTGAACAATTCTTGATTGCAATACCAATTCATTATGTTGAATATTTTTAATTTGATTGTTGAAATGTGAAATCATTTCTTTATTTGTACGTATATTTTCTAAATTTTGTTCCTGTAGAATATGTTGATTTTGTTGAATTTTATCAAATAGCTTATCATATTTTTCAGCATCTTGTGAATCTAGATTTCCAGAAATATTTTTAATGATTGTTCCCAATCCATTTATTAGTCCTCTTTTTGTTTGCTTAGAATAAAATAAATTGTTAATTTTAATTTCTAATCTGGCAATATTGAATTCCAAAATATTAAAGTAAGTTTGTGATTCCCGTGTATAGTTATTTTTCTCTGCATCTTTACTATTTAGTTTTAATAGTATATCATTTCTATATTGATTTATTTTGTTATATTCAATTTTTAAATTGCTTATTTTATAGTTATAATATATGTAGTAAGAATATTTATATATATTTACTTGTCCAAGGTCTAATATATTGATCCCCGGATTATCCGTTAATTTGGTTAAGTCTTCTCCTTTGCAGGAGTATCTAAAACAAAAAGACGTTTTCGTTTAATTTTGTCAATTTTGTCTTTTGTTTTGATTTATTTTAATTGTTCCTAAATTGGGATTGTATTTCTCAACTTTGTGAATTTTGAATAGTGGTTTTTTAACTTTCTGAATTCTTCTTTTCCCTTCTTTTATTAACACTTTATCTAATTTTAAATCGTTTAAATTTTGAGTGGGTTTCTGTTTTAAAAATCTTTTATTCTTTTCTACTTGAATATTTTTATTTATTTTCTCTCTTAATAGTTCAAGTTTGTTTTGCCAATCTTGTAAATAGTCTTCCTTAATATTTTTGAATTTTAATATTTCATTATCTTTATCTGATCCGAAAAGTACTTCGTTTGGAGTGAATTTAGTAATAGAATTTATAGAGTTGTTATATGCTATTAAAGCCAATTGCATTTTATTAAAGTCTGTTTGAATTTTGAAGTGTTCTCGTTGGTTCAGAATTCTTAGATGTTCGATGATAGTTGAATGGAATCTTTCGACTACACCATTTGACTTGGGGTTGTCGACACATATCATATGAATTTTGATATTATAGGTTGTAAGTAAGTCTTTGACCAAATTGTTGTTGAACTCAGTACCAGTATCAAAAATCATTTCTTTAGGCACTTGGTATTGTGCGAAGTATTGCAGTAATGCATTAGTGATATCTATCGCAGATAGTGATTTTAGAAAAAAATATCATTTGGGCAAATTTGGAAAAAACGTCTATTAATGTTAAATATTTTTTGTTTTCCAACGTCAGTGTGTCAATGTGTAATATATCGAAAGGAATTTTTGGAGTTTTTGTGAGGTTGTCAGGAATTTGATAAGGTTTCTTTCATATTTATTTTGTTGACATATATCACAATTGTTGATATATTTTTGAATGTCAGTAAACATATTTGGCCAATAGTATTTTCTTTTTAATTTTTGGTATGTTTCTAAAATTCCTCTGTGATTAGTCTTTCCTAAATGATAGTTTTGAATTGTTTCTAATTGGTCTGCATGATTTAATATTTCTTCTAATACTTCTTCGCACTGAATTAATTTGTAAGTGTCTTTATTAAAGCTGTTTCCTAAAACTTCGTTTATAGGTCTTTATCGATTAAACAATGATAGTTTACATTTGGAACTAAATAGTCTCCTAAAAATTTAAAAATTTCGTTAATTAAATTTGTCTCTTTTAGTTTAATGATTAATCTTTGTTTGTTTCCAAAAAGTCTAATTAATTCACATTCCATCTCATTATTGTGTTTTTCAATTATAATTTGGTTTTTGCCAATATTAATGCAAGTCTCTTTATATGTTATTCCATTCAATTCATTTTCGTCTGCGGAATGCACTGTGTTTGTTTCTTCGTTATCAATATTTGCGATTAAACTTTCTATCTCGTCGTTCATATTTATTTCGTGCTGTGCTAATTCATGTATAACTTTTATATGAGTTTCTTTAAAAAATTGGTTTATTAAATTTTCAATAATTTCGAACGGTTTTTGGTCTAAACCTGAACAAATTTTTGGCATATGAATTTCATAAAGGCTATAGCGGAATAAAATGGTTAAAAGTGCCCCCAAACGAAATGAGCTGTGGGTTTAAAAATAATGTTTGGAATCATAAAAAAACCAGATGCGACCAATAATTAACCCCCCACCCCCCTCTCATCCATTGCTACAGTCAAAAACGTGTTTTTTTGTTTTTTAATTATTCCCTGCGTCCAACAAACTTTTGATTTTTATTAGGCGTCAGTAACGAAAGATAATAAAATTATCTACTGTAATTTCATAAAATTAGATTTTTTGGCGGGAAATTTGAATTTTTACAATTAAAAAAAACATTAAAATGCGATTATTTCAGTGAACCTGCTAGGTGCTACTCTAGAAAAAATATGTATTGTTTATTTAATCATTTTTTATATTGGTGATTTTTTTCAGAATTTTCTGAGTGGAACCAAATGGTCAAAAAATTTTAAAATCATATTTTTTGACAAATTTTAACCTTGTTTTACGTGTGAAAAATTACTTGTTTATTATTCTATATTATTTCGGAGTAGAATTTAATGAAAAAAATCCGATGAGCCCAGCACAAGACCTCCCGCCATACTTACTTTATTCTTTTTACTTATTATTCAAATATATTAATATATAGGTATTCTCATAGGTACTACTACTGACAAATATATTTTAGTCATTTTATTTAAACTGCAGAAGAAGATATAAACGATATTTTACTATTTTGTGACTGTTATCTGTCATGTCATAATCATTTAAATTTTACGTAACAAATGTTAAACGTTCATGGACTACAAGATACTGAAATTCCTAATTATAAGTATATACTTTAATTATTCGTTAACGGTACCAAATACAGAAAAATGTATAAAATACCGATTGTAGATATTAATCACATAATCTTCCATTTAAAATTAAAAATTGTCTTGAATTAATTATTTATCGAAATAAGTATTTTAAAAAAGTACTACTTCCGATTTGTAGATTGAAACCAAAATTATATTGGGTTATTAAGATTCGTATTAAAACCTTAAATATAAAATTTTAATGCTTAATATTTTTTAGTAATCGCGTCCGAAAAAAATTGTAACATACGAACGAACGCACACACACGCAGATGTCTCACGTCTCTCGCGAGGTATTTTATAGAATATTTTAGTTTTAAATGTTTTAATTTTCTGCCAAATAAACATAGGAAAATATTTGGCGGAAGTATAGAATTGACGTTAAAATGAGTTAAAAAAAATTTACAGTTTATTTTCAATCTGAAAGTGAAAAACAAGGTTAAAATATGTCGAAAAATATGATTTTAAATTTTTTTGACCATTTGGTTCCACTCAGAAAATTCTGAAAAAAATCACCAATATAAAAAATGATTAAATAAACAATACATATTTTTTATAGAGTAGCACCTAGCAGGTTCACTGAAATAATCGCATTTTAATGTTTTTTTTAATTGTAAAAATTTAAATTTCCCGCCAAAAAATCAAATTTCATGAAATTACAGTAGATAATTTTATTATCTTTCGTTACTGCTGCCTAATAAAAATCAAAAGTTTGTTGGACGCAGGGAATAATTAAAAAACAAAAAAACACGTTTTTCACTGTAGCAATAGATAAGAGGGGGGTGGGGGGGTTAATTATTGATCGCATCTGGTTTTTTTTATGATCCCAAGCATTATTTTTAAACCCACAGCTCATTTCGTTTGGGGGCACTTTTAGCCATCTTATTCCGCTATAGCCTTTCATTTTAAATTGAATAATTTCTTAGTTTAATCAAACATATTTCTATGTCTTCTAATTCTGGTTTTTCATAAAAATATTCATTAGTTACTAGGTGAAATAATTTAGATTTATTTTCGTAAATAGGTTGAATTAATAAATTTTTATCTTTATCAGTTTTATTTATTAAATAATTTTTACTATTAAAATTTGTATCTATCTGTTTGGTACATCCTTTTCCTAAAGCACGGTCTTGTGATATACAATGCGCTAAATTTTGAGGTTTTTCAAGTATATCATCTGTTGTTTTTATGATTTGAAATTTTGGTCTAATTCGTGAAAGTGCATCTGCGTTTGAATTTAGAGTTCCTGGTTTGTATTCTATTTCGTAGTTATATTCGTCTAATTTTATACGCCATCTCATTAATTTTGAATTTGGATCTTTTAAACTCATTAACCATGTCAATTTTGTACCATAAAGATACGGTCTAAAATATTTTACTGCCCATACTACGGCAAGAAGTTCTTTCTCTGTAGTATTATAATTAATTTCATGTTCATTAAGTTTTCGAGATGCATATGCAATAGGCATGTCTTTTCCGTTTACGTTTTGTTTTTCGAAATCGGGATATTGTAGAATTGGAGCATTGATTAATAAATTTTTGCTTGTATAAGTGACACAACCACACTTCCTAGTTCTTACTAATACGCTGTTTTGCATGTTCATTTTTACAAAGTAAATAAACCCAAATCAATTTGACAAGCGCGTCTGTCAAATTGTCATTATATGGAAACAGCGCAGAATCACAAACAAAATATTGTGTATAAAATTGTCTCAGTATAAAACAGATTTCATGAAAACGAAAGCAATTTATTGCTCAAGATATTGTTAAATTTATTGCGCAATTTCTTGTACAATATTTCGTGTAGTGTAAAACGGCCATTAGAGCTTCCACTATCCCAACATTCGGTTCTGGGACCGGTTGTAAAGCATTAAGAGGAATCCCTACTAGTCTTGAAGATCCATTTAACGAATGAAGCGATGCCGTCACAAACCATTGTGACGACATCGGTTGATTCGAGAAATAAACCGTATTTAGCCACTTTCTACTACAAAAGAAGTTTCGTTGGGCACATGAAATTACCACTAATTTCAAATATTTTTAAACAATTTTATGTTTAAATGAAAGATTAAAGTCTAGGCTATGTCCGCTTAGTGTCACTTTTTTAATTTTTACTTTAGTTTTTTAATATTTTATCTTCAAAGTTCTTAAAATTTTACTAACTTTGGAGCTTAAAAATTTAAAATATAAAAATCTGACGTGGCCATCACACAACCTTCCGCTATATCTACACTTTAAACAGAAATGTGTACGTACAAACCGGTGCCCATATAAAATATACAAATAAAAATCTAAAATATTCAAACACAGAAATTAGTATCACCTAAATCAAAAGATTCATTCATACGAAAACTCTTCTGTGTTGAAGCCATCCTCCGTTCAATTACTACATTTAATATCTCACTTATGACTTAGACTTATATGGCGTTAGTATGTCAACTTGTCACCAGTCTTACCTGTCAATATATTTTACGCAGAAACAAAAGTCAACCGAACATGGATTACAAGATTTCAACGATTTATCTGATAAATTTATTTCTTAAATTTTACTGCAGTTCTTTAATGCTACCAGATAAAGACAATTTTTTTATAACGTGAGTTGCAAATAACTTTGCTTCTTATTCTTATTACAAATAAATACTATATTTATCCAAATTTATATAAATTTTTGACAATTTTCTTTTTCAATCTTCAAAAAATATCACTTTCGGTGAAGATATTTGTACCAAAATCTAATGAGCTCTTCCTATTCGTATACAATTGTAAAATACCAAATATCAAAATTTTTGGGTAATTCGTATTTGAGTTATGCAACATCCGGCATCGGCCCGGACCACACACATACACACACACACACACACACACACACACACACACACACACACACACACACACACACACACACACACACACACACACACACACACACACACACACACACACACACACACACACACACACACACACACACACACACACACACACACACACACACACACACACACACACACACACACACACACACACACACACACACACACACACACACACACACACACACACACACACACACACACACACACACACACACACACACACACACACACACACACACACACACACACACACACACACACACACACACACACACACACACACACACACACACACACACACACACACACACACACACACACACACACACACACACACACACACACACACACACACACACACACACACACACACACACACACACACACACACACACACACACACACACACACACACACACACACACACACACACACACACACACACACACACACACACACACACACACACACACACACACACACACACACACACACACACACACACACACACACACACACACACACACACACACACACACACACACACACACACACACACACACACACACACACACACACACACACACACACACACACACACACACACACACACACACACACACACACACACACACACACACACACACACACACACACACACACACACACACACACACACACACACACACACACACACACACACACACACACACACACACACACACACACACACACACACACACACACACACACACACACACACACACACACACACACACACACACACACACACACACACACACACACACACACACACACACACACACACACACACACACACACACACACACACACACACACACACACACACACACACACACACACACACACACACACACACACACACACACACACACACACACACACACACACACACACACACACACACACACACACACACACACACACACACACACACACACACACACACACACACACACACACACACACACACACACACACACACACACACACACACACACACACACACACACACACACACACACACACACACACACACACACACACACACACACACACACACACACACACACACACACACACACACACACACACACACACACACACACACACACACACACACACACACACACACACACACACACACACACACACACACACACACACACACACACACACACACACACACACACACACACACACACACACACACACACACACACACACACACACACACACACACACACACACACACACACACACACACACACACACACACACACACACACACACACACACACACACACACACACACACACACACACACACACACACACACACACACACACACACACACACACACACACACACACACACACACACACACACACACACACACACACACACACACACACACACACACACACACACACACACACACACACACACACACACACACACACACACACACACACACACACACACACACACACACACACACACACACACACACACACACACACACACACACACACACACACACACACACACACACACACACACACACACACACACACACACACACACACACACACACACACACACACACACACACACACACACACACACACACACACACACACACACACACACACACACACACACACACACACACACACACACACACACACACACACACACACACACACACACACACACACACACACACACACACACACACACACACACACACACACACACACACACACACACACACACACACACACACACACACACACACACACACACACACACACACACACACACACACACACACACACACACACACACACACACATACAGACATCATCGAGAAACTATCAAAAATGAGTTGTAAGGACCCTAATTCGTGCTCATCCACTTAAAGCTCACAACCCGATTTTTTGCATGATTCCAATACCTTCCTTTACAGGTAAGCGGAAGGTAAAAATGGCACCAGACAGACCTAGAGACATCTTTTATCTTTAATTTTAAAAAAGAGCAAACAAATCGGACCAAAATTAAAGTCAATTTCATGTGCCCAACGAGAACATATTTTTACTTAATTTTGTAGGGGTGAGGATTCCTCTTAAGACCGTATAGATGCTGAAACAAGTTAGCATTTGAACCTACACTACTGCAAACTGATCTTCCTCAGTGGAAGTGTTTCCCTTCACCGTAGACTGCATAATAGGTATGTTTTGTACCGCGCTCGCTGCCACCCCACGACGCACATACCATAGTTCCACTTGTCTGTATGACAGTCGACTAGCAGGCGTCAACATTTTATCTGTGAACAATGCTCAAAACAATAAAAATAAATAATAATAATATTTTGGTTGCATTTAGACTAATATAATAAAAAATGTCTAGCGGATTCCATCTTCGTATAACTTATTTTATTTATTTTTTAGAAATTTTAATGAATATTATTAGTAACACTGTGCCTATGAACTAAGCGAATGATTTCAAGAATACAAAACCTCTGCGTACTCAGACCGGGTGTTACGCAATTTTGTTTGGAGAGGGTGACATTTTCCTCGAAATTAAACAACATTGCAACACTTATTATTTACATTGTCAGCGCAATAGTTCATTATTTTATATTTATTTATTTGAAAACCACTCTACAGGATAAAAATCCCAATTACAGAGGGTATTTATAACAGTACAATAACAATACCTACCAACAACAGAACGAAATCATGAAATCCTCATATACACACCTAATAATTATTATAGAAAAATAGTGTACAACAATGAAATTGATAAATAACTAACATTTTTCTTCAAACGTCAGAAAATCATAATATTTCATATCTCCATAGAAACAGCTAAAGTTTTACTTTTCTGAGACCGGCAGACAATAATATTACCTGCCGCTGTGAGCGTCAGATAATATTATCTGCTGCTGGTGAACCAATCAAATTGCAGCTGTCAATAAAATTTAATTCAAATTTTTATTAAACAAAATAAATCAAAGACGACTATATTATTTCAATCCGAATTATTTTAATAAATTTTCATACACAAATATCAATTTTATTGTAAGGTTTCGACGTCTGAAGAAAAAATAGCATATTTTATGCGGAGCTAAGTGACTTTTTATGGCTCATCTGTAGTTGCCGGATTCGCTGCGCTTATCCGGCAAACGCCTACAGATTCGCCACAAAAAGTTCCACCTTATTAAATAATATACTATTTAACAAAGCTAAATCTATCAAAATATACAATAGTATCCAGGTATTCTAATTTATTAGAGAAGTACAAGAGTACCTTCCTTTTAAAACATGTGAATCAATTATTAAATAAAACATATTCAAAATTTAAATTATTAATTAATTTGCACATACAGTTGGTTGATAAATTAATTTCATAGTTAATAACACAAAAAAACTCAACTTGATAAGGTGTAGCTATCAGATATCATTTTATTCACTAATTTAAAAATATTCAAAACATTCATGACCTTTCTCCGGTTTACAAGCGACAATAAATTAAATGTACGTAATCCAATGTTGTAATCTAAATTATAGTCATATGTATCAGTTTGTCTGAACCAACAATATTTAATAAATCTCTTTTGTATCTTTTCTATTATGTGTTTATATTTCGAGTCATAAGGACACCATATCTGACAACAATACTCTAATTTGGTCCTAACGTAGCAAAAATATAAAGACATAATTTTTTTGAAATTCTTGGATGATCTGATTACAAAGTTGAGATCACGATATGATGCAGATACAATTGTGTGAATGTGTTTGTCAAATAACAAACTATTGTCAAATAACAACCTGTTATCAAATAAAACACTTAAGTTTTTAAACCCAGTAACTCTCTGCAGTGGTTGATTATTAATAGGGTAACTAAATATCTTTGACCGTTGTCTTTTAGTATATGTCATAATCTTGCATTTATTGATATTAAAAAAAAGTTGAGATGCATTAGACCAAGCTGTTCGACTGTCAATATCTTTTTGAAGTTCGTGACAATCCTCAATACAGTTAACTTTCTTGATTAATTTTATATCATCAGCATACATGAGAATCCTGGAATACTGAACCGACTCAACGATGTCATAAATAAAGAGCAAAAAAAAAATTTGAGCCCTGAGGGTCACTAGAACTTGCATGAAATAAGTTTGATTTAAATCTATTAACTCGGACGTATTGATACCGATTACTCAAATATGATGAGAGCAGCTGACAAAGAGAACGATAAAAATTAAAGTCAATATGCAATTTATTAATCATAATGTTATGATCGACTTTGTCAAATGCCTTTGCGAAATCAACTTGGGTATTTTTCAAGAGATTAGTAGAAACGTAATCAGTGAAATTGATTAAATTCGTAACAGTTGATTTACCTTTCAGAAACTCATGTTGATTCATAGAAATATATTTTTCTGCCATATTGTAGATATATTTACAAATAATTGTCGATAGTTGGATATGTTGGTTGACAAAATGGCGAAAGCTGCACATGTGGCCGAATTTAGCAAACTGAAAAAATCTGAATTAATAGGTTACATAGTTCACAATATTATACCAGAATCTTATTCAAATAGTGAAGTGTTTAATTTATATTTAAATAAAAACAGTGAAGACACTTTGATGCTGGAGAAAATAAATCTGAGTGTCACAAGTGCGAAGCTAAAGAAGATAAATTAAAACTGTGTGATAAAGTAATTGTCCAACTTGAAAATAGAGTGAATGATCAGGAACTTATAAAAAATCTACTAAAAAGTAATACACTAAATTTTAAAAATAAAAATAATAATAAAACTAACAAATCTAATACAATAAAAACTGATAGTGAAACAGTCAAAGTTGCGCTATCTAACGAAAAAACTTCTAATAATAATAATTTATCGACTGGCACTATTCAATTTGCACAAGCGTCAACCGAAGAAACTCGTACTGTAAACAAACAAATAACCTCTAACTTAAATCAAACAACTACAGTAAACAGAACATCCACTCAGAACACAAAGCCTAGTTTTAAAAATAAACCTGACATGAAAAACAAAAATAAAACTATAATTGGAGTAATGGCCAATAATGAAGACACAGGGCTGCAAGCAGCCTCTAAACATTCTTTTATTCACGTTTACAATGTACACGCCAGGGGCGCACTCAAGGGGGGGGCTCGTGGGGCTTGAGCCCCCCCAGACGACTGGACTTTTTTCAAATTTTTTTATTAAACATTTTAAACATTATGTAAGATTATTTAAGTTCACTGAAGACTAAAAATAATCGCCTTTTTTCTGTTTTTATGATTATCTTAAATTCAAATAGTTCAAATATACAATAATATACACTCTATATAACGCATGTGTACGATTATTGGGATATTTTAATAAGAATGCGAACCTTGTGATGAAATTTTGAACTTGAAACAACGGTGCACTTGGGAGTGAAACTAAAAAGATGAAAGAAAGAACTGATACTGATAATTATTTAGCATGTATAGAATATGCACGCCTACTTAAATTCAATTTTTCTATATAACTGGCATGACTCTGCTCAGATTGGGCACAAGAAAGAGAGTAAAACGTGCAACTGTTTATCTTTAAAAAAATTAAACTTTCAATTTAAAGGTGTTTGACCTTGAACTCTATAAAAAAAATTCGCCTGCGGCGCATTTCTTTCTTGTGCCGTACTACAGGTTTCATAAAAAAAATTATTCTGAGCCCCCCCCAAGATGCAATCCTGGGTGCGCCACTGGTACACGCTGAAACTACTGTTGAACAAGTGGTGGACTATTTAAAAATTAAATTTCCAGAAGTTATGGTTAACTCGAAACGTGAATATTACTCCTCATTTAAAATCACTGTAAAGTCCAAAAATTATGATGAAGCAATCAATCCAGAACTATGGCCTCAAGGAGCTAAACTCAACAGATTTTTTCAAAGACGAGCCAAAGTCAACAAAATACAATAGGTAACAAATAATGTAATATGTAATACACAGGTCACATTGTTCCATATTAATATACAATGCTTATCTAATAAAATTAATGAAATTATCTTATTTTTAGACAAAGTCAAGTTTGACTTATTATGTTTTACTGAGCATTGGCTTAACGAGAAGCACTTAAGGTTAAATATTACGTTTTTTATCTCAAGAACTAGTGCTTTTATTTTTTTCATTTTTTAATATGATATTACTAGGTACATGTCTAGTGCCATGCCGAAGTTTCATTCCATATAAATACAATTTCGCGTTGTTATAGTAAAAAAACGAAAAATAATACAAGTTAACTAATACCTTATTTAAGCTAAAAATCATTGATAACTATGCACGAATTTATTTTAAATTTATTCCTTTTAACACTAATCAATGTATTTTTGCATTATAATGAATTGTTTATAACGTTATACGCAAAAATTTAAATAAATAGTAAACATCATTATAAAATTATTATCACAAAAACTGTTGCTTTTATAAGACTGAATTTTATTATGTGGATATAATATAGTCATATTTATTTCCCAAAAAAATCACGTTAAAAGTAAATGTTAAACAAAAGAGATATTAAATAAACAATCAATACCAATGCTTGGAATTATATAAAAGCATCATATCAGCAAAGATAAAGGTCTTCTAGTTCAACACATAGCAGTTTATTATGGTTGAAAGTAAAATAAACGTTTTATTAACATTTTTTGCAAATATAATTTAACGGCCCGGCTAGTAGTGACATGAGTAGCGGTAGCGCGTGAGAGATAATGGTACTACACTCCCCTACTCTAACTGTACAACAATACAAAGGAAGCCAACAGCTAACACAGACAGCCACGGTATATTTTTAAATATTTCAGAATCCGTTTCGCCGCCGTCCGTTCAAGATATTTTGATATTATGCTTATAAAATACGTTTGCAACTATTTGAAAAAAATACAATTTTTAGGATATTAAATCTTGCAATAACCGTAGTGATTATAAGATTCCATTTTAATTTTTTAAAATTATAGGAAAATTATTTGTTGATATTATGTTTATAGAATGCAATTGATTCAACTCGACATAAATAAAAACTGTGAGGATAATTTTTCAAAATATCGTAGCAGTGGTATTAGTCCATGAAGATGTTGGTATAATTTGGGGGTACTAAGTTTCCTTTTAACCATAGTTATATATGAGTATAAGAATCACTAAAAACCATGATTGCCATCCTCAAGTGGTAGCTAATAGAAATGGCGGCCAATACAAGATGGCCGGCGTTGCTTTTAAAAAACGGCTATATCTATGGAACTAATGGTCCGATTTCAACAAACTCTTGATCTTGATCTTTAAAGTACATTAAATTTGCAACAATTTAAGCCCAACCGCAGCTCTGTACGTCCAATAGTTTCCGAGATATGGCACTTCTAAAATTAGCACTTTTTTCAAAAAAATGAAAGTTGAGAAATTTTAGCTTTTTTCGTAATTTTTGTGTTTAATTAACTGTAATTTCTGAATGAAATAAAATATTGTCTTCCGGTTTCTTTCATTAAATTTTACGAACATTTCCCTATAAAATATGTTATTTTAGAAACTTTTGAAGCCGTTTAATAAGCCAGAATATCAATTTTTTTGGTGAGAAGTATTCAAATATTTTGTATTTATTGTGTTTAATGAGCTGTAACTTCTGAACGAATAAAGTTATCGACTTCCGGTTTCTTTCATTAAATTCTACGAACATTTCTCAATAAAATACAGTATATTAAAATCTTTTTTGGGTATTCATTAAGTCAAAATATCAAATGTTTTTCCGAGAGAAAATTGAGAAATTTTTAAATTTGTAATATTTATTGTGTCCAATGAGCTATAACTTTTTAACGGATAAACTTATCGACTTCCGGTTTTTTTAAACCAAAATATCAATTTTTTTCTAGAGAAAGTTGAGAAGTATTAAATTTTTTTGTATTTATTATAAAAACATTTGATATTTTGGCGTAATGAATACCCTAAAAAGTTTCTAAAATAATGTATTTTATAGAGACATGTTCGTAAAATTTAATAAAAGAAACCGGAAGTCTATAAGTTTATTCGTTCAAAAGTTATAGCTCATTGAACACAATAAATTATTAAAAATTTCTCTATTTTCTCTCGGAAAAACATTTGATATTTTAGCTTAATGAATACCCAAAAAAGATTACTGTATCTTATTGAGAAATATTCGTAGAATTTAATGCAAGAAACCGGAAGTCGATAACTTAATCCGTTCAGAAGATACAGCTCATTAAACACAATAAATACAAAATATTTCAATACATCTCACGAAAAAAAATTGATATTTTGGCTTAATAGACGCCTTCAAAAGTTTCTAAAATAACATATTTTATAGGGAAATGTTCGTAAAATTTAATGAAAGAAACCGGAAGACAATATTTTTTTTCATTCAGAAATTACAGTTAATTAAACACAAAAATTACGAAAAAAGCTAAAATTTCTCAACTTTCATTTTTTTGAAAAAAGTGCTAAGTTTAGAAGTGCCATATCTCGGAAACTATTGGACGTACAGAGCTGCGGTTGGGCTTAAATTGTTGCAAATTTAATGTACTTTAAAAATCGATCGAAAGTTTGTTGAAATCGGACCATTACTTCCATAGATATAGCCGTTATTTAAAAGCAACGCCGGCCATCTTGTATTGGCCGCCATTTCTATTAGCTACCACTTGAGGATGGCAATCATGGTTTTTAATGATGGTTAAAAGAAAACTTAGTACCCCCAAATTATACCGAAATCTTGAATTTGGCTAGCTGGCCCATGGACTATATAGTTTCATTTATAAAGTTGAAAATTACTAAAATAAGTACGAAGTGCAATTCTTACCACTTGAAAGAAATAACAAAATATAATTATTTTAAAAAAATAGTTTATATATTTATATGCTTCCTTTTATTTACTTGAAATTTACGGAAATTATTTGCTGATATTATGTACATAGACTGTAATTGTTTCCACTCGAAATAACAAAATATACCTGATGATAATTTTTTTTAAATTTTTGTGTTTAAATTTTTCCATTTATTTAATTGAAATTTAGGGAGATGATTTTATGTTGATGTTATGTTTATAGAAAATAATTGTTTCTACTCGAAATAAATAACAAACCGAAAACGTCGTAGCGGTAATATGCTTCCATAATAAAAAAGTTGAAAATTAGTAAAATTATAATTCAGTTCTATATTTACAAAGTGCATTTTATAACGACTTGAAATAATAACAAAATACTAGGATAAATAAAAAAACTGTAGTGCTCATATGCTTCAATATACTTATTTTAAATTTAGGGAAATTATTTGTTGATTATAATGTTTAGAATGAAATTGTGTTCACTCGAAATAAATAACAAACTGAGAGGATAAACAATTAAAAAACATAGCGATAAAACTTAAATTTATAAAGTTCAAAATTCTATACTTACAAAATGCATTTTCTCACGACTTGAAATAATAACGAAATATTAGAATAAATTGAAAAAAATTGTAGTGTTTATATGCTTACATTTATTGATTTCAAATTTAGGGAAATTATTTGTTGATATTATGTTTATAGAATGAAATTGTTTTCACTCAAAATAAATAACAAACTGAAAGGATAAACAATTAAAAAATCGTAGCGGTAATAAACTTCTATTTATAAAGTTTAAAATTAGTGAAATTATACCTACTCGTAATTATTCAGTTCTATATTTACAAAGTGCATTTTCTAACGACTTGAAATGATAACGAAATATTAGGATAAAAAAAACATTGTATAGTGTTTATATGCTTACATTTATTTATTTCAAATTTAGGAAAATTATTTGTTGATATTATGTTTATAGAATGAAATTGATTTCACTCGAAATAAATAACAAATAGAGAGAATAAACAATTTAAAAAACATAGCGGTAATAAACTTCCATTTGGTAAGTTCTGAAGTGAAATTATAATTCAGTTCTATATTTACAAAGTGCATTTTCTAAGGATTTGAAATAATAACGAAATATTAGGATAAATTTAAAAAATCTGATGTGGCCAACATAATGTCCTCTCGTCACACTCTACTATTTTACTATAATATAAGTGTGTATTACTTACTCACAAATATACCATTGTAAGGGAATTCGGGAATTTAGGCAGATTATTTTTTGTTGTTATGTTTATAGAAAATATTAGTATAAATTTAAAAAAATTGTAGTGTCATATGCTTCCATTTATTTATTTGAAATTTAGGGAAATTATTTGTTGATATTATGTTTATAGAATGAAATTGATTTCACTCGAAATAAATATCAAACTGAGAGGATAAACAATTAAAAAACATAGCGGTAATAAACTTCGATTTATAAAGTTCAAAACTAATGAAATTATAATTCAGTTCTATATTTACAAAGTTCATTTTCTAACGACGAAATAATAACGAAATATTAGGAAAAATTAAAATAATTGTATAGGTAGTGTTTAGTTTATATATGCTTACATTTATTTATTTAAAATTTCGGAAAATTGTTTGATGATAATTGATATTATGTTTATAGAATAAAATTGTTTTTACTCGAAATAAATGACAAACTGAGAGGATAAAAAATTAAAAAACATAGCGGTAATAAACTTCCATTTATAAAGTTCAAAATTAGTAAAATTATAATTCAGTTCTATATTTACAAAGTGCATTTACTAAGGACTTGAAATAATATCGAATTTCCTTCATAGGTATATATACATTTGTATATAATACCAGCCCAGGGTGTCCAGATTGGGCGATTTATCGCCAAATGGGCTATTAAAATGTTTATTTGGCGATAGAGAAATTGCTTCGGCGATAATTCAATTTTTGGGCGATTAATAAAAAAAATGGGCGAAAAATGGGCGATATTATAAAATTTCATTTTTTCTTGGGAAAACTGATCTAATGATGTTGGTATCGCGTCAGAATATATAAAATGTGTGCCTAATGTCGGATTAGTTCATGAAACGCAAGAAATACGAAAAAACGCTAGAATTTCTCAAATTTCTCTTGGAGAAAATCTTCAAATGCCCTCATAAGTTTTTAAATTAATGTACTTCATAGAAAAATGTTCAGAGAATTCAGTGCAAAAAAGCAGGGGTCGTTATTTTTATCAGTTTATAAATAACATTAATTTTTGTGTGAGGAGACGAAATTTCGACTTTTTAAAAATGATTTAAATATTCGAAATACATTTTAGCGATTTTTTCGAAAACTGCCACTTACAAGAAAATTGCTAATGACTTTTTCTGTAGAGAATTTAGTGCTCTATAATTATATGTAATAGTTTTTCGCGTATCATTAACCAATTACACGATAAATGTAAAAAACTAAAAACAGTGACACATTTTGCTACGCTACGGACACACCGTAGGGCCGGGGACTTTTGGTATAATCATCACCAAAGACCTCCAAACACATTCCATAAATAAAATTTTTAGGATCAAAAAGTCCGTCTACAAACCCTTTTTAGCGTTCATTGACTAGACTAAAAAGTAATTTATATAGCTAATTAGAACTAATAACTTTTTTTAGTAGAAATAACATACATTCTTATTATTGCCTATAATAGGAATATAAAGGAATTTTTTGGTGCTTTTGGGCGATTTTTACTCCATCTTTTGGCTACTTCCTATATATATATATATATATATATATATATATATATATATATATATATATATATATATATATATATATATATATATATATATATATATATATATATATATATATATATATAATCTGGACACCCTGTACCAGCCGTCGAGCCGTCAACTCACTCACGAGTACCTACTCATGGTTGTTTGTAGGGACTACTGAGAATGTTTTGTTAATAAAAAATTAGCTAAAACTTATATTTGAAACTTATTTTTTAACCTAAAACAATTTAGCAACTTATTATATGAAGTTGAAAATTCTACAAATTCTAATAAAATCTCGGTTTATTTGGACAATTATAATTATGAAAATATTATTATTATTATATTTAGTTTAAGAATATTATTGAAAACTACAATTTTCTTTTGCAATGGTATATATTTAGTAAATTAAAAATAATACAATATGGCGAGGTGTCATGTATTGGCTCGATCAAATTTTTATTTTACGTTTTATAGGTACTGTACGAAAACATCTGCCTAATTTTTAATATAAATAAGTACCTTATCTAGTAATAAGTACCTACCATATATAATATGCTCATTTCATTGTTTAATACCAAAAGTAAGTATTTTGTCTCTAAGTACTTATAATAAATTATAATTTAAATATCCTTATTATTGTTCATTTGTTTCATTACAAATAAATTTATAATATTATTTAACATTATATTTCTTATGAAAGTTTCATCTTCCAATTTTTAGAAGTCTCTGTATACCAAGAAATCCTACAATGTAATGTATTTAACTGGAAATCAGATATTTTTGTCCGCTCATGCGCACTTCATACGAAGACAAAATCCCCACCGCCAGTATTAGTTGCTGGTTTGAATCTTTAATAAAAGGGAGCCATCTATGAACTTTTATTATGACTATTATGAGTAGATCACCGAGTCCACCTATTAGACTTTCTTGTAAATAAAAACGATTGCAGCGCTAACTATTGAGCTAGAAACACACCACACTGTAGGTACTTGTCAACGTTAATGACTATTAATATTCCTGGATATATTTTAGCAAATTCTTATAGCAGAGTTGTCAACATGCATGGAGGAGTTGCAATATTTGCAAAATCTGAACTTAAATTAAAAAGATTATGCTTACAGAGATTTTGTACTGAGTTTCAAGCTGAATTCAGTGGAATAATTTTAAATGAAACTAGTACTGCTGTTGTTGGAATATATAGATCTTGTAGTGGTGACTTTAGCATATTCCTGGACAAATTAGAATCAGTTCTCACGTATGTGGCAGGTATGCATGATAATATTATCTTGATGGGTGACTTTAACATAAATTTTTTAGTGAAATCCCCTTCTCTTAATGACTTTAAGTGTCTTCTTAAAATGTTTAATCTCAACATTACAATATTTCAAAATACCAGAATTACTGGACGATCTGATTGATGTATTGATAATATCATTACAAATCTAAATTCGGACACATTTGTGTGTGAAGTCATTGATCCCAGTTTGTCTGATCATTGTGGGCAAAGTATAACTTTTTGTCAAAATTCAAAATTGCCAAAATTCAGTTTTAAAAGAGTTATAACAAAGAAGGGTATTTCCGATTTAAGGGAATCTTTGAATACATTTAACTGGAGTATTTTTGATGACGTAAATATGGATATAAATATATCCACAAATATTCTAATACAGACTCTAGAAAATTATGTCACAAACTATTTTCCCAAGAAAAAGTTTTGAGAGAATACTGCAATTCCGGTAAATTGGTTTAACGATTCACTTCGTAAATTTAGAGACTTTCTACTTAAAACATCGATTTAATATTACTAAACATCCTGAGATTTTTTCTGCGTATAAACGTCTAAAAAATGTCTATAAAAATGAAATATTGTATGCAAAGAAACATGCATATGATAATTTTATTTTAAATTCCACTAACAAGTCCAGAGATTGTTGGAAATTAATTAATTTCGAAAGAAATAATAACAAACCTTCAAATAACTTTGCTGTTACGCCAAATGAATTTAATGATTTTTTTTGTACTATTGCTGAAAATATTATTAATTCACTTCCTTCGTCCAGTAGTAGTGTAAATGATTTAATCTCAATGATATCTTCCCCACTCAATTCTTTGTTTTTATTTCCAATAACCCCGGAAGAGGTAATGAACACTATCTTCAAATTAAATAATTCTACTGCTTTTGATATATGTGAATTAAACAGTAGAATTATTAAATAAATAGCTGATATTATTGCTGCACCTTTAAGTAATTTATTTAATCGATGTTTTGTAGAAGGTATTTTTCCTGACGCTCTTAAAATTGCGAAAGTTACTCCGGTATTTAAAACAGGTGATAACACTAATTCTAATAATTACAGACCCATCTCAATAATACCAATAATTGGGAAAATATGCGAAATACTTGTCAAAGATAGAATAACATATTTCTTAGAAAAATCAAATGTATTAAATGTAGAACAATTCGGTTTTAGAAAATATCATTCAACGTCGTTGGCATTGCAAGAACTTATTAATAACGTAGTTAATAACCTTGAGGCAGGGCACCATTCTGCTCTTACGTTATGCGATCTGTCAAACGCTTTTGACTGTGTCTCGCATGAGCTTTTACTCAAAAAACTACATGCTAATGGAATCAGAGGAAAAGCTTTAGATTGTTTAAAATCATATTTAACAAATCGACAACAATGTGTCGTTTCTAATGGCTGTTTCAAATTTATGCCCTATTGTTCATGGTGTGCCCCAGGGATCAGTCCTGGGACTCATACTTTTTATAGTTAACATAAACGATCTTTGTGATTTTGTAAAACCCCAGAAATGCATTCTACGAGTCTGAAAACAGTACTATCTCTGAACCTCTTAAGAAGCACCTATATGGCATTATTTCACTGTCACTTGCTTTTTTGCAATAATTTTGTGGGGTAACTCTTCTAACGCCATTAAAGTATTTCGTTTACAAAAGAAAGTTGTACGGTTGATAGCCAATGTTGGCTCTAGAGAACCATGTCGAAAATTATTTCAAGATCTTAATATTTTGCCTCTGCCATGTATTTTCATTTTAGAAACTTTAACATATATTCGCAAAAACAAAAATTTGTTTGTTAGGAATGGTGAAGTTCATCAACACAATACCAGATCTAATAATGTTTTCAGAAAGAGACGTTTTCGACTTGAAACGTCAGCTAGAAACTCAATTAATTTAGATCTATATAATCATTTACCAGTTCCATTAATTACATTAGACATTAAAACATTTAAATCTAAAATTAAAAACATTTTGCAAAATTATTGCTTCTACTGTGTGCAAGAATTTCTGAATACTACACTTAATCTCGATTAAGCCGTATGCTCGGGAATTTTAACTACTTATTATGAATTATTATTTTCTCCTTATATTTGACCTGTCATTAATTGTACTAATTCAATAAGTGATTAATAAATTTTATTTTTATTATTATAATGTCACTAGGGTCTCCAGTTTTGTGAGTAGAGCAAATACTATGTAAGTAAAGGTAGCAAAACACTTTTGGAAATTGACCTTGAAAGATATCTCAGAATATGGTGTGAATTTGGTGCTAATATGGTGTGAAAGCCAAAAATTTGGTGCGCGCTTTTTAAAAAAACTGGGATGTTTTGCTAACTTTACGTAAAGTTAGCAGTACAATTTTTTTTAAATGCCACAAAAACTAAGTTTATCTAAATTTCGAATACACTACTATTTGATGCGCCATGATTAAAATTTTCAAAGACAACGAGGGTCAATTGCACGAATTACATGTTATAGGACCGAAATATTAACGAAAATGAAACGTAAATATTATTTCAAACCAATAAATGTTTAAACAATTCTTAATTATACAAATCAATCAGTTTTACTATTTTTAGAAGAAACTTGTATTCACAAAATTCAAGCATCTGAAATCTTAGTGCAGGCGCATAAGTTAAGAAATCCTACTTCGTGGGATTTTAAGTGAAGGAATAGTGCGAGTAGTGGGAATGTGTAGTTTATGAGTGACACAATCACGTACTACCAGGTGTTTTGTCTGAAAATGTGTCAGAGACCCTGTATGACGTCATAAAGCAAGATGGTTGCCGGAACAGACACGAATATCTATTTTGCTCTGTAACTCGCTTTAGGTGGGTCCTGCGACCATTTTGATAATAAACTTTTTTGTTCTAAATAAAACAAGGAACAAAATAATTATTACATATTTAGAAGTAGGTACTTTGATAGAAAATTTTGTGTTTAACCAACTGTATCTTCTAATCAGATAGAATTATCGACTTCTAGTTTTAAAAATTCTATTTTTTAGACATTTTTCTATAATAAACAATATTTTCAAAATTTTAGAAGCTACGGATTAGCCAAAATTTGAAGATTTCCTCCGAGAAAAATGTAGAAATTATAGTAATTTCTTCTAAATTTTGTGTTTAAACAACTGTAACTTCTTAACGAGTTGAAATATATACTTCTGGTTTCTAACATTAGATTCCTCGAACATTTTTATATTACAAAACAACAAAACATTTTTCATTAAATTCAAAAAACTCTTTGGTTGGGTTGATTACACAGAAATTTTTAAAAAAATTACCATCATTTCTACATTTTACTCGGAGGAAATTTTCAAATTTTGGCTAACTAATAGATCACAAAATTTTGAAAATACTGTTTGTTATAGAAAAATGTCTAAAAAATTAAATTTTGAAAACTGTATGTTGATAACTCTATTCGTTTAGAAGGTACAGTTGGATACAAATTGGATATCCAAATTGTACTAAAATAAATGTTTCTTATAAAAAAAATGTTCTAGAAATTTAATGCTGAAATCCGGAAGTCGATATTATCATCCGTTAATGAATGGCAGCTATTTTTGTTTGTTTAGATTACATACCACTGAAAAGAAAACAAAAAATGTGGCAATAAAGGTGCTACGTATGATATAATTAATATATTTATTAGTACATACAACAAAAAACTATTTATATAAAACTAATGTGTTTGTTCGATCTTTACACATTGACTTCGGTTCAAATTTGGAGCATCCTCTTCAATAGCTGTCCAATCAAAACCAAATAAACCGTTGGCAGTTGCTTTTTTTTGATAATTCATGTTCTAGTACCATCAGAGAAAATTTTTATGGGAATAACTGGAACTAGTTTTATGTTAACCTGTGGCAATCAATGCGTTAAGGTTCCAACAATCATAATTTACAATTTTTCACGCAGGATCTTCCCGCTTGTTGATCCCGTTTGTTATCCCTGTTTGTCTCCGCGCAATCATCACTATCGATTGTAAATCATGAAATAACACGTTCATACAAAAAAATACAATTTAAATAAACAAAAAGGTTGGTATATCTAGAATTTTTACTCAGCTATATTAGCCCAGTAAATAAGGAAAAAATCCTGCTCACATTGAGGGCGAAGATTTTATTGTTTAAAAAAATCTTCTTCAAGAATAGCCAACATCTCGAGCTCTACCTCCTGTGCTTCGTCCTCCCCCACGCCACTAACCCTTTTACAGGTTGAAAATCACATTTTTTTAATAAATCCGTTTCCTTCAAAGTTAAATGAAAAAATCAAGAGACCAATTTGTAAAACCGAAAATTCTCTTTAAGATAGATCATAAGCGATTTTCATGAAAACGTAGCTTTCTAGAAAATCGTGACAATTTCCAAATGTTTTAAACAGAGTCAAAATTTTATCTCAACAAACAAAAATAGCTGCCATTAATGAACGGATTACAATATCGACTTCCGGATTTCAGCATTCAATTTCTAGAACATTTTTTTATAAGAAACATTTATTTTAGTACAATTTTGGTATTAAATTTAAGCACTGATTCTTCGATAGAAAATTTCTATCTATTTTCTAAATTTTGTGTTTAACCAACTGTATCTTCGGGGGGTAATAAAACAAGTGCTATGATTATCATCGGTGATAGAATGAGTTGGTCAATGAAAATTGATCGAGTGCGCAGCACGAGTTCAAGTTTCTTAGAGTAACGATTGCTATCACCTATGATTAATCATATCCCGAGTTATATTTGGGGAGAATATATAATGAATGAGTCCAATATGTTTGGTTATATTTTTTCAATAGCTGTCAAAAACGTTTTAAATTCTTTTTACCTTTCTCAATTTGGAACTCTATTATCTCTATCCTGACACATTTTAAGTCTGATTTTTGACAAACGGCAACTTCAAATTGAGAAAGACAGTTTATAACTAATAAACAAAACAGTTGACATGTAACAGTCAAATATGTACCACGTGATACATGAATTATACATTCTATAAAATTGAGTTATTGACATCCGGTTTTAAAAATTATTTTTTTTAAACATTTTTCTATAACAAACATTATTTTCAAAATTTTTGGAATCAATTAGTTAGCCAAAATTTCCCCCGAGAAAAATGTAGAAATGATGGTAATTTTTTTTTAAATTTCTGTTTAAGGGGTCCGTCTGGTAGTTAATTTTTTTTAAACAGAGGTGTGCGCGTCCCATGATCATTTATTATGTAGAGATTTTTCCTTTATTTACAACATATGAACATGTCACCAAAAGATGTTAAAAGATCTCTCTTAGCTCTCTTTAGCCAACACATTCTATGCTCAGTTTTCTTTACCTACATTTTTTATTCGATTGACTGCAAAAAGAAGGGCTTGACGTCACCTGAACCCGCCTCACTTTGAAAATGACGACTTACGTTCAGGAGTTCGGTACTTTCCGAACGCGCCTCTTAATCAACCTCAACCAAAGAGTTTTTAAATTTAATGAAATATGTTTTGTAATATAAAACTGTTCGAGGAATATAATGTTAAAAACCGAAACCGTTAAGAAGTTACAGTTGGTTAAACACAAAATTTAGAAGAAATTACTATAATTTCTACATTTTTCTCGGAGGAAATCTACAAAATTTGGCTAACCCACATCTTCTAAAATTATCAAAATATTGTTTATTATAGGAAAATGTCTAAAAAATAGAATTTGTAAAAGAAAGAAGATACAGTTGGTTAAACACAAAATTTTCTATCAAAGTACTTCTTCACAGAGCTATATCTTATAAACAGTAACAAATATCGCAAAATATGTAATAACTATTTTGGTCCTTGTTTTATTTAGAACAAAAAACTTTATTATCTAAATGGTCGCAGGACCCACCTAAAGCGAGTTACAGAGCAAAATAGATATTCGTGTCTGTCCCGCCAACCATCTTGCTTTATGACGTCATACAGGGTCTCTGATACATTTTCAGACAAAGCACCTGGTAGTACGTGATTGTGTCACTTAAAATCCCACGAAAATACATATGCGCCTGCACTATCTGGCAAAACAGCAACTTTTACCAGTTTAAGATTTTTTATTAATGATAAAACGTTACTAATAATTTGGTGTAAGGTCCGAATGAATATGGTGTGAACCGAAAAGTTAAGTTTAACCATTTTTTACTTTGAAACGAGAGACTTGAATCCAAAAGTAATTGAGGTTCCGGAAACTGGCAAAACATTCACTTTTATCGGTTCAAGATTTGATATCGATAATCACACATTGCTAATAATTTGGTGTAGGCTCTGAATGAAGGTGGGTGGACCGCAAAGATAAGCTCAACCATTGTTTTAATTCCAAAACGAAAGACTTGAATCCAATAAAGCCATGTCTGATGATTTTTTAAACCAAAATTCGGGCATGAGTAGATATCCAAAATTTGGGGGCTGTACACAGAGTAAACGAGATAGTGAATATTTCACTATCTCAGATAGTGACAAAAGAAACGTATATAATTGGAAAATAATTTGCTTTTAATTAAAAACTAACTTGAATTTTAATTCGCCAACGCTTGAATAATGTTGAAATTCCCGTTTAAAATTAAAAATAGTGTTATCAAAACACAAATTCCACAATTTTCGCACTACAAAATGTCACTATCACATGATAGTGACCGTTCACTATCTTGGATAGCTACCATCGATATTTCAATAGCTACTATCGCTATCTCGATAGCTGCTGTGACATCTTGGAATAAAGTGTTACTTTGCGCACCTCCCACGCCATGTAAACTTGGTATAAATTGTAAGATTTTGTATTTATATCTCTCGTTTGTCTTGGTATGTGATCAGCAATAAATAAACTTGTGACTTGCTTCTAAATCATTATTTTAATATCCTACATAAACGTGGCGACGAGGATTAAAAAGTTAAATACCGTAAAACCCCACAACTTTGAACAATTTTCACATTCATTTGGCAATAATTCGAGATCTAATTCACAAAAAAATATGAAAAAATTCTATAATAGGGGTTACACACTCAGGAATTGATAAAACATAAAAATTGTAAAGTACTAAATTATTTATAATAAAAAAAAAACAATGGTGTTCAAAGTTGCGGGCAATTTCCTACAACTTTGAACTCAGTCTTATTTCTATCAAAAAATTTTGATCTTTAAATACAACATTGAACACTATAACTAAAAAATATATAATTATATTAAACAATACTTTACAGTAGGGTAAATTTTCGGGATGTTTATGTAGAGAACACCGGTTTCTTATATTTTTATATAATTTTATAAAAATGCAACAAAAAAGTATTTATAATAATCAGTCTTTATTATTATGCTTACATTTTATAATAATTAACATTTGTAAATAATTAGAAAAATATAAAAATATTTTACATTCTGTAAAAAGTAACATTTGTAAATAAATCAGTCTCCATGCATGGTAGGTATATAAATCTAATTCATAGTTTCATTAAATCTTCGTAATTCAGTCTTTTTAAATAAAAGACCATCTCGACGATCAATCTCGGGGTCTGTTAGCATCTGTATAAGCTCTTGATTGGGTATTATACCCTCGTCAGGTACCCGTGGCCACATAAACTAGAATTGGGTTTTTTCTGATAATCTGAGAAATGCTATCTCAACTTCAGTGTCATTACTCGTTTGTATAATTTTACCTACATAGTGCTTTTTATAATTTTTAACTTTAAATTCCACAATGTAATATTTTCCAACAACTGGAATAACCTCATTCGTTACGGAATAATAATAATAATAATAAAGTTTTATTTCCAAAAAATCCAGAAGGATGTGCGGAAAGCATACATAATAATAACATAACCATAATTAAATTAAGTGTGAATTAACTACTAAACAGAGAGTATACAAATATTGTGTTACGAGATAAGTATTCAAGAAAATTAATAGTAGTAAAACAAAAAAGTATCGTACCTATTTAAATAATGATAAATGATTAATTAACCCTTAGTGTTAGAAGTACAGTATTCAAAATTATATTACACCTAATAAAAATTTTGATTGTTACAATCTTCAAAAAATTTATTTAATACATAATATCTCCTATTTCGCTGCTAGATTCTGATATTGCAATATTATTATTATTGCTGTTCAAAGTTGTCGACTTTTAACCAACAAAATACGAAAAGTTATATAAATATTATTTTTGTTTTAACGTATAGAGATAACAAATTATATTTCAGCGTAAAATAATCCCAACATACAAATGTACAAGATATTATATAATTTTCTTATATAGATATTTTTCTACTTACTTGACACACAGAAGTTTACACCCCACCAAAAACTATGACTAAATGGCGTTTGACCACATCCGTCTCTACAGTGTGAAGTGAGCTTCAAAATTAGTTTTGTTATACCAACCTTACTACAAAAACCTCCCTGTAATTATATTTATTTTTTAATTAAAAACCAAGTACGAAAGAAACAAAATGTAACACACGTTCAAAGTTGAGGAGCGAGTTCAAAGTTGTGGGGTTTTACGGTACTTAAATTTAAAATAAATATAAAAATAAATTAAAATATACATAATGGGAGAAACACTGGTGATAAATTCTGCGGGTCATCTACGGGAATTCAATCCCGACATCGATAATTGGACAATATTCCAAGCACGTGTTTCGAATTATTTCACGGCTAATGAAATAACGGAGGAAAATAAAAAACGAGCAATATTGCTAAATATTTTTAACGAAAGTGCGTACAAATTGATATATTTAATTTATGTTTACCAAAAAAACCAGAACAAGAAACTTACGCAAATCTAATAAAAATCTTAAATGAACATTTTGCTCCGCGTAAATCAGTGTTCGCGTACAGGTACAGTTTTTATCAAAAGATAAAACTGAATCGAGTCACGATTGGTTAGCGCGAATTCGAAATCTAGCAGCAGACTGTGAATTCGGCGATGAATTACCGACAATGTTGCGAGATAAATTCATTACGGGTTTCGAGAAGGGCCACATCTTAGATAGACTTCTCGAAGATGGTAAAGACGTCACACTCCAGCGAGCCATGGAGATCGCAGTAGCCAAGGAGTCCAGCATCCTACAGCTGCCATAGCCATCTCGTTTTCTCAGTGTATTTACAACAACACATTATTCTTTATCGATTTGCATTAATTTAGATTTGAGAATCTGAATAAATATGATGTGCAACAGAAAGTCAAGTCTGTAAATTTTGTTACCGAAACTCGGACTTGAGATTTGCAATACTTTTCTGTTACTCAGACATTGCTAATAATTTGTTGTAAGACATTTCTAAATAAATGTCCCTATCGAATAAGTTGCGAAATATTATACTTCACTCGTGAAAGTCTAGGGTTTATTAATGTACTAGAGGAATGTACTATTAATTTTTGTTTGAGTTTTTTTTAAATAATATTGTTATTTGTCATGTGAATATAGTCATTTTTCATTAAGTCCTATTTTATGTTGGAATATTTATTTAGTCGGCAGTACGGCAGTGTGGTAACCTGACAGCGTTGTGATTGATATAGTCAAGCACGCTTCACAGCGGTTAATACTTGGATGGGTGACCATCGAGACAAAAAGTAATACCCACTGCGGCTCGGTGTGCCCGGCCCCCTTACACCGAAAGGTATAAAATGGGGTTACTGACTATATATATAAAATATATTTATTTTGCCACTAATATCCATGAATTATTCATTTGACTGAATGTTTCCGAATATTCAAATATTCCGGAAAGCTTAGTGATAATGAAATAATTCGAAAGTGATCGTCCAGCTGCAGCATCGTAGGTAATGTATCCTCCGTCGATAAGTCGGTAAGTCAGTTTCGAGAATGTATAATATTAAACATCTCATATTATAGACTACGTTTACACGTACGCCTAAAATGTACTTTGACTTGACTTTGAAAAGGCGACTTTTGAAAAGTCAAATTGTAGTGCATTTACACATTCAACAAAAATATACTTGGCTTGAGAATTTTGACTTGCCTTTCACTTAACCTCTTTTTGACAATAGGACAGTTGACAGTACGACAGTTGACAGTACGAGTTTGGTTATATTACAGTTTTTTTAGAACGAGTATTTAGGTAAGTTATGCTGCAATTCTGTAAAAATCTGTAGTTGCTACAGATTTATAAAACTGTAAATATTAAACAAAATCGCAATGAAATTTATAATCATATTTTGTTCAATATTTACAGATTTATAAATCTGTAAAACTTATATAACTGCAAAGAATTGCAGCATTAATTATGTAACTGAACAAAATTTACAGTTTACTAATAAAATTTCTTGCATTTTAATATGTTATCAATGCAAGCTAAATTTTGGACGAAAATCAAATCGATTTTTCATTTTTTTAAATGCGAGAAAATACCACTCTTTGTTGTTAAAATGAGGTTATAACAGACTTTTGCCTCGCTTTTATTATTATAACTGCATACATGAACAGATGTCACAATGATAAAGTAAAGTACTTTTCGTTTACACGATATTTCAAAAGTGACTTTCATTAGTCAAGTCTGATTTATTTTAGACTTGACTTTAGGACGAAAAGTAAAAGTCGATAGTGTTTACACATGAGCAAAATTCGCCTTTTCAAAGTCAAAGTACATTTTAAACGTACGTGTAAACGTAGTCATAATCACGGTTTCCTGTCCGGTTTATTATTTATGCTTAAAAATTGGGCTATTATTCGTTGTTTAGGGTTTAGAATGCTGTAATACAATAATTTGATTGCTTCTGTCAAATGTTGCGGCTTCATTTCATATCGCAGGAAGTTCAGGGACGCTACGAGTACCCTCTCTTGTCACAGATGGCGCTGTTTCAAGAGAGTGGGAATTTATTCTGAGGCCTTTCTGAAAACCGCTGTAGACGAACGTAATGTGTCAGGCATTCTGGATAAAAGCAAGGTTGAAAACCGCAATGGCATCGCGCCCGCGGGGCAAAAAGCCCGAGGTGGAGCGAGAAAAGTTATTCAGTACTATTTTGGCACATAAGAAGCGAGTAATTAAGGCTAAAGAAAAGGCTATAAAACCGGCGACGGATGCTGTTTGGACCGAGATTGCCAACATTTTGGACAACAAACTGGACCCGAAATCGATACACTCCCTGGTTGCCAACAATAGACATGGCGTGAGGAAAATGCTCTTTGAGGAGGTATGTAATTGTTTATATTAATCTGTAAAGTCACTGGAATATTTGCTGGAATATTTTTTCTTAAATATCTCTTGAAGCATAATGTTGTCTTATTTATATGAACTCATTTCCGTATTATTTATTATAAAATTAAATTGGTTATGAAGGAACATGTGTTTTATTTCAGTGCATATTTTTACTCAACAATTTGTATTTTACGACAAATCTGAGTTTGGCTGCGATTATTTAATTCGCTATTTCATTTCAAAGCCATTAATAGTGCCACATTTTAAAAATGTTAATTTTTTTTGACATTAGAATTATTTTTTGATCAGACAATTGTGATTTTGATTGGAAGAAAATATAAATGCTTGTAATATTTGAGAATCTAATATTTCTTAAATCGTGATCTCGTAGCTGCCTTGCAAATGTATTACAATCAGAATAATCGAAGCCAAACTCAATTTATTGGAGAAAGAGCAAATTA
Source organism: Agonum fuliginosum (assembly GCA_947534325.1). Lineage (NCBI taxonomy): Eukaryota > Metazoa > Arthropoda > Insecta > Coleoptera > Carabidae > Agonum > Agonum fuliginosum. The sequence continues at coordinate 11,068,843 of OX384033.1, forward strand.
TTGAGTTGGAATATACATCGAAATGACACATAAATTAGCCTGCTTGCTAAAAGTACCATTTGCACAATATAAGGTCAAACAAAATTCGGCGTAGCGCCCACTACTAACTGATTTTCTCCGGCATCAAAATTAAGGGCCCACCTGAAAATGCACGAAAATGACGATTCTTCAAATCACCATAATTCGGTCGAATTTGGACGAAAATGGATCCATCTTTGAGTCTGAAAACTCCGAAGTTTTTTATCATCAAGGGTATGCAATTCATTGTCACCTCAAATTCAATCTATCCCTCGCAAAAACCCAGTGAAAAAATAATGTTTTTGATTTTAAAGATCGTTCAAATTTGGCAACTTGTGCCAGCATAAAAAAAATCAGGAGGAATTGTCACTAAAAAGGCGACAAAAATTAAAGTAATTATGATGATTGGGAGCAAACTTATGAATTTTTTTAAAGTTACATTTCGCGTTTTTTTGGCCATAACTCGACTAATTTTGCACCAAAATCGATGACATTTCGCGGTTCAAACACTTTTATATTTCCTCTTCAAGTACATGTGAATTCATGTGTTGCCAAAACCATTTAACACATTGTCACCCCCTGAAAAACAATCAATGTTTTTGATGTTTAAATGTGCAACTTCTACCGTGTGCAAAAAAATCGTAGACTACATAGACCTACATTACAGGAATCTTGTGACCAAGAAGCGGCGTCAACGTCCTCAATCGCCGACGCCAGCAACTCGTCTGCGAACGACTGGACACTGTGGACTGTCGAGGTGTCGACAGAAGCAACGACAAGAGAATTTATTCCCACGTTCGAAAAGAAAGAGTTCGACGACTTGATCATCGTGACCAGTCGACAGGGTCGGATGAAGAAGGGCCAACCTTTCCAGCGGGTCATCAATGTGCTGGACCCGTCAAAGTGGACGTCGATCGTCTCGAAAAAGCTCTACGACGACTTCCGGACACTTCGAGTATAACTACATTTCAAGTGAAAAAACTACCTGAGGGTTCCGAGGTAAATAAATTAATGTAAATCAACGTATAGGCTTATATTAAGACAACGGTATCTTAATATAATATACTAGCGTCTTAATGTAAGACGTTTATAAATTTTCGACTATTGATTTGATTTGAGATTGTGTAAAATGTATTGCAGTTTTCAATAAATATATATATAAAAGTAGTAGCACAGTACGCACGTGTTTTAGTTGTGTCTTAGCTAAATTCAGTTTTTCAGCGGTTTCTTTAACCAATTTTAATTACTAGTAATTGTTGTTATATTAATTCATATTGCATTAAACCATAGTGAAAATCTGTGTTCTTAATACACATCTAATAAAGTGTAATTTAAATAATATCACTCTAACTTAAAAGTGTTTCAGTACAATTCATCGTTTCTTACTTAGCCATTAATTGTCAAAATTTAACTTGTACGCATAGATCAGTGAACTACAATCGTCCAACTATTTATTAGTGTTTTCTATTGGTGCGGTCAGTTTCGTTACCGAATTGGTCATCCGTCACGATGGTGTGTCTGTGTCACAAATGCAAATCAGCTGTGAGTAGAAACAACAAGGGGATTTCTTGCAGCGGTCTTTGTCTTAGTAGTTTTCACTACAACTGTATCAATATATCGAATGCTGAAAAAAATGCATTATGTAGTTTCAAAAATCTAACTTGGACATGTAATGATTGCAAGTCGTCGTCTTCTATACAAGATCTTCCTACTTCTCCGGTGAGTCCCACTATTGTACAAATGAGTGCACAAGAACCGTCTCTGACCACAATCCTAGAAACATTAAATGAACTAAAAAAATCTGTTGAGTTTTGCTCTAAGAAAATAGATGACTTCGAAAAAATTTTAAGCACATTCACAGATAAGATTAAATTAATTGAACCACTCAAGAAGGACTGTGAAATATTATCACATAAAATGGATGATCTCGAGCAACGATCCCGTATAAATAATGTCGAAATACAAGGTATTCCTGAAGTAGCCAATGAGAACTTATTAGAAATCATAAAAAAGATAGGCAAGAAAATTGAATGCCCTATAGTAGACAATGATATTGATGCTCTGCATCGTGCAGCTTCATTCGCTCATGATGCAAATAAACCAAAAAATATTATAATACGATTTGTATCGCGTCTCAAAAAGGATGCTTTCATTGATTATTCCAGAAAGCAGAAAAACTTAAACGCCACTAATTTCGATTTTGCAATATCAAGAGATATTTTTATTAACGACCATCTAAGTCCCAAAAATAAACTTTTTTTGCGAAATATAAAGGACACTGCTAAAGAAAAGGGCTACAAATATGTTTGGGTGAAGAATTGCAGAATTTTCGTAAGGAAAAGCGATACTTCTCCAGTTATCATAATGAACTGCAGCAACGATATTGCAAAAATAAAATAAATGCACTTCATTTTTCTGTATACATTTTCTTTATATATGCCTATTTTAATTATGAACCTAAGAGTTTACTATCAAAATTTACGCGGTATTAAAACCAAACTTAATAACTTTTATAATGAACTATCGTTAAACGATTATGATGTGTTGATGTTCACTGAAACTTGGTTAAATGACTCTGTTTTCGACTCAGAAATTTGTGATTTAAATAAATATAATATTTACAGACGCGATCGTAATGTCAATAATAAATCGCAAGGTGGAGGAGTGTTGATTTTAGTTTCAAAACTATACTTTTCCAAAATACAAAGTGACTGGTTTTCCGAAGCTGAAGATATCTGGGTAACTATTTATACATCAACAAAAAAGAAAGTGCATTTGTGTTCCATTTATCTTCCCCCTCTAAGTGACACTATCTTATATGAATCTCACTGTAACAAACTAATCGAACTCTCTTTGAGATACCCAAGTGACGATTTCGTTATCGCTGGTGACTACAATCTACCCGAAATTGACTGGATTCTATCAGATAGTGGTATGCAACCCACGTTGCGCAGTGGACTTGATAGGCATCTTGAAGTGTTAAATACGGTAGCTATTTGTAACTTGTTTCAGTGTAATGGCGTAAAAAATAATATAGACAGAATATTAGATCTAGTTTTTTGTTCCAAATTTGTAAATATTAGTTTATCTACCACCCCCTTAAGTACTATTGATAATTATCATCCTCCCATTGAATTTAACTTATGTTTAGAAAAAATCAATTGTCTCTCTTTCACAAATGTATCAAATTACGATTATATTAACTGTAATTATGAAGAATTAATATATAAGCTAAATTGCATAAATTGGGCTGAAAGATTAAATCATAAAGATGTGAATATCAATATAGAGCGTTTTTATAGTATTCTGTACAATCTTTTAGATACATACGCACGTATTAAAATTAAAAAATGTAAGAAATATCCACCCTGGTTTTCAAAAAGTCTCATAAAAATGATAAAAGAGAAAAATAAATTTCATAGAAAATGGAAAAGATATGGAAATATTTCAGATTATAATACTTTTTCCCTCTTGCGCGAAAGGATTAAAATTAAATCAAAACATGATTTTAAAAATTACGTCAACTTTATCGAATCCAATGTAAAGAAAAATGTAAAAATTTTTTGGAAATTTGTAAACAATTTAAAAAAGAATGATGCCATACCTAATATTATGTCTTTAAATAACATAGAAGCAACGAATGGTGAAAGTATTTGCAACTTATTTGCGGATCACTTCGAATCTGTATACAGTGATAATAATGACTGCAACAGTTTCACTAATAATGATAATATAATTACTACTAATGTAATAAACTTACATGCTTTGCACCTGAGTAGAGACAAAATACTTGATATTATGGAACACATAGACATTAGTAAAGGTCATGGGCCCGACAAAATCAGTCCTAAATTCATTAGAATATGTTGCCACTATCTAGTCGAGCCATTACATATAATTTTTAATCAATCTTTAAGTACAGGAGTATATCCAAATACTTGGAAAACTTCACATGTAACTCCAATCTTTAAGTCAGGTAATAAAAGCATAGTTTCAAATTACAGACCAATCTCCATACTCTGTATATTTAGCAAAATTTTTGAATTACTAGTCATAAACGAAATCAAACATGAAATTAATAATTTAATTATTCCTCAGCAGAGTGGATTTTGTGCTGGAAAATCTGTTCTTAATAACTTGCTGCCTTTTACCGAATTTTTAAGTGGCAATATGGACAATAGAAAACAAATAGATGTAATTTATACCGACTTCAGTAAAGCCTTCGACAAAATAAACCACAATTTATTAATAGATAAACTCTATAATTATGGAATTCACGGATCTCTATTAAGATGGATAGATAGTTATATTAAAAACAGGTCGCAATTCGTAGTTTGTCATGGTTTCAAATCCAGAGAAATACATGTTACATCGGGTGTACCTCAAGGGTCTCATTTCGGCCCTATTCTCTTTAATTTGTATATAAATTCTATTTCCTCCGTCTTCACAAATAGCAGTTTTCTGCTATATGCAGATGATCTGAAATTTTTTAGAGTGATAGAGTCGATTAATGATTGCCACTTACTTCAACAAGATCTACAACAACTTTTCGAATACTGTTCCGCAAATCACCTAATATTAAATTTAACTAAATGTTCAGTCGTAAGTTTTACCAGAAATTTAAATTCTCCACAATTTAATTACTCAATTAATAGTACTACACTTGTTAGAAGAAATAATATCCGTGATTTAGGAGTTACTTATGATCCAAAACTGTTACTACAAGATCATATCAATCTTATTGCCAATAAAGCTTATAAAATCATGGGCTTTGTATTACGTTCCTCAAACAATTTTAATAATATACATGCAATACTGACTTTGTATAAATCGCTGGTGCGTTCCCAATTAGAATATATGACCCCAATTTGGAATCCCCTTTATAACAAACATATAAATAAAATTGAATCTATTCAGAAAAAATTTCTAACTATCCTATGTAAAAAATTTCATTTAAAGTGTACAAGTTATAACCATATGTTAGATTTATTCAACTTAAATACATTAAAACAAAGAAGATCAAATGCTGATATGTTGCTCCTTTATAAAACAATCAATAATATGACAAACACTGAACTATTTATAGAAAAAATTACATATAACATTCCTCAAAAGTCAACAAGAAATCATAAACTATTCTTCATTCCATCATACAAAACTAATAATTATAAAAATTCACCTTTAATTAGAATTATGTCTACGTACAACAACAGTTACCAGCATTTGGACTTCTTTCACCTTAGTTTAAATCAAGTTAAGTTTATGTTGCATGACAGTAATATTTAAAATGGTTGTTTATTAATATTAATTTATTTCTACTTTTATTATATTTTTGTTAATGCAAATTGTTACTTTAAGATTACTATTATTACTACTTTTGTTTTACTTTATATTTCTGTATGTATATCCGTGGAAGCTTTTATTTGGGTAACCGTTAGCTTCCCTTAAACATTGTAAATAAATAAATAAATAAATAAATAAATATAATTACATTATACTACTTGTATTTTGATTTTTATTTAAAATTTCTAGTTGCGCGTGCCGTGGTAGTTCCTACATTGTATCATTTCTTAATTTTTTCTTCAGTTATTGTGTTCTAAATATCTAAATTTATATTTAAATGAAACGGAATAATTTCCTAATTTAAATATTTAATTTACAGTGAAATATAATTTCTCTTTTAGTGATTAAACTAAGTAAAAATGACTTAAGTTATCATCTAACCTAAAATGTCTAGTGGACCTAAATGTAAACTTTGCAAAAGAAGAGCAGTTAGAGGTGTAGTGTGCGCGAATTGCAAAAGTGCGTACCATCTAAAGTGTGCAGACATCTTAGATTTAACTAAAATTGATCTAAATAACTGGAATTGGGATGAGTGTACTAATGAGTGTGGCCTTGACTTAACAATCTGTGAAACTGACTGTTTAAAATCTTCTGATTCAGTCGAAAGTAATAATTTGGAAACTTTAGATTCCCGTGAAACAAATCTTAAAACCGAAAATGAACTATTAAAACGAGAAATAATCACTTTACAAAAATTAATTGGTGAATTAGAGAAGGTTAATAAACTGCAAGAAGAAAAAATATCCAACCTTGAAAACAAAAATTCTACATTACCGGCCCAGGATCAATATAACAATATAAATCATTCGGCTATTAAATCACAGGTGGCGACTACGTACGCTAATGCAGCCAAAACCAAATCAACACTTATAATTAAACAGACAAGTAACGAACAAAACAGCAACTTATTAGAAGAAATTAAAAAAGCGGTTAATCCAAGCATCGACAAACTTAATATCTTAAACATCAAACAAACGGCAAACGGTAACACAATAATAAACTGCGCGAACAATGCTTCAATTAATAAAAATTAAAAAGTGTATCGAAAGCAACGAAGAACTAAAAAAACAACTTACCATAACTCTTGCAAAAAAAATTAATCCGAAATTAATAATATACGGTGTAGATGAAAACGATGGTAGCGATGATGTTAAATTAGTAAACAATATTATAAATCAGAATGAACTTAATGACAACCGAGAAATAAAAATTATTCGCAAAATAAACTCCACAAATAAAACTTGTCATGTTCTAATTGAAGCTGATCCAATATCTTGGAACAAAATAATAAATAAGGGCTCACTTTACATAGGATGGAAACGATAAAGAAACATTCTGCATTACACGGTGCTATAAATGTAATAAATTTGGCCATCACCAACGTAAATGCGAATCTAACATAACTTGCGGGAATTGCGCTGAATCACATGATACGCGAAACTGTGATTCTGAGGAAATAAAATGCACGGAATTCCCAACAAATTACCGTACTAACGATTTGGAGTGTAATTGTTACAAAAAAATTTTAAATATTATAAAGTCCAAAACAAATTATAATCCGGATCTATAGCAATCACAGTTGCTCCCAAGTTCCCTTAATAAAAACTCTCCTAATTCTAATAATTTAAATATTTTGCACTGGAATATACAGTCCATTACTAATAAAATAGAAAATTTTGAACTCTATCTTGAAGAAAATACCTTTAATGTTTTGTGTTTATCCGAACACTGGTTTACAATGGATAATATAAACCATTTAAAAATAAATAATTACGTTCTATCAAACTATTACTGCCGTTCTAATACCAGAGGTGGAGGTGTAGCCATATTTAATAAATCAAATCTAAATATTAGTGAATTAAAACTCTGCAAAAACATGTGCATCGAGCAATATTTTGAATGCTGCGATATAACTTTGACATTGAACAATCAAATTATTATAATTGTATGTATTTATCGGTCGCCGTCTTCATGTGCCCATGAATTTTTAGAAATTTTTAATAATCTACTAAATAAATTATGTGATCTTAGTACCAACAAGTGTCATATAATAATATGTGGAGACTTTAACATAAATTTTTTTGAAAATTCAGTGATAAGAAATTCCTTCCTGGACTTAATATCTGCTTATGACCTAAATATAGCAACAAAGAAGGCTCCAACAAGAGAAACCGAGTATAGTGCAACTCTGATTGATTATTTCATCACCAACATGAACTCTAAAGCCTCATTCCCACCTCTATCATAGTCGTAGTCGTAAGTCGTAGTCGTAGTCGTAAGGAAAACCGACCGTTCCCAGCTCTTATCATAAGGGTAATGTTTTGTTCACAACTAAACTAATAAATGAGTCAAATACATTTCAAATAATTGATAATTAAATTTTACTGTTATATCGGAAACAATACTAATTTGCCCAGGAAGAAAATTATAGTATTAGGACAAATAATAAAAAATAAATGTATACATAAAATGTATTCAATTGCATGTGAACATACCATGCTTTTTAAAAATGTGTAATAAGATATATGAAATAAATCATAGTAATATTGAATTACCTTAAAAGCTATAAAACATTCAGAAATATTTAAAACAATATTATTTTTATTCATATTTATATTTCTATAACCTTTCTTTCGACGAGTAGTGCAGTGACAGTAGTGAAACCAGCAGCACTACATACCTCCATCTCTTTCTATTTATGATTACGACAAAATGTTTGGCAGAGCCAAATCCTTACGACTACGACTAACGACTAACGACTAACGACTTGCGACTACGACAAGAGGTGGAAACGCTGTAACGTTGTTTCGTATGTCAAACTCTCAAGGTTACGACTAAAGACTTATGACTACGACTATGATAGAGGTGGGAATGTGGCTTAACAGCTTTACCTCGGGTGTTCTCATTCGAAATTACTTATCAGATCATAACCCTTTATATTTCAAAATTGATAATGTAAATCTTCAACTTAACAATAAACTGTGTCGCTATGGTCGAATTTTCAACCAATACAACATAAATTATTTCGTTTATTTAATACATTCTGAAACCTTTGAAGAAATTTATTCGGAAAATGACACAAATCTAAAATTTAACCATTTTTACGATTCCTTGCTACATGCTTTCCATACTGCCTTCCCCATACGCAAAATAAACCTCACAAACAATAAGAACACAGGTAAGTGGATGAAATTGTATCATAATAACGTTGAAAACCTGTAGCAGTTATGTATTTTTAATCTAGAATACTGCTACATGGCTCCTCGACCAGAAATAGTTATTGATATATCACTATGGTATATAACTTGTTTTTATAATTATTTATTATTATTATGTTATTTTTATTTTCAATGACATTACAAGTTATTGCTGTTACTAATTTTTATCAATAAAATATATCAGTTAAATTTCAAATATATTTAATTATTTATTATACAATTTAGTTGCATTTTAAAGTGATTATTTTTACGTTTATATAACAGACCAAATCTGTTATATTGGTGACCCCGACGTGATCTGACCAAATCTGTTATAAACCTATTCAATATTGCCGTGCAAACTAGGAATCCCAACGATTGGCATCGTTTCCGACAATCAAAAAAATCCCTACAGCAAATTATTATACAGCAAAAGAAAACTTATTACGACAACCTCTTGACAAAATCTACAAATCGCTCCAAAACAGCATGGAACATAATTAATAGCCCGAATAAACACGAAGTTATTAATCTAAAAATTCAAATTAATAATAATCTAGAAACTAATCCTATAAATATTGCCAATGAGTTCAATAAGTTTTTCACAACAATAGCAAACAGTACAAACTTCTCAGACCTTGAGCTGCCCATTAATATTGATACTCCCAACCACAAAAATTCAATTTTTTTGGAACCAGTGACCGAGGACAATATTACATCTCGCCACTCATATCTGTAAGAGAGGTATTATTGTAATCATAGCATGCTAAAATTTCGATAGTGAGTTTTCAATGGATAAGCACGTTTTGAGGTCCCTAGAACACGATTTTGATAATTTCGCGATGATGTCTGTGTGTGTGTCTGTGTGTCAGTGTGTGTGTGTGTGTCAGGATGGATGTTGGAGGTACGATAACTCAAATACCACTGAATAAAAAAATTTGAAATTTGGTATACAATATTCTGACACCCTAGATTAGATCTGATTAGATTTTGGTGTTGATCGTGCAACCGGAAGTGGTAGTTTCTTGAAGATCTGAAGAGTTTTTCTGGAATATTTTCAAAATTTATGAATTAATAGGAATTTTTTAAATAACATTGTATACTAAATGTTACTATCTACAATATGTATTCAAAACGTTGTTTCTATCTAGCACCATTTTCCAATTACAAGAAGTTAAAATTCTACAAATTTGTTACAATTTTGATTTATCTGCCTACCTATGGAAACAAAAAATCAAATATTTGAGTGTTAATGTCACATGAATTTTTGAATGGAAAATATGAAATGTCATTTAGTATTTATAAGGTCATAATAAACTTTAATAATATTATAAAAACTACAATTCCCGAATTTCCTTCTAGTACAATGGTATATTTGTGAGTAAGTACTACATAATATATACTTATATTAGAAAAATAAAAATAGTAGAGTATGGCGAGAGGTTATGTGTTGGCCACATCGGATTTTTTTTTGAAGATAAACCAGCGTTTTCCAAAATCTTTCCTGTTAGCTATTATTGATATGTTGATACTTAATTTATAAAAAAATTTATTAACTAAATTGACATTAAACTTATAATCTTGTAACATTAATTATAAATTTGAAATTTAACTTCCTTTATAACTTGTATCAATGACATTTGTATGTATTTTCAGCTGTGGCCTTTGACTGAACGGTCGAAATCGATAGCCTTACAATGTATTTAAATAAACAAATTTAAAAATCAGTTGCACTTTTATTATACGAGTACATCTATTCATCATGACATGAGACATGACGCAAACTGACATAGAGTCGAGTCTTTAATTACTAAAATTTATAGTGCTTATTGAAAATAAATTTGTATTGACTTGAAAATATTTCCACACTAAACTTGTACGTTATTTTCAAATTGCACATGAACAATCTAATCGACTTATGCGTTTCTAGTTATTCGATTTTCTTGAGATAGCCGATACTGTACAATAGAAATTACAACAGCACATTATCGCCAAATTCGAGACCGGGCCAGTATGTCATTTTACCTTAGTATGTCATTTTAGGCACATTTCTCCTATATACGAGCTACGAGGATTGGACATAGATGAGATTTTCAAATATTACATTTATATTTTTTGTTTTCTCTGACTTGCTATAAACAATGTATTTTGTAAAATAGTAAATAAACATAAAACAGAATAATCAAAAGAAAATTAATGTTTAGTGAAATTCATAAAATGAGGCAACTGGTCAAATAAGTATATAATATTAGCATAAAGCTCTAAATGTGATTATTATGTCATTTGATACAAATTTATTAAGTATTTAGGGTTATGTTAAAAATAGAATACACTAAAACAACTGAAGGTGTGTTTCAGTTATCAAATATGATTGAATTTTTTTTTCTTAATTATGATAAATAACAAATGTCATAACTTCCTAACTTATAATTAACCTTCACCAAAAATATATTTTGCCACAAAAGAAGAACTTTGAAACTTACACAGTGTTCAACGCATTCATCCTCAACTGTTTCGTGTGCGCTACAACCCTTTCCTGCGGTCGACACCGGAGCATCACAACCGGATCTTCTGGCAGCTTCAGCCCTCGAACAGTCGGCATTCGCACAACCACGCACATATTCACCCCGTTAGAGCAAAACCTCACCCCGCACCGTCGCATTCGATCCCCATCAATCTCCAACCGCAAGTCACTCGCACCGGAAGAGACGATGCAGTCCGCGGGGGCGTCGTCCACCACCGGAAGCGAGGAAAATGAACGAGTGAGTCCCATTGTTGCACGAAAATAACCGGTAGAGGGTGAATCTAAACAACTCATATTCGATATTCGAAAACGCGCTGATGGGGAATCGTATAATCCCGAAGGAGGAAGGTATTGGTTGTTTGGGGGATCCTCTTCTGGGGGGATTGGATCGTATTGAGGGGGGAGGTATGAATAATCAGAAATATCATTTTGAATGGGAGGTAAGGTTACATTAGGATGTGGTAAATCCAAACTAGGAGGACGGTATTGATAATTAGGGGTACTTGCTGGAGGTTCATCGAAAAATGGCGGATTTGGTACAGGATAATTATACCCGAATTGTTCTAGAGGGGGTAAAGGATCATTCGCGATAATTTCTGGAAGATCATAATTATATCCTCGTTTGTTTTTACCTGTAACACTACTTATAACCAATAATAGACTAACACTTTTTATTAAAATCATTGCACTGAAATGCTAATAGCCCGACGATGGATTTTAAAATGATTTTCTGCTGACTAATTAGCACATATTTATACGGTTGTCGCCTTTGTCACAACACTTAAAATCTTTTGAATCAAAAATCAAGTTTGCTATATTGTTTCCAGTCGTTCAATTGTTTCTTGGTTATATTAGTATTCTCATCTCATTTTGATTGTGTTTGATCGGTTGTAGTTTTGTTGTATAGCTGAGTTGTTTAAATTTTGGGACACTGACATGGACGGCGACTGACATTTTTAAAAAAGGGTGCAAATATCTTTATTTACAATTTTGTTTTCAAGTTTTTATGGACAATTGAATCGAATTAACTAGAATTCAGATAATAAGTTTCGTTTAAAATTTAACGCAGTAAATGCATGATACATATTTTGCACTTATGGTAATGGTATAGGTATATTTATCGGTATACTTTACTATGTACCTACATATTTTTTCTTACAAACCGTAATGGATTTAGTATAAAAACTTGATATTAAATACATACGTACATGGTACATACATAAAATGAAAATCACGCCATTTCCCTAAATAATTTAAAATAAATAATACATAATATGTTGACTTAATGGGCTAGGTACCTACCTACGTGCATGACTTTTTTTATTATATTTTTTAAGAAGGGATAAAAACTTGGAACTAGAGGTGGGCACGGGTCGTGAAATTTTCGAGTGCCATCGTGACCCGCGTGAGCATGAGTGATTTTAAAAATTTGGATCGTGAACGGGCGTGAGCGTAACATGTAATGTATCGTGCGTGATCGGGCGTGAACTAAATTTTTTCGGACGAGATTAAAAATCACAACTCTCAACAAAATACCTACATAATTTGCAAAATATCAACACAAAACAAATTATAATTACGGGTTATTGCTACTTATACTCCAGTACGCAGGCAGCGAACAGATATTATTTGTCGAAAAAATTGGAGCAAAAGTTCATCTATTTACCATTTTGCGGAGCTAAAATAAGTCATCATAGTAAAATTTCATTGAAATATTTTAACGTGATCCGTCGTGCGTGATCGGGCGTGACTATAAAAACAAATTCGTGAGCATGCGTGATCGTGCACAAAAGCTACTCACACACCCAGCTCTACTTGGGACTCGTATTTTTTATATTTACAAAAAATTTATCAACAAGCCCAGAAATAATTAAGAAAAATTGAATAACATGTGATGTGACGTAGAATGGCTATATCTCCTGTACAAAATAATAACATCACACAAAATTTCATTCTTAATTTACTAAAAAACCTATTTTTTTTTAAATATAAAATTTGTATTTTTACCAATGTTATAGACCTCACATTACGTTCATAGTGATAAAAATCTCATTTTCAGTATCATTCAAGTCCCATTGCCAAGTCCACATTAAAGTTATGTAACACTTAACGCAATATAAATAGGTAGATATTTATTTTTACATACTTAAGATCAAATTTAAGAACTTGTTAATATCTAGAATCTGCCAATATCTGACGTGACTATAAAACCTCTTCTTTCCAGTATTAATACAAATATATGTTCGGCGCCTCTGAATTGTATGCTGTATGTTGTGATATTTCTTCATTCTTCGAAGTGGAAAAGTAAAGTGCTCTGGGTGGTTTATCGGAAACAGGAAACATTGACGACTTATTATTATTTGTGGGTTTAGTTTCTCTCAGAATGATTAATGTTAATGCACTGTGATGAATTTTGAAAGTGGATGTAATGTAGTGCGTATGTTTGAAGAGCAGTTCAGTTATCAACTTTGTAATTGGAAAGTTGGCACTTGGTGAAGTTTAATAACATTTTAAACACTTTCAAGTTGTGTCTTCTTTTCTTTTACCTTTTGACAGTAGGGAGATTTTAGAATCTGCTACTTTGAAAAATAATGTACCTACCTACAAGAATGGCTAATGTAAACTGTAATAGTTATTTTTAAATATATAGGCTGTAAAGAGTCGCTTGATGAGAAAAATTACCACTTAATAAAAAATACATTATTTGTAAAACTGAAATAAGAAAAAGTGTTTGTTATAAATATTTCAATTTTCAATATTAATTTTTGTGAGAGTTTGAGATATATCTACTTGATTTTAATTATACGGAGAGAAATATATACTAATCAGTATTAAGTATAATATTAACTGTTATTATATTTTATATTACGATTTGTGACAGAACTGCAGATAGCAGTGGTTAATATACTGGAGATAGTAATGTTAACAAAAAGTTTATTATTAGAGACAAATATATATTATAATAATAACAACAAAATCGTACTGTTAACTGCAATATATGTTTAATAATATTTAAGTATTGCAATGGATAATAAAAATATATATCTGATTTATAACCATAAATATAATTTATTGCACTGGTAACTAAACGAACATCAGCCTTTATATATGAGGTATTAATGATAAATATTGAGATAATAAATAATATTGAGAAAAGAAAAATTACTGGAAATCAATCAGTTTTTGAATTATTTCATCTTCAACTGGTTTCTACCTCCACATGAGTCTTCTTCTGGTTGAAGATACAATTAATAATTCAAAATCTGACTATGATTTCCAGTAACTTTCCTCTTCACGTTTTTTTTATTATCTAAATATTCATCTCGTCAAGAAGTGTTCCATAAATAAAAACATTCTATACTATAAATAATTATTGTTTATTTTATATATTTTTTTAAATCGCATTTTGAATGAAAATGCATTGGTATGTGATAGAGTGATACTCTCAAGGTTACTTCACATTATTCTAATTTCCTCTTTGTTAGATCTCAAACAATAATTGTCTAAAATGGTTGCAATGTTGTACAAGCTTTAAGTACTAGTTAATTTGTTTCTATCTTCTTTTAAATTATTTTTTCTACATCGGAATAAGTCTGAAAATAATCTAACATTAATAAAACACGAAGCAAATATAATTTACCAATAAGTGCTTCTTACTCATATTTTTTATGTAAGGTAATTTTTTTTCTATTTCAAATATAATTTTATGTTTTTTTCATCCACAAGTTGATCAATTTCTGGTGCCAATTTGATTTGAGCCAGTTTACATAAAATAATGCTTGATGTCCGGGAAATACACAATCCAAATCGTTTCGAAACTATAAAATAAAATATAGAGTACTACACAAAAAATATAAAATTTTAAATTAATTATAACTAATAGAATATACGTACCAAGATAAATCCATTAGTAGGGAAAGATGGGGCATTCTGGCTCAAGCCTCCCGGAGGCTGGCAGGCTGACTTTCATTCATAAATTTGAGTCTGTAGTACGTAGTAAATTTGACCTTGAGCCGCCCCCACCACTTTTCTCTGACGTCACATGGTATGGGGCGATTGGGTCTGCGGACCGTGGGAACTTATCAGGCGGCATCCTTTGATGTTTGCCGACAGGTGTTAATTTCAGGTGTGACCTTGAGATAAAAAGGTGACAGAGGATGACGTCATAGGGAAAGATGAGACATTCTGGCTCAGTCCTCCCAGAGGACTTTCATTCATAAATTTGCGTCTGTAGTCATTCTGGCTCAAGCCTCCCGGAGGCTGGCAGGCTGACTTTCATTCATAAATTTGCGTCTGTAGTACGTAGTAAATTTGACCTTGAGCTACTCCTACTACTTTTCTCTGACGTCACATGGTATGGGGCGGGAGTGAAGACATGGGGCGATTGGGTCTGCGGACCGTGGGAACTTATCAGGCGGCATCCTTTGATGTTTGCCGACAGGTGTTAATTTCAGGTGTGACCTTGAGATAAAAAGGTGACAGAGGATGACGTCATAGGTAAAGATGAGACATTTTGGCTCAGTCCTCCCAGAGGACTTTCATTCATAAATTTGCGTCTGTAGTACGTAGTAAATTTGACCTTGAGCTACCCCCACCACTTTTCTCTGACGTCACATGGTATGGGGCGATTGGGTCTGGAGTCGTGGGAACTTATCAGGTGTGACCTTGAGATAAGAAGGTGACAGAGGATGACGTCATCAGGTGTACTGGGATGTAAACAAAAGGTGACTTAGGGGATGACGTCATCAGGAAGGTGACCTGGTGACGTGGAGTGCGATGACACTTTGAAATAGGAAATTGAGGGGGTAGGGCGCTTCTCGAGTACACCAGTAAGTCTAATATCAACACATCTGCGAGTTTTGGAGGCTCGGTTTACCAACGTGTCTAAGACAAACTGCATACCCTGCATGCAGGGCCCCAAGATGCAGCACGACAGCCATCAAAGGGAGAGAGAGTTAGTGAAAATAAGGAAACATATGGAAGAAACATACATACGTGTAAGACTTTGCCCCCCTCCATGTTGGGCCCACTGTAGATTTTAGTAGTACTTTAGTAACATACAACAATAAATACATATGGTTCTATGTGTACTGCTGGTTGCATAAACTTTTTAATGAAAATCTTACAATAATAAGTTCCTTTAGCTCTGCAAAATCGTAGTGAAAATTTCAACTTTAGCATCACATTTTTCGACCAATCAGAGCGCTGCCTGTGCACTTTCGATCGCTGACGAGAATAATTAGCCAGAATATCGGATATTTTTGTTGCAAAAAAACCCTGAAATCACAATTTCTTTTGTGTTGACGTTTTGCTTTACTGTCACAAATTAAAATATATACCGGTAACTAAACCAGCAAAACAAGTCAGACAAAACAATTAATAATGGTATAGTGAGGGTATAATGAGGGTATAATGAGGGTATAATTAGGGTATAATTAAGGTATGAGGGTATAATTAAGGTATAATTAGGGTATAATTAGGGTATAATTAAGGTATAATGAGGGTATAGTATATAGCAATAATATTCCTCGGCTAATACCTCGCTAAATAATTTTTCCCGGCTAATGCCTTGAAAAAATAATTTACCTCGGCTAATGCCTTGAAAAAATAATTTACCTCGGCTAATGCCTTGAAAAAATAATTTACCTCGACTAATGCCTTCAAAAATAATTTCCCGCCGGCTATAATACTTCACAAAATAATTTTCTCCCCCGACTAATGACAAAAATAATTTTTCTCGGCTGATGCCCCAAAAAATAATTTTTCTCGGCTAATGCCTCGAAAAATCATATTTCTCGGCTAATGCTTCAAAAATAATTTTCCTCGGCTAATACCTCGAAAAAATTATTTTCCCCAGATAATACCTCAAAAAATAATTTTCTTCCCCGACTAATTATAAAAAATAATTTTTCTCGGCTGATGCCTCGAAAAAAAAAATTTGTCTCCCGAGTTCATGCCTTGAAAAAAATATAACTTTCATCGGCTGATGCCTTCAAAAATCATTTTCCTCTGCTAATACTTCACAAAATAATTTTCTGTCCCGACTATTGACAAAAAATAATTTTTCTCGGCTAATGCCTCGAAAAATCATATTTCTCGGCTATGCTTCAAAAATAATTTTCCTCGGCTAATGTCTCGAAAACTAATTTTCCCCTGCTAATATCTCACAAAATAACATCAACGGGTTTTGCAAGCACGAATTACCGAAGCAACTTAGACAAATTACTACCCCCACGTGTAGGACCCAATCAAACCATCCATGTTCATTAGAATTATTAGAAATAGCAGAGTATTTTGATGTAATTCTCACGATTAACACTTTGAATGCACATCGAATTATGTTATCACTCTGAACGTTAGATACAAATTAAAATGAAATAACTTCTTAAAAAGCGCGCAGTGGGTTCCGACAGGAGATAAGGCAAGAATTTGCGTGGGCGAGAAAAATTATTAATTGATCATATATCATACTGGAGCAGGGAGGGAAAGAGAATACGTCCATAAGGGGAATTACTTGAGATGCATATGAGGACAGATAAGCGTTTTTGTTCTAGAATTTTGCAGATAAAATGCTGTTTCATTTTGCATGTAATTAAATGGGAAAATGTTTCAAACAACAAATATTATTAATGTAAATAAGAAAATAAAGAGAATACACTCAGTGAACTAGTGAATAGGTGTTAAAAATAAAACATAAAAATTATCTTTAACAATGGACGATTTGCAGTGTCGATATGCACATGCGCTGACAGCTATGCTTGACCTTGGAAGAACATAATTTTTAGTTCAGAAAAATTCAACAGATGGCTCATTTCTACTGAAAATGGTCCAGATCGTCCAGACGATTTGCAGTGTCGATATGCGCATGCGCTGACAGCTATGCTTGACTTTGGAAAAACATAATTTTAGTTCCGAAAAATTCAACAGATGGCTCATTTCTACTGAAAATGGTCCAGATCGTCCAGACGATTTGCAGTGTCTATATGCGCATGCGCTGACAGCTTGCTTGACCTTGGAAGAACATTCAAAATAAATGAAAAATTCAACAGAGATGTCTTATTTCTACTGACAATGTTCCATTCGCCGACACTGGAGACTGATTGATAACGAGTTGTGTGTTATTGTTTTTTCGACTGGTGTGATACTACGTCCTGATACGCGTGTACTTAGTGTGCATATTCAAGATATTAAGATGTATCTAATTAATGAGGTTTGTAGATTTAGCATATATGAACTTTGATGCTCTAAACGAGGTGTAATAAATGAATTAAAATTTTCCTCGGCTAATACCTCACAAAAATCATTTTTCCCCTAAAAAATAATTTTCCCCGGCAAATGCCTTGAAAAAATAATTTTCCTCTGCTAATGCCTCGAAAAATAATTATCCTCCGGCTATAATACCTCACAAAATAATTTCCCCCTCCTACCCCCGACTAATGCTTCAAAAAATAATTTTCCTCGGCTAATGCCTCAAAAAATATTTTTTCTCGGCTAATGCCTCGAAAAAAAAAATTTACCCCAGCTAATACCTCAAAAATCATTTTTTTCGGCTATAATACCTCACAAAATAATTTTCTTCCCCGACTTATGACAAAAAATAATTTTTCTCGGCTAATGCCTCAAAAAAATAATTTTCCTCGGCTAATGCGTCAAAAATAATTTTCTTCGGCTAATGCATCGAAAAATAATTTTCCCCAGCTAATACCTCACAAAATAATTTTCCTCGGCTAATGCCTCGAAAAATAATTTTCTTCAGGGTTCATACCTCGCTAAATAATTTTCACTAGCCAATGCCTCTACAAAATAATTTTCTCCCTCGGCTAATACCGCACAAAAACATTTTCCCCGACTACTGACTCAAAGAAATAATTTTTCTCGGCTACTGCCTCGAAAAATAATTTGTCACAACAACAGGTTTTGCATGGTCCGAATTACCGAAGCGCCTAAGACAATTTACTGCCCTACGTGTAGGGCCCTCCAACATCAAACCATCAAAGTTCATCAGAATGATTAGAAATAGTAGAGAATTTTGTTGTAATACTCACGATTAGCACTTTAAATGCACATCGAATTATGTTACACCACTATGAACGTTAGGTATAAACTAAAATGAAGTAACAACGCGCGAGGCTGCCGACAGAAGAGATAAGGCAAAAATTTGCGGGGGCGAAAACATTGTGAATTTATCATAGCGATCGTATAGGGGAATTACTTGAGAGATGCGTATGAGGATAGATAAGAGTTTGTTCTAGAATTTTTGCAGATAAAAATGCGCTGTTTCATTTTGCGTGTAATTAAATGGGAAAATGTTTTAAATAACAAAAATTATGAAATTAATATTGATTCTTAGACATACAATAAACTAATGCGTGCGACAAAGATGTTATCCCTCGTGTAAGACGAGGACATCTGCTTCTCACTCTAAAAAAGTCAGCGGCGCCCGTGACTTGGGGTATAATAATTAACGATATTGTAATTATCATTGTACGCTATAGTTATGGGGGGCCAGAGCAATGTCAAACTTGCATTTTGCGATCTTCAGGGGGGTGGTGGGGTGAAGAGAATACTTGTGAACTAATGAATAGGTGTTAATAGTGAAACATAAAAATTACCTTTAACAATTCGCCGCCACTGGCGACTGCGATTGATAACGAGATGTGTGTTATTGTTTTTCTTTCGACTGGTGTGTATGATACTACGTCGTGATACGCGTGTACATATAGAAAAACAATAACACACATCTCGTTATCAATCGCAGTCGCCAGTGGCGGCGAATTGTTAAAGGTAATTTTTATGTTTCACTATTAACACCTATTCATTAGTTCACAAGTATTCTCTTCACCCCACCACCCCCCTGAAGATCGCAAAATGCAAGTTTGACATTGCTCTGGCCCCCCATAACTATAGCGTACAATGATAATTACAATATCGTTAATTATTATACCCCAAGTCACGGGCGCCGCTGACTTTTTTAGAGTGAGAAGCAGATGTCCTCGTCTTACACGAGGGATAACATCTTTGTCGCACGCATTAGTTTATTGTATGTCTAAGAATCAATATTAATTTAATAATTTTTGTTATTTAAAACATTTTCCCATTTAATTACACGCAAAATGAAACAGCGCATTTTTATCTGCAAAAATTCTAGAACAAACTCTTATCTATCCTCATACGCATCTCTCAAGTAATTCCCCTATACGATCGCTATGATAAATTCACAATGTTTTCGCCCCCGCAAATTTTTGCCTTATCTCTTCTGTCGGCAGCCTCGCGCGTTGTTACTTCATTTTAGTTTATACCTAACGTTCATAGTGGTGTAACATAATTCGATGTGCATTTAAAGTGCTAATCGTGAGTATTACAACAAAATTCTCTACTATTTCTAATCATTCTGATGAACTTTGATGGTTTGATGTTGGAGGGCCCTACACGTAGGGCAGTAAATTGTCTTAGGCGCTTCGGTAATTCGGACCATGCAAAACCTGTTGTTGTGACAAATTATTTTTCGAGGCAGTAGCCGAGAAAAATTATTTCTTTGAGTCAGTAGTCGGGGAAAATGTTTTTGTGCGGTATTAGCCGAGGGAGAAAATTATTTTGTAGAGGCATTGGCTAGTGAAAATTATTTAGCGAGGTATGAACCCTGAAGAAAATTATTTTTCGAGGCATTAGCCGAGGAAAATTATTTTGTGAGGTATTAGCTGGGGAAAATTATTTTTCGATGCATTAGCCGAAGAAAATTATTTTTGACGCATTAGCCGAGGAAAATTATTTTTTTGAGGCATTAGCCGAGAAAAATTATTTTTTGTCATAAGTCGGGGAAGAAAATTATTTTGTGAGGTATTATAGCCGAAAAAAATGATTTTTGAGGTATTAGCTGGGGTAAATTTTTTTTTTCGAGGCATTAGCCGAGAAAAAATATTTTTTGAGGCATTAGCCGAGGAAAATTATTTTTTGAAGCATTAGTCGGGGGTAGGAGGGGGAAATTATTTTGTGAGGTATTATAGCCGGAGGATAATTATTTTTCGAGGCATTAGCAGAGGAAAATTATTTTTTCAAGGCATTTGCCGGGGAAAATTATTTTTTAGGGGAAAAATGATTTTTGTGAGGTATTAGCCGAGGAAAATTTTAATTCATTTATTACACCTCGTTTAGAGCATCAAAGTTCATATATGCTAAATCTACAAACCTCATTAATTAGATACATCTTAATATCTTGAATATGCACACTAAGTACACGCGTATCAGGACGTAGTATCACACCAGTCGAAAAAACAATAACACACAACTCGTTATCAATCAGTCTCCAGTGTCGGCGAATGGAACATTGTCAGTAGAAATAAGACATCTCTGTTGAATTTTTCATTTATTTTGAATGTTCTTCCAAGGTCAAGCAAGCTGTCAGCGCATGCGCATATAGACACTGCAAATCGTCTGGACGATCTGGACCATTTTCAGTAGAAATGAGCCATCTGTTGAATTTTTCGGAACTAAAATTATGTTTTTCCAAAGTCAAGCATAGCTGTCAGCGCATGCGCATATCGACACTGCAAATCGTCTGGACGATCTGGACCATTTTCAGTAGAAATGAGCCATCTGTTGAATTTTTCTGAACTAAAAATTATGTTCTTCCAAGGTCAAGCATAGCTGTCAGCGCATGTGCATATCGACACTGCAAATCGTCCATTGTTAAAGATAATTTTTATGTTTTATTTTTAACACCTATTCACTAGTTCACTGAGTGTATTCTCTTTATTTTCTTATTTACATTAATAATATTTGTTGTTTGAAACATTTTCCCATTTAATTACATGCAAAATGAAACAGCATTTTATCTGCAAAATTCTAGAACAAAAACGCTTATCTGTCCTCATATGCATCTCAAGTAATTCCCCTTATGGACGTATTCTCTTTCCCTCCCTGCTCCAGTATGATATATGATCAATTAATAATTTTTCTCGCCCACGCAAATTCTTGCCTTATCTCCTGTCGGAACCCACTGCGCGCTTTTTAAGAAGTTATTTCATTTTAATTTGTATCTAACGTTCAGAGTGATAACATAATTCGATGTGCATTCAAAGTGTTAATCGTGAGAATTACATCAAAATACTCTGCTATTTCTAATAATTCTAATGAACATGGATGGTTTGATTGGGTCCTACACGTGGGGGTAGTAATTTGTCTAAGTTGCTTCGGTAATTCGTGCTTGCAAAACCCGTTGATGTTATTTTGTGAGATATTAGCAGGGGAAAATTAGTTTTCGAGACATTAGCCGAGGAAAATTATTTTTGAAGCATAGCCGAGAAATATGATTTTTCGAGGCATTAGCCGAGAAAAATTATTTTTTGTCAATAGTCGGGACAGAAAATTATTTTGTGAAGTATTAGCAGAGGAAAATGATTTTTGAAGGCATCAGCCGATGAAAGTTATATTTTTTTCAAGGCATGAACTCGGGAGACAAATTTTTTTTTTCGAGGCATCAGCCGAGAAAAATTATTTTTTATAATTAGTCGGGGAAGAAAATTATTTTTTGAGGTATTATCTGGGGAAAATAATTTTTTCGAGGTATTAGCCGAGGAAAATTATTTTTGAAGCATTAGCCGAGAAATATGATTTTTCGAGGCATTAGCCGAGAAAAATTATTTTTTGGGGCATCAGCCGAGAAAAATTATTTTTGTCATTAGTCGGGGGAGAAAATTATTTTGTGAAGTATTATAGCCGGCGGGAAATTATTTTTGAAGGCATTAGTCGAGGTAAATTATTTTTTCAAGGCATTAGCCGAGGTAAATTATTTTTTCAAGGCATTAGCCGAGGTAAATTATTTTTTCAAGGCATTAGCCGGGAAAAA
This sequence comes from Agonum fuliginosum, assembly GCA_947534325.1. NCBI lineage: Eukaryota > Metazoa > Arthropoda > Insecta > Coleoptera > Carabidae > Agonum > Agonum fuliginosum. The sequence goes on from OX384033.1 coordinate 11,091,770, forward strand.
TTATTTAGCGAGGTATTAGCCGAGGAATATTATTGCTATATACTATACCCTCATTATACCTTAATTATACCCTAATTATACCCTAATTATACCTTAATTATACCCTCATACCTTAATTATACCCTAATTATACCCTCATTATACCCTCATTATACCCTCACTATACCATTATTAATTGTTTTGTCTGACTTGTTTTGCTGGTTTAGTTACCGGTATATATTTTAATTTGTGACAGTAAAGCAAAACGTCAACACAAAAGAAATTGTGATTTCAGGGTTTTTTTGCAACAAAAATATCCGATATTCTGGCTAATTATTCTCGTCAGCGATCGAAAGTGCACAGGCAGCGCTCTGATTGGTCGAAAAATGTGATGCTAAAGTTGAAATTTTCACTACGATTTTGCAGAGCTAAAGGAACTTATTATTGTAAGATTTTCATTAAAAAGTTTATGCAACCAGCAGTACACATAGAACCATATGTATTTATTGTTGTATGTTACTAAAGTACTACTAAAATCTACAGTGGGCCCAACATGGAGGGGGGCAAAGTCTTACACGTATGTATGTTTCTTCCATATGTTTCCTTATTTTCACTAACTCTCTCTCCCTTTGATGGCTGTCGTGCTGCATCTTGGGGCCCTGCATGCAGGGTATGCAGTTTGTCTTAGACACGTTGGTAAACCGAGCCTCCAAAACTCGCAGATGTGTTGATATTAGACTTACTGGTGTACTCGAGAAGCGCCCTACCCCCTCAATTTCCTATTTCAAAGTGTCATCGCACTCCACGTCACCAGGTCACCTTCCTGATGACGTCATCCCCTAAGTCACCTTTTGTTTACATCCCAGTACACCTGATGACGTCATCCTCTGTCACCTTCTTATCTCAAGGTCACACCTGATAAGTTCCCACGACTCCAGACCCAATCGCCCCATACCATGTGACGTCAGAGAAAAGTGGTGGGGGTAGCTCAAGGTCAAATTTACTACGTACTACAGACGCAAATTTATGAATGAAAGTCCTCTGGGAGGACTGAGCCAAAATGTCTCATCTTTACCTATGACGTCATCCTCTGTCACCTTTTTATCTCAAGGTCACACCTGAAATTAACACCTGTCGGCAAACATCAAAGGATGCCGCCTGATAAGTTCCCACGGTCCGCAGACCCAATCGCCCCATGTCTTCACTCCCGCCCCATACCATGTGACGTCAGAGAAAAGTAGTAGGAGTAGCTCAAGGTCAAATTTACTACGTACTACAGACGCAAATTTATGAATGAAAGTCAGCCTGCCAGCCTCCGGGAGGCTTGAGCCAGAATGACTACAGACGCAAATTTATGAATGAAAGTCCTCTGGGAGGACTGAGCCAGAATGTCTCATCTTTCCCTATGACGTCATCCTCTGTCACCTTTTTATCTCAAGGTCACACCTGAAATTAACACCTGTCGGCAAACATCAAAGGATGCCGCCTGATAAGTTCCCACGGTCCGCAGACCCAATCGCCCCATACCATGTGACGTCAGAGAAAAGTGGTGGGGGCGGCTCAAGGTCAAATTTACTACGTACTACAGACTCAAATTTATGAATGAAAGTCAGCCTGCCAGCCTCCGGGAGGCTTGAGCCAGAATGCCCCATCTTTCCCTACTTCCATTTGACTGATTTATGATTGTTTCTTTGCCCTGTTAGCTGTTGATAATTTTCATAGTTGTATCTTATAAAATTGATTTTACTTGTTCGTCACACATGATTTTGATTTTTGGTGTTCAAATGGAAGAAAATACACTATTAGATATTCAGCAAATTACAAGGCAGAAGTACCTTACTCTGCTAACCGCTAAAGCGCGACTAAACAACTAAACAACACAAAAAGTACAAGTCTGACATGACTTAAATAACTCAATAACCGAATAATAAACCTAGCAATACAATATTCGTCTGTATTATACGTGTATTTGACGTTACAATATAAATATATTAGATATATTTTTATAATAACAAGAACAAAACGCAGTGCTGTGAAGAAAATCTTAATGTTACGCAGTTGTATTTTAATATACAGAAGTGCGCTCTTAAGTTTCTGAAGTGTGTGTCTAATATATAAATTTCGCAATCTATGTGTAATAACAGTAAAAATTTCTTTGACGCATAAAATAAGGTAAAGCTAGTCTTTACTTCGTGTTGAAAATATAATTTTAAATAATATTTGATCTTAAATAAAACAAAAATCGCCTGCGGCGCTTTCCAATTTTTTACGGTTTCTATTCTTCTAAAAAATAATCCTACGAATTAATATAATGAACTATGTGAGGCCGGTATAATATTATTTTCCCGTCGATCTGACGAGCCAATAGGTACGTTTCTATCTTAATTTTCCATTTGAAACTCTCGAATGATTTGTTATATTGTGTTCAAATCTAACTGGGATAGTACAAAATTTCAAACATGAAACACTATCGTTAAAATTAGTACATCTTGTTATCATATGCAACCCGTCATACATCTAGAAAAAATTGATAAGCTTTTCACAGCACATTTGTACGAAAGCGCACTCACAGTATTTGTATTTTAGATCGTGCTTCGAAGTTATAATGTTTGCTTTATTATGCCCTATTCATACGAGGAAAGTTTCTTGAAACTAAAACTAGTGCTAGGAGCTGTCATAAAAAAAACTGCCAATACCGGTTATACGGGGAAACTAATTATTTCTTTAAAATATATTAAAGCTAGTGATCTTAAATATATTTAATAAAAATAATTACATTGCCCGTATGAACGGTATTGACAGTTTTTTATGACAGCTTCTAGCACTTGTTTTACTTTCAAGAAACTTTATAATGAAAACTTTCCTCGGGTGAAAAGACAACAGAGCATTATGCATTGTATTGTATTACATGTTCAATTTAAAATAAGTGAATAAGTTTATGTAAATGGAATAATTACTGAACTTAAAACAAGCTATTGTTCTACGGTATACCTTTGTTCTTTGCAAAGCTAACGTGAATAATTAAAAAATTTACCCCATATATTAAATGTTTCACGCCACTAAATTATGATCAATAGTGTAACAAACTGTAATAACCGAACCGTATTTAACTAAAATTACATTTTGGATTATAAAATTATATAAATACATAGGTAATTCATAATTTGGAAACTGTAAACTCTAAATCATCGCCTACGTAATTATTCAAGGCCTGGAAATACAATTTTCGTTGCTAGGGACAATTGAATGCAAAATTTGGTCGACTGAGGGCGCTTTTAAGGGACCCCGTTGAAGACCGGAAGTGTGAATTAAGAATTAAGTAATCTGTGAAATACGTCAAAACAGAAAATAATCTGCTACATCATGCTTTAAAATGTCAAAATTAAAAAGTTTTTACATGAGACACTTTTTTGTGACGCTATCTCCCAGAGTATTAAATTACTTTTTGTTTCATATGGACGGAACATAATACTGAAATTTTATGATTATCTTCTGTTTTATTTAGTGTGTTCTAATTTATTATTTTAGTTCTTATGACTTTTAATTAAATGGATCACTGATAATAAATAAATTGCCAAAACAATTCTTATTTGTATTGGCCTTTTACATTTATATGATACAAAAACAGGAATGCTTGGCCATGATTTTTACAAGCATCTGTAAACGTAGAATATTCACAACCAATGCGAAAAGTGATCGCATAAGAACTACAACATTTATTTGTTGGGTAAACACTTCGCGCGTAATAACTCATTGTAGAATACTTCAATGTACCTGAAAAACAACAATTCTTCCATTTTGTGATTATGGAATGTTGTTCGTCCAAAATGGTCTCTAGTATCAACGGGATAAACACCTAGAGTCCCTAGTACACGTCATAAATTATAATCTTCAAACTTCCAATTTCCTCTTTCACATCGTTTCAAATCATTATATTTATTAGCCAGTAGCATAAGACTTCCTTTACTTAATATGTAACCCGCTTGTCCGACATTATATTTTGTTTTCATAATAGATACTGCATGGCCTAAATAATGGCCTTTGTTGTAATCCAATGGTGCGACCATTCTGCGAGCATTTTCTGGCACCGCAAATGTATTGTCATATATAAACATATACCATTGATACAAATTCTGAGTAGTATTGAATATCATACTACAAAAGCTGTTCCAAAATTTAGTTTTCTTTATATATATTTTCTGTTTGCATTTCTGAGACCATGTCTCATTTGCTGCTTTAGAATATATTTCATTTTGTTTTATAATCACGCATATCATATTTACATTGTTATACAAGAACTGTGATTCCAAGATAAAATTGTCATTTTTATGTTGAGGTACTGAATATGTCCTATTAAAACCCTTATCTTGAAACCATTGTGCATATTTGTCAGTTAGTAATTGGTTACTAATATTATTAATAGTTTTATTTTCATATAATAATATAGCTAATATTACACCTAATACGAAGCCCAATAGATATGAAAACACAGAAAACATAACTTAAAAATAAAATGACGGGTTGCGCAGAAACGAGTGGTTAAAGTTTTAAAACACGCAAAAACATCCGCACAACAATTGGTAACTAACGTGAACATTTTCTTGTCAAAGCAAACTTGTTTTGATCCTAATTCAAATTTAAAAGGATTTTTTTATATTTTTCGAGTTTTTTAAATTCTATCGTAGATAAAATCTTATACGATACACATACGTAAAGCATATTTAGTCACTCACGGGTCTTAAAACACTCGCTGCGCTCGTGTTTCAATTCGAACCCGTTCGTGACTAAATATTTGCTTTACGTACTTGCATCGTAAATAACTATTATTAATTTGTTCAGTTAGATCATTGTTAGACAACGGAATATCATACGGTAAACACAGAACTCTTGATCTTTCCTTCATTTTATACCTTTATGTGGTTGGTAATTTAGTTGTTGTTTTAAATTGTTCGTCGTTTAACAATATCACTTTTGTTTTATAAATAAACAAAATATTACACCGCTTATCACTTTTTCAAAAACAAAATTTACAAAGTGGCTTATTATTAGAATAATGCGTGCGCATAAGAGCTGTCATTTCTTGGTAAAATATGTAGCAAGATTTTATACCAAACAAATAGTTTTACACGTTCTTATAACTTTAGCATGCAGTTAAAACAGATGTTTAAAATTCATCTACATCATGACAAAACAATATAACGAGTTTGATAACACAACAATAAACAAACTATTGTGTTATCTGTTACCTTTTTGTTTATCAGATTCGGACGCACTCCACTTTCTTATATTTTGATTAAAGTTCATTGGATCATTAACGACAGATTTCCATAATTCGTAATAAGCATCAGCAGACATGTCACCTTGAAATATATTTTTATCTTTTCGTTGTTCACTTACAAATGATCTCCAAATCTAAAATAAACAATAATATTAAGTTTCCTCTGACTCATATAATAAACAACTGCCTCAACACTGGAACTTTCCCAGATAAACTCAAAATATCCCGCATAACACCAATACACAAAAAAAACTGCAAACATGAAATAAATAATTACAGGCCGATTGCCGTACAATCGTGTTTTTCCAAAGTATTTGAAGAAGTCATATATCACCGAATATACAACTTCTTGGAAAAAGAAAAAGTACTGCACCACAATCAATTTGGTTTTCGGGAATCAATGTCAACAGAACTTGCGCTCATCAACATCGTGGATAATATATACTCGGGTATCGACAACCGACATCAAACCTATGGGCTTTTCTTTGATCTTACAAAGGCATTCGACTATGTCGACCATCAGTTGCTGATTGACAAACTTCATAAAGTAGGTATTCGCGGGATTCCAAATGAATTAATAAGGAACTATCTTCTCAATCGGGAACAAATCATCTCAATACGACATCAACATATGAGTACAACCTCAACTGTTTCTTCGGAGAAAAGACTAAAACCACAGGGAGTCCCGCAAGGATCTAAACTCGGCCCTCTACTCTTCATCATATTTATAAATGATCTTCTGACTAGCAGTCCCAATATACAAAGAGCCCAAAATAGCGCTTACTACTGTGAAACTTTTCTGTATGCTGATGATATATGTAAAATAGTAAAATCACAACAATCAGAAGTTATTCAAAGTCCTCTTCAAGATCAAATATCTGATGTTTTAAATTGGTGCACACTTAATAAACTTATGATTAATAACAATAAAACAGTGATTATGCATTTTCGTAATACGTACAATAAACAAATTTGTAGTATTTTAGTTAGAAACATGGACAATGGCGGTAGTATACCAATCACTTATTGCACTAAAGTCTTAGGAGTATTTATATCCGAAAACCTAAACTGGAGCCCACATGTAGATCATGTAGTTTCTAAACTGAAATCACTGTGTTATTTAATATGTAAATTACGACAGTTTGTCTCAATAGAAACCTTGTTATTGTTATATTTTGGTCGTTTCCAATCAATTATCTCTTATGCTGTTGTTGTCTGGGGAAGTTCATTATCAGCTAACAGAATCTTTATTTTACAGAAACGTATTGTTAGGCTTATTGTCAATGCTAGCAGCAAAACGTCTTGCAAAGCCATTTTTCAAGATCTAAATATTCTACCGTTTCCCTGTCTTTTTATTTACGAGTGCCTGGTTTTCACTAAAAGAAATCCGTCTCTCTTCACTAGTAGCCTCAGGGTCAGGTAAAGCCCATTAAGTGTGAAGGGCAGATTTGGAGAAAGTTTTTGCAAATTTGGAAAATGACAGTAGACGTCATCTATGGATTATTTAAATGTCTGGAATAACATAATAATTATGTTTCTGTATTGAATCATTAGACTGTTCAATTTTTCTTAAATCCTTATTGTGAGACATGCAGATTATTAGACTTGGTACCGTGTTCGGGAATTTTGGTGATGAGTATAATTTCTGGCAGATTTGGAGAAAGTTTTTGCAAATTTGGAAAATGACAGTAGACGTCATCTATGGATTATTTAAATGTCTGGAATAACATAATAATTATGTTTCTGTATTGAATCATTAGGCTGTTCAATTTTTCTTAAATCCTTATTGTGAGACATGCAGATTATTAGACTTGGTACCGTGTTCGGGAATTTTGGTGATGAGTATAATTTCTATACTAATGATTATTCTTCTTATATCCCTTAAAATAATTGTGTATATAAGAGGCATGCAAACTTTCATACAGTATTCAGTTAAAATTATTACTTGAACTATTGAGCATCATGGCAGCAGCAAATTTAAACGTGAATTTACATCCTTCGGATTGCAAGATCCAAATTCTTGAAAACGTGGTGGTTCGAGAGGCTCGGGAAACCAACCCTACGGGAGCATCTTCATCGGCCCTATCAAATACTCAGGGGTTGATGGAAGACATAGAATCGTTGAATATGACTGATGAAGTTATTGTGGACGATCGTTCCTCGACAACACCGGATATTATTGATGATGTGATTCGCGAAATTTATGAGGAGGCCGTAGAAAGCACTCCAAGTGAGTTACGGAGGCAGAAGCGTACTCATAGAATTTCATCTAACGTGGAAGAAGGTGTTGAAAAGGAATTGTGTATCGACGGATCATCACACGATTTCTTCGTCCGACGAGGAAAGTTCTCCTAGCCGGGTACAGAATAGGAAGCGTAGGATATCTTCAGACTCAGAGGAAGATGTGGACGATCCAGCAACTTGTGCATGAAGAAGAGATGTGTACGCCAGTTATCTTCATCTTCCGACGAGGAAACTGAATCGGAAATAAATGAGCCATGTGGACAGCAGTTAGTGTATAGCGACGAGGATAAAGATAAGTCTGATAATATTACATTCCTCGAAAATATTGAAATTGGACCGGAAGATTCCAAGAGGTTACGCCTAATACTTGGAGAAGTGGGAATCGCTAGTTTTGCAATGCCGCGAAACACTCATCTGCACGATAACAATGATCGACTCCTAGGGAATGAATCTATACCGCTTGATTGTGATCGGCGTGTATTTATAACAATCGGTATGGATCCAAACCCAGTTCCGAGGGTTGTTGTGCGAATTGTAGGAGATGTGGTAAAAAAACGTTTCATTGAAATTTTAGATATAAGTAGATTTATAGTATATTTAAAAAAATTAGAATTAAAACGTAAGTGTAGCGAAGTGGATATGGAGAGAATTTTTTGTTTGAACGATGTGTTATGTAGCATATTGCCACGAGAGCAATTAAAATGCAGATATAAAAATCAATTCTTAGTTTTAAATAAGGAACAAATAGTAAATTTAATTAGGTTAGAAAATAAAATAAATAATATAGTTTTAAATTTGAATAATACTTATAAAAATTTTAAAAATTACTATCTTAAGTTTTTACAAAATGTCACTGTATATGCTATAGAATATAAGTTATATTTAGGAACTAGTTTGTATAATTGTATATATGCTGATGACAAATTAGATTTTAAGAATACTTTTAATGAAATATTTATATATTATTATAATAAGCTAATGAAAGATGTTAAGTGTGTACACACATTTATTTGGAGAGAAGAAAAGTTTATAATATAGAGAGATCAATTTTAATTTCTGTTGTTCATCTTACTTAGAACTTACCTACTTAATCCTACCTAATCTTTCAGTGTAAGACATTACATTTAAATTTATGTCTCCATCACTCCAGACATCATTAGTGAATTTGTATAAAATGAAATGTGCTGTTTGAAAATTGGTCAGTTGTTCTTGATTATTCTGTTCTACATCTTTACAGCTAATAGTTCGATATGGAAAATCAAGATTTAAACAATTTGGATAACATTTTACGTATTTGCAATGAAATTATTGAATCTGAAAATGTGCAAAGTGATGAATTTGTTAACATTCGCGAAAATATAATTGACAACAGTTTACAAACCATGGAAAATCAAGATTTAGACAATTTAAATAACATTTTACGTATTTGTGATGAAATTGCTGCATCTGAAAATATAATAGACAATAGTTTACAAACCGGTGGTGGAGAAAGTGAAACTGATAGTGTTAAAGTTCGTTTCAACATTCTATCTGATGAAGAAAGATATTCGAAATATTTTAATTTGTCTGGAAGGAGAATCACGTTCACCATAGAGGATCCATCATCATCTGAAGAGAATCCTGTTACATGGTTTCAGGAAAGCCTCAACGAAGTGGTAAACTATGTATTAGAATCGGTGGATCCTGCAGATTACGTGGGATTTGTATTTCATACTCCACGGTTAGAACATGGACCGGCATGGTTGAGTTTTAGGAGAGCGGATCAGCTACATATAGATGTTGTCTGGGAAGCGCTACAAAAAATTTTGCAGAGCAACAAGGAAGTCTTTTCTGATGGGCAATTTCTTATAGAAATGACCAAAGTAAAAGTACCTTCTGGATCGGGAAGAATTAAAGGTCATGGATTAGACTTTGCTGAATTGTGTCGCATAAAAGAGGGAATTTTGGAAATAAACAGTACGGACAACTTGTGTCTACCTCGAGCACTAATTGTTGCAAAAGCGTGGGTTGAAAAAGATCCTAATTATACGGATATAGTTAAAGATAAACGTGGTTTACAGAGTGCAAAGGTACGTGAACTGTTGACAGAAGCTCGTGTGAATATATGTGAAAATGGTGCAGGTATTCTTGAACTCGCAGAATTTCAACGGTATTATACCAATTACAACATATGTGTATATGAGTATAATACCCGAGGAAATGTTATATTCGAAGGTGCTAAAGGTACAAACCTACCAAGATTGAACCTATTGTATCATCGGAACCATTACAATGTGATCAAAAGTTTGACTGCGGCATTTTCATGTAAGTATTTTTGCGAGCAATGTCATGTACCGTATGCGCTGAGACATGGTCATAGTTGCGAAAATAAATGCTCATATTGTAAAAACTCGCCGGCATGTTCTCCAGCTTTCCAATATGTGAAATGTGGGGTATGTAATAGATAATTTCGTGGACAAAAGTGTTTTGATAATCACATAGAATTTGAATGTAAACGAGTTAAAAAATGTTCCCAGTGTTTAAAATTGTACTTATGTAATAAAAATAAACAACATGTGTGCGGGGAAAAATACTGTAAATTATGTGATTCGTATAAAAAACAAGACCATTTGTGTTATATGGTAAAAGACAAAACTGTGTTAAAAGGAAATACTTTGTTTATTTATTACGACTTCGAAACACGCCAAGAAAAAAAGAATGGAGAAAATGTTGAACATGAGGTGAATTTATGTGTTGTACAACAAGCGTGTTCATTGTGCTGTGACGTAGAAGATTTGAAACAATTCTGTAGCTCGTGTGGTATTCGCGAACACATATATAAAGAAGAACCCCTTAAAAAATTTTAACCTATGTTCTACTGCCTCGTACTTCTTTCTCTTCTATTATATGTATAGCTCATAATTCAAAATCATTTGATTGTCAATTTATTTTAAAATATCTTGTTGAAGTGCATAATGTTAAACCGAAATTAATTTTAAACGGATCCAAAATTATGATGCTACAAATTAATCATATAAAATTTATAGACTCTATTAATTATTTACCCATGTCACTATCATCTTTGCCTAAAGCAATGGATTTACCACCTTCACTGAAAAAAGGATATTTTCCACATTTTTTTAATACCACACAAAATGAAAATTATGTTGGACCCCTACCTTCTTCTAAATATTACGGTGTAGACAGCATGTCTATTTCTTCACGACAAAATTTTTTGGAATGGTACAATAAACAAACACAGGATAAAGTTATTTTTGATATGCAGAAGGAGTTAGTAGAGTATTGCGTATCAGATGTAGAAATACTCCGTCGTGTATGTAATAAATTTCGAAAAACATTTATTGAAGACTGCAAAGTGTGCCCCTTTACTGAAGCTGTGACAATCGCATCAGCATGTAATCGTGTTTTCCGTCGTATGTTTTTAAAGGCTGATACTATTGGGATTATACCTCTTAAAGGCTACCGACTGAAAGACAACCAGTCAAAAATTGCTATAAAATGGTTATTGCATCAAGAAAACATACGCGGAATTCAGATTCAACATGCTGGACGTGGAAGTGAAGCAATGATTGCGAATTTTAAAGTAGATGGTTATTACGCTCCAGATAAAATAGTTTTTGAATTTTTAGGCTGTTTTTGGCATGGCTGTACATCATGTTATAAAACAAAAAGAGATAAAGAAGTTTTCAATAGTTCTAAAGAAACATTAGAACAGCGATATGAAAAAACGTTTTTAAAATTAGACAAAATTCAAAATTTAGGCTATAGAGTTATTTATATTTGGGAATGTGAATTCAGGAAAGAATTAAAAAATAATAAAAATTTAGAACTGCAGCATAATAATCATGTTATTTTAAATAATTTGCCTTTACAACCACGCGATGCATTTTTTGGAGGTCGAACAGGGAATACTTGTTTATATAAAAAAATTCAAAATAATGATAAAATAAAATATGTCGACGTTTGCTCACTCTATCCATATGTATGCAAATATGGAAAATATCCTGTTGGCCATCCAAAAAATTTTGTTGGTTCAGAATGTGAAAAGTTATGTCGTAATAATAATATAGATCAAGTGGAGGGTTTAATTAAATGCACCATTTTACCTCCAGTAGATTTGTTTCATCCTGTGTTACCGCGAAAATCACACGGGAAACTTATGTTTGTTCTATGTCGGATGTGTTGTGACAGCTTAGAACAGAATGAGTGCAAGCATAGTGATTAAGAGAGACAATTTATCGGGACCTGGGTAGCTGATGAAGTTCGCTGTGCATTGTCTGTTGGCTATAAAATTATCAAAATACACGAAGTGTGGCAATACCAAATAACTGTGTACAATAGAAATACAAAAACGGGTGGCTTATTTGTGGACTATGTAAATACCTTTTTAAAAATGAAGCAAGAAGCATCTGGATATCCTGAAGAATGTATCGATGAAACAACAAAGGCTAACTACATACAAAACTACTTGGAAAATGACGGAGTTCAATTAGATGCGTCTCAAATTGAAAAAAATTCAGGCAAGAGATCATTGGCCAAGCTCATGCTGAACTCTTTTTGGGGTAAGATAAATATTATTTTTTAATTCTAAATTCATGTTAATCATATATATTTTTTTTTGTAAACAGGAAAATTTGCTCAAAACGAAAACAGGCCATGTACATCTACTGTTTCATCTGCAGAAGAGTTGTATGACTTGCTAGCTAATCCGGCCCTTCAGTTGAATAGGATTATACCGGCAGGAGATCAAATGATGTACGTACACTGGACCCATCAAGAAGAAGCGATGGAGCAGCTTAAAACCGTTAATGTTGTGATAGCCGCGTATACAAACGCACAATCTCGGCTTCGTTTATATGATTTTTTGAAACCTCTGGGGCGTAGGGTGTTATACTACGACACAGATTCTGTTATATATTATCATTCGCCGGGTCAGTATGAACCACCCACAGGTAATTTCTTAGGAAATTTAACTGACGAATTGACCTGTTTTGGTCCTGATAGTTATATAACAGAATTTGTATGCGGAGGTCCAAAAAATTATGCTTACAAAGTTTACACTCCTACAACAAATAAAATAAATGAAGTTTGTAAAGTCAAAGGGTTTACATTAAATTATAGGAACTCTAAATTAATTAATTTTGATTCTATGAAAATATTAGTTTTTAATAACAATGAATTAAACCCAGTGATAACTTCTAATAATATAAAATGTAGTATAGATCATACTGTTATAACAAAAAAAGAGACTAAAACCTTCAAAATAAACTTTATGAAACGTAGATTAATAGATAGTGAAAACAGTGAGCCATATGGTTCAAAGAAAATTAAATAAAATAATTAGGTTACAGATATTACAAATTAATTTTAAGAAAAGTAGGATAAATGATAATGTACATTATACCATATAATAGTGTATTATATTTACGAAATGTAAAATTAGATTAAGTTAGTTTTGAATTAGATATTTATTTTATACTCGAATTATCTGTCTAGTGTCTTATGTGAGAGAGAACAATAAACAAGTTTATTTAGAGATAAATTCTTATTTTATTTATTTATTAAAATAATAACAAAAACGTATATCTTACAAGTCTATCATTTTCATATTTATTATTACTAAACAATATGACAAAATCATTATGTTTATAAAATTTTATTCGAAATAATAAATAACATAGGGAAAGAAATTTAAAAATTGCTTACAACTATTTTAATAATGAGCTTTTAAGTAAAACATGTACCTCATTATCATTTTCAGATTTATTATGTTTGTTAAATAATTAAACAACTTATCAGGTAAGTATTTGAAATTAATTTTCGTACTTATTAATCTGAAAAATTACTTAGGTTTAAAGTGAAAGAAATTTAAAATCTGGTGCAACTGTTTAAATAATGAGTTTTTAATTACTACATACATTAGACAAGAGTGGGGTATACTGAAAGTTGTTATAAATACCTACCTAAATATTTCTTTCTGTACTCTGAAGTCTTATGTTACGTTGTATTATTCACAACTGAAATATTTTTTAAAAAAGAGTCAATAGAATTTCTACATACAATGCAAAACTACGTTGTAGAGACAGCTAAATCTTGGGACGACGTCGACGAACCATCATATAATCCTATGGAGGGGATTAAAAATAAACTCATTTTAATTCCTCCACAGGGCTATAAACTGACTAAAAGTCAGAAGAAAGCCCATCGAGCATCTGAAAGAATAAGATGGCAGAATCTATCACATCGTAAAAAGGAGGATACACCAACCCAGATGACATCAACACAATCTAAAGACGTGGTCGAAGGACCATCTCGCAAGTTAACTTCGTCAATAAGGAATAATACGAAGGGAAATACGGAGAGGAAGCACATAACTAAATACAACACCCTTTAATATACCGTTATATGTATTATGTATATAGTTTATAAAATAAAAACAATTGTTAACATTTATTTTCTTCTTTTAATGATAGTAAAACATGTACCTTATTTCATTTTCAGATTTATTATGCTTGTTAAATAATTTAACAAGTTATCAGGTAAGTATTTGAAAAATTATCTTATGAAGTACATTATACATATAGATATATTTGGGGTATGTATATGCAAAATAGAATGAGAGAAATAAGCAAGTTTATTAAAGATAAATATTTATTTATTTATTGAAATAATAACAAAACATATACCGTATAAGCCTATCGTTTTCATATTTATCATTACCGAATAATTTTATAAAATCACTGTGCTTATAACAATTTATTCTAAATAACAAATATATCAGACAGTAAAATCCACAAACAGAAGAATAGTAATCTTGTAGATGAATATTACTAAATGTCCATTTTTTAGTATTTCTTTTTAAAAAGTCGATGTGATGTTTAACATAAGGTGGACGTCCGTAGCTGTCGAAATAAATTCCATTTCCTTCACGATCAATATAAATAGCAATCCAATGCGATCCTGGTAATGTATCAGAATCAGTGTTTACAACTAACATGCATGGAAAATTCACACGATTTGGTAATTTGTTTGCAGCATACACTCCGTAATGACCCGTATTTTTAAAATATTTGCGAAAAATATTTTCTATAGACGTAGCATTCATCTTCAAAATTCTAATAAATGTACAACAGTCGATTGCTGCAATTATACTAGTTTACTAGATACAATATACACTTTTATATATAGGGAATAATTGTTAGGAAAATGGTTTAGAAATTATTTATAAAACTTAATTATTTATATTTCTTTTATTAAATTATTATAAAGTACATAAATCATAATTATTCGATAAAGATATTTTGTTCAACATCCTAATTATATATTGCATATCTTTATAATGTTGTATATCTCTCTTCAGACTTAACATATTTGCAATAAATTTTTCTTTTCTTATTCTGAAATATCAACATAATTAAATACATGAACAATGCTGACATAAATAAAATAGTTAAACGAATCTGCGTTAAACTTACCTAAATTCATTGAATAATTTTCTTAGTGATACTTCTTTTTCTGTTGCAAATTTTTTTTTTTTCTTGGTGATAATAATTCGGTTGGATATTTCCTTTTCTTTCCAATATTTGCTACCTTTTTAAAAATAATAAATTTATACATCTTCAGAACATTATGATAAAAATAAAATTTTACCTCCATATTGATATAGGTATATGAAAAAATTAAATATAACTGTTAAATTTGTTATATGAAGTACCAATTTGTTCTCAAATGAATTGAAAATGTACATTCGAATACTGTAACTATACTAACTTACTAGGCAGCTACATTATGCTCTTATATAGGTAAGGATTTGATGGGGAAACCATTTAGAAATTATTTAAATAAAATTCCGTGAGTAACATTTATTAAATTTTATTAATTATAAGCAAATACAAATATATGTATATTTTATTATATAGATACACTAACTACCATAATCTACAATAACATTTATATTTTTATCAATTTCAATAATATTATCAAACTCAGCATAAATAACACAATTAACTGTACTATCAAGGGAGTTTTCAAAACCAACTTCAATTCTTAAAGAGCCTTGTCGGGTGAGATTCCAGTGCATCATACTATTCGCTGCCAAATCGGGAGTGAGATCAAATGCTGATAGACAATATCCATTTGGATAACTATCTCTGTCTATGTCATTCCCACTGTTTCCAAAGTGAATGCCTGTTCCAGAAAACAGTGTATTATACATTTGAATGTATGATTTTTTATTTCCAAATGATGGTTGTAATGGTTTCGATGGTAGTTGTTGTCCATTTACACATAATGACAAGTAATTTATTTTGAAATTTTCAAAGTTAAAAGGATTACTTTTAATGTCCCCATTAAATGCTTTGTTAGATACAAATCCAATTATACATCTTTTAGGTAGCTGCCCCAAGAAAATATTGTCTAATGATTTTCCTTGAACCCCTGATGGTATAGTTACAGCTTTAACCTCAACTCTGATAATCGGGTACTTAGCTGCAGACATTTCTAATGTTTTATAGTGTGCAAGTAATACACTCGGATTTAATTTGACGCGACGAACAAGTAATGTGGCTTCATTTATTTGCATTTTGTAATTAGAAGTATCTGACAATAAATGAAAACTATCCCTGGATCGAACTAATCTTAGTCGCATTTCAACACCATTTAGCAAAAATTTTTCTTGATTAAAAATATCAGCATGAACATGACCAATCATGTCAACGTTTTTACTTTTTTCTATAATTTTTTTACGTTTAATATATCCGGAATTACCCTCATCAGTAATGGGGGTTTACACTTTTTTCCAATTTTTTTATATGTTATTCTTCATAAAAAGATACATCGATTCCAATCAATTAAACAATTTAAATATGAAAGGATTTGCGTAAAAAAATTATTGAAAACTGTATTTTTTCCCTCCTGTTTAAACGATCGATGGAAGGCGCGAATGTGACGTCACGTTCACAGTAATCACATGGTTACAGGAGAGGGGCGCGAGGTAAGACATTCGCTCGTTGACAGCTGTCATGTGGATACTTCTACTGCTACGATTTATGCATGTGCTACTTATTATTTTTGTTTTATGTTCTAATTGTTTGTTAAACATAATATTTCTATTAACAACACTAAACAGAAACAACCTCTTAATTATCTCACGATAGGTTGTCAACTGTCACCGTCAGGAAGGTTTGGTAAACAAGAAGCTTCTTGCTCTGTTGCTGTTTCACGTGACTTGTTGAAGTGAGAGCGATATATAGTTAAAGAGAGTTAACCGTGCTGTGAACATGACGTCAGAAATTGAAGCGTTTCAAATGCACTAAATCTTCTTTATTTATTTAAATAAATATGGAACCATATTATGTCATATAATTTATGTTTTTAGAAAGAGTTTACATTAATCTTACACCTAATAGTGTTGAAATCAACAAATTTGGTTAAGGTGTAAACCCCCATTGTATTCATTTTTCCAGCATCATCAGCATACCATAACGTTGATGTAAGGTGCGATTTTTTCGCATCTCTACCGTAGTTTAAAAGAGTTTCAATATATGCTCTATAAGGATGAGTGTTATTCGGTGGAGATACAAGTTTTTGATTCAAATATACGTCAACTTGACTAAAAATTGAATGAAGCCAGTTGTTAATAGGCGCTACATTGTCTGTCTCCGTCAAATTAACGTTATCGGTTTTAATAATTTTTGCATTTAAATAAATCATAGTTTGAGATAAGTCAAGATAATCTTCGCCTTGTCCAGGAACCACAAATTCCATCGTCAGTGATTGAACATAAAGGTTTATAATTGACCCATTGCCCACTTTCAATACTAGTTTGTGTTGGAGGTATTGCAAACAGATCCAATTCACTTTTAACGCATTCACATGACTGACCATGCAAAAATGCCATTTTTTAATCAAATATATCTGAATGTCTGGAACGCTTCTGGTTCTTTACCGTAGCACGTAAAGTTGTAGAATGAATAGGTTTCTTAATTAAACGTTTCTTTTTATATCCTGAACCACTCATTAATGTATCAATCTTGTCTGCAGCTTTCCGCTTTAAATTAGTTCCTGCCTCTTCAATACGTTGCTTGAATGCCTCTTTCGGGGGTTTATTCTGACTCAAATCTCCCAAAAAATTTATCCCAGTATTTAGTGCTTCTCGACCAACCGCTCCCACACCTTTTCTTATTACGGGTAAAATACTTCTAAACAATCCACTAAAGAAACTTCCGATACCATGACCCCTTTGAAATTGATTTCCTTTATATACAGTCCCTATACCAGAACCTGCTTGCAAATTATAATATTGTTGATACGGATAAGTTTTCATGACGCTCGGCGAAATTGAAGTTTTACACTCAAAGTACTAAATTGAAATGGTGCTGCATTACCATCATGAGTCCTTATATCTATCTCAATATTTGAAAATTCTCTTCTTAAAACCGGAACGAAGTGTGGTTGTGTAAATGATATCATTTCATTGGATCCGAAAACAAATTTTTCAGTTTTTACAGGTACTATTCTTAATAGCTGGGCGACGACATCGCCAACAAGTTGAGATTCAATAATATCGCAATAAATATATAACTGAGATGGTATGCCTAAATTTAAATTAGGTAAATTAACAGAATTTTTTTGTTTATATATGTCTGCATATGGTGGATAACCTAGTTGCAGAGATAATAGTGGAGAAAAGTCATTGAATATACATAGTCATCTTTAAATCTTGCAAATACTCGCTTTCCTGTCTTGTTATAAGAAAATGCTACGAATTTATTAATCACTGCATGTTCATTTACTTCATGTAAAACGCTGTCAATGGTTTCATAATTTTTTGAAACAATGACTTCTTCTTTCATGAACACATTTATAACTTTTTTATTCTTATTTTCCTTTTTAAGCATAATTTTAACTTTGTTTTCCCGTTCATTGACGTTGTAGAAAGAACACGGATATATAATTTCAGAGAACGCTACCTCCCATTGACCCTCTAAGTTTATGCTTTGAGGTAGCTGGGTAATAAAACATGAAGTTTTATTATTAGGAAAATATTGCATTGAACTATTACTAGGTAATGTTATAAAGAACAATTCCTTGTCATTCATTGTTTAATAAGCGAACAGTATTAGCGGGAATCCAAGAATTAAACTTATCACTGTATCCTCTCCAGGAAACAAGCAACTTCTTTCTGATGCCTGTACCTTTTGTCTCCAGTATTTTATCTATTTTATACATTGTATCAGATTCAATATATACTCGTTGCAATTCATTTTCGTAGAAAGTGCCCTCTATGATTTCATTATTTAAATCTTTAATTCTATAAACAACAGGATTTCGCTTACTAACAGCATATATTTTAAATATTTCTTCACTCCAGTTAGATTCATATCCCTTTTCAAATATATTTTTGTATTTAGATATTCGCACATTATCTCCAATTTCCAATTTTTGGCGACTCTTATTTATATTTTGTTTAACTTTATTTTGAGTTCTCCATACTTCTAATATATTTCTGTCATTTACTTCACATGGGGCTATTTTTATTGAACGATGTTTTGTTTTATTATAAGCCGTAACTAAATTTTGTAAAACATCGACATATCTGTATGTATTTTTATAAGTAAAATAACGGTACATTTTTGTTTTCAAAGTTCTGTTAAACCTTTCTACAAAACATGCTTTAACATCAGGATTATGAGTAACATAAAATTTTCATTTTCATTTAAAAATGATTTTACTGATTTCGCAATAAATTCTGACCCTTTATCTGTTTGTAAATAAACTGGTTTTCTTTCATTAAATATCTTTTTAAATGCTTGAATAACCGACTCTGGCTTCTTATCTATTAGAGGTAAAGCCCAAGCATACCTGCTAAATACGTCAATAACAGTAATAATGTATTTGTAATTATCGTTAAAGCGGCTTAATTTGCGCATGTCATTAAGGTCAGCTTGAAAAAGATCATTTATATTTGAAACTTTATATTTATTTCTTGTGAAATGTTTACGGACTGGTTTGTGTAGCGTATATGCATCCTGTGAGCTTATCCATTTTTGTACTTCTTGTGTTTTATATTTACCTTTTACAGAATTTACAAGATTATTAACTCCCGAAAACCCCGCAGGATTTGATATATCATAGTATATGTTAGACAATGTGTTATTCATTTTAAAACGTATAACGTTTCCACTTTAATTTTTTCAAATTTACTGATTCATTATCGGCTTCGTCGTCAGTATATGTCTGTTTTCTTCTTCTATTTTCAACTCTAGCAGTTTTATTAATGGATTTTGATTTATAATATTTTTTTCTTTGAGGATTATTAATTAATTCAGTTGGAAAATTTATTTCCTTTAATGCTTGTAAAAATTCTTCCCAACCAGTTGGATTGCTTCGTTTTCTAGTTCTAACAATGTCAGCAACTAAATCTGATATGTTTGAATCTGGAATTTGTTTATCATAAATTGAAACAACACCTCGGGCATTCCATGTAACTGTATTGTTTAATTTTAATTTTTGCAATATTAAACGAGCTTTTTCTTGGTGAGATTTTGGAATAACATTAATTATGTGGCTAATATCGTCTTGCTCCTCTGCAGGTTGCGTTGGCTCTAAAGACGTTTCATATTCAACTGGTAATTTTATTGGTTCTCTATTTTGTTTTTGAAAATATAAATATCTTTGTAAAATTTCTTGATACTTTATCCATTTTTCATATTCGGATTCCTTTGAATTTAAAATGTCTTTCATATCTCTATCCAGCTGACTAGTTATAGATTCTTCTTCATCGTTGATACGCAAACGGTTCAAATTTTCAGGTGATATTAAAACCATTTTCTTAGCATGCTCCATTTTTTTTTTAATTTCTTTTAAACAAACTACTTAGAACACCGGTTAAAAGTGGAGCTAATAAAAGTGGTAAAAATGCACCACCAGACTGAACTAATACACGTTTCTTAGTTTTCCAGTTATCACCGCGTTTTGTTAGTTTTCTTAAAATATTTTTGTGACGTCCTAGTGAAACCTGTTGTTTTCGACTGAGAGGAAATTTGCCGTGTAAAATATTATAAATACATTCACAAATACATCTGACTGAATTACAATCGGCGTTTTTTAATAACGCCAATCTATCCTTGGGTTTCAATTTGTGCAGCGCACGCAGAAACTCAGCGTTGTTAATAACTGTTTTACTCATTTTATGAAATAACTTCTGGTAAATTTTTTCTCATGTATTTATACGATTTTTTAGGTAAGTAGACATATGTCAGCCCGTCACGTGATGTACGAAACCGTAGCCAATCAGGAGTGTTTTGTTTTAGATCAAATATCATATACCCGTGTGGTTCAGATGTTGCATCGTTGTATGTTTCCTGTACAAATTTAACATTTTCGGGAAAAATTTGTCGTGATAAGTGTAAAATTTGGGCTCTGTCTCGAGGATTTTTGAAATAAATTATGTAGTTAGCATTAAGAGATATATCTCGTTGACCTTTCCCTTGATGAAATATATTTTGAGTTAAAAAAAATACCGATAAATTTTTATGATGAGACCATTTTGTAAATATATCCACAACGCGACTATCAGCTTCTCTCATTAAGTCGTCAATTATCATTAATTGAGGATATTTTCCGTCTATACTTTCGATATCTGGTAAGACTTCAACAAAATCAACCCCCTTTATTGTGTTATATAAATTTTGCCAAGTTCCATAATGCCAAAATATTTTCTTGAACACCGTATCACACATATTGTTAATATTAGACAGAAAATTATTAACAAAGTATGATTTTCCACTGCCTGAGGGGCCAGCAATTATTGCAGAAAACGGGTGTTTGAATTTTGTACACATGTTACTAGTAAGAAAATATGTGTAACACTAAATGTTTTCAGAATAATATCTTTATTTATTACCTCTAAACATGGGATCAGGGATATGTAGGTAAATGAAATATTATCGATATTTTAATTTTTCTTTATTTTTTAAATTTTAAAATTACAATTATTTTATTTATAATTCAACAAATTTTATTAACCTAGCCTGTTTACCAACACCATAATCTTTTACACCGGTATATGTTATACACCAACTTGTGACGTCTGATTTTTTAAATTGAGATATTTGATCATCCGTCATGTCGTCGAATCGGCAAGGTAGATACGTGATAAATGTGTCACATTCTGCAATAATTTTTCTTCCGAACCCCGTTTGAACAGCTTTGATATCGACTAACTGATACTTCTTATCCACCTCCATGTCTGTAATTTTCATCCGTGGTTTGATGTTGGTTAATTGACCTTTCTCATTTAACTTTGAAAAATCCATTTCTAAACAAATAACAGTAAACAAAACATTAACAAACTATAAAATATTATTTTGTAATATTCTTACCTGATATTTCGTACAAGACAAGTTACTTCTTCACTAGAGAAATGTAATATGATTGCTTTTACTTTAACAAACCTCTATTTATACTTGCTGTTTTCTCTTTTCATCATTCATTTTTTCAAATAAGCAAATTTCTCTTTAACATTATGTCCACAAATTGCACAAATATTTTTAAAACAATTAAAAATTAATTACCAAATTTCACATGTATTTGCAAAAGTGAACTGAACAGTAAGCGAGACATAATGAAATATAACTAAGTACTTAAGGAATTGCAAATTCGAATCAAATTTACACAATTTTCTAAATACTGAATACTGTATGAAAGATTGCATGCCTCTTATATACACGATTATTTTAAGGGATATAAGAAGAATAATCATTAGTATAGAAATTATACTCATCACCAAAATTCCCGAACACGGTACCAAGTCTAATAATCTGCATGTCTCACAATAAGGATTTAAGAAAAATTGAACAGCCTAATGATTCAATACAGAAACATAATTATTATGTTATTCCAGACATTTAAATAATCCATAGATGACGTCTACTGTCATTTTCCAAATTTGCAAAAACTTTCTCCAAATCTGCCCTTCACACTTAATGGGCTTTACCTGACCCTGAGGCTTAATGACTCTTAATTGATTCTGCCGTGCGACGGGTGGTAATAAGTACTACTTTCACTCCCAACGCAGATGTACACTCACACAACACACGGCAATCAAACCACCTGCACATAAATAGATGTAATCTGGCCTGTGGCACTAAAAACTCCTTGCAGATCTGTGCTACATTGTACAACAAATTACCCGATGAGCTCAAAAATATTTCTGCACTCAATTCTTTTAAATGTAAAATCAAAAATTATCTTTTAAGCAAATGTTATTACAGTATTAATGAATATCTTATGTAAAACTAAATACTAAGTACTTTCAATTCTTTTCTTTGTATTTTTTGTTGACGTTTCCATCTTACTTTCATGTAATGTTTTTGTGGATAAATAAATATTATTATTATTATTATTATTATTATGGCGTTTGAACTTAAGACAAATAAATTACAAATAAGGCACTTTTGAAAAGTCTGAAAAACGTCTCCAAAATTGTTTAAATATAAGACGCCTGTTTTTACAGTGATAACATTATTCCACTACATACTGCATGTATCGATAGAGTAACTTATTACGAACTGATAGACTAATTTTCAATTATAATTTGCTGCTTATTTCTGTGGCTAAAAGGTAAACTCATCATGGGGTAAAACCACGATTTTCACCATGTTTTCTAGTCGATTTTGGTCTACTTCCATGTTCCAGAATAATATTATGTACAAATTTCCACCGGAATAAAATAATAATCATAACTATTTTTATATAGTTTACAAACTTTAGATTGGGTTTCCGGAAAAATCTTAAAAACTCTGGTAAAACTCAATGAGTTAATTAGACTTCCCTTTTAGTCTAAATGTTCTACGGAACTGGTAAGAGTTAGAGATCTGGTTTTTTTGTCAAAACGTTTATTCGTTCTTGCTCTACATGTGGAATTTTTGTCAGATCTAAAAAATCAAAATGGCGCCCAATATGGCGGCTTTCCTTGGGGGGTTTTTGGAATCTGCGGACATCCTAGGGGTCGCAATTCGTCCCGTGGAAACAGAATAAGCATATGTAAATCGAGGGAATAGTCAAAAAAAAAACTAAAATCTTAGTAAAAACTAAAAAAAAAAATGGCGGACAATTGAAAAAAGTGCTTTTTTTCGGACGATTTTTTGACTTTGGTACGCTGTAAATAATCTTTAAAATTGAAAATTGTACCGTGAGTTTAGTTTATTCCATGAAGAAATATGTTTTCTTTATTGGAAGCAAAGAACGAGGTAAATTGGTTGAACGATTGAATCGCTAGAATATTCGCAGTTTCCCCCCAGGAAAGCCGCCATAGAGCAAGAACGAATAAACATTGTGACAAAAAACCAGATTTTTAATTCTTACCAGTTCCGTAGAAAAAATCTGCTGTGTCCACCACAGTACTTATCCGACTATAAGTTTTAATAACTTATTTCGTAACGCCTTTAATTTTAAATAAATTTATCTTTTTTCCCAAACTATTTAAGTTGATACCAACTTGATTGAATATCGCATAAATGTCATTTTTTTACATTTTTACTAAATTCGTTTCCCCGAGAGCTTTAAATTGACACGAAACTCGGTATAATTTGAATAATGTATTTAAAAAAATGACGATCGGTTAAATGTTATTTTTATCTTTCTACTAGAATTATTTTCCCGAGAGCTTTAATTTGATACCACACACGATAGTATTTTAATAAAAATAAAATAAGTTATGTTTATAAAGTTGGTACCACTGGTTGAATAAAGCTCATTAACGAACTTGAAGTCAGAATTTGGCTCAAGATCTTAAATATAAAATTTCAGTCCAAAATTCCAACGCGTTTTTAAGTTATGCAACATCCAGACAGAGCGACAGACCGACTTTTTTAAAAATTATATTTTTTGGGTTCAGTAGGGTCTAAAACGTGAAGATTCACCAAAATCTCGAACTGTCAAAAAATCACGATTACAATACTTCCCTCTATTACATAGGTCAGGGAAGTAAAAATCTAAAGTTTGGGTCAAATATACCGGAAATTCCTCTTAAGTACACTTTTAAAAACGAAAATTTTTCATCACATTTTGTAGTACATTTTGGTCTAATTTGACGTTTAACAGTAATATTATACATAAACCTTCACCATAATGAAATAACAGCTATAAATACTTAGATTAGGTTTACGAACTATCAATTATATTATTCAATGTTCTTATCGGAACTTAGGTTTCATAATTAGAAACTCTCACCACTTCAGGAACATAACAACACTCAAATCCTTATTTAATTCCTTTGTCAGAGCCAAACTTGAATATTATCTTGTTGTGTGGAATCCACTGTATAATATACACAATATTGAAATTGAGCGAATAGAGAAGATTTGTCAGATTTTGTGCTCGTAAATTTTTCCAGTCGTATAATTAAATTAGCTATAGTTATTCAGATTCTTTATTACAATTTAACATCTTATCACTAGAAAATAGGCGCAAATTAATTTCCTGTTTATATTTACATAAATTGTTGCAGAATCAAATTGATGATAGCTCAAGTTTGGATAATATTAATATTAATGTTCCTCGTATGCCTTGTAGACCTTGTAAACCAAAATATACTTTCAATAATATGATTGTTAAAACAAATTATGAATTGCGAGCCCCCATTCGCAGATTATGCTCCATCTTTAACAATCTGGAATGTGAAATTGAACTTGATATTTTCAGCTTTTCGTTTCACCGTTTCAAAAATGCTCTATGTAAATTTTTATCATCCTTATAATTTAATATGTTTGTTTCTACTTATTTATACTGATTCTGTATTATAATAGTTAAGATTTGTTTGCTACTATTGTTACTATTATTGTTTTACTACTCGTTTTGCTGGTATTTCTGTACATTTTTGTATTTTCCAACCCTCTGTAATTGGGATATTTCTTATATCCTGTTGAGTGGTTGTTAATAATAAATTAATAAATAAATAAGATTTTCAGTAAAACACAGTTGTTTTGAATTCTTGAAAAGTGCACTTAACTGTTTTTTTGTTTCAAAACCATAGATTTGTCACGTACATTTTTCATGTTTGCATAAAATATTTTGCATTCGTTTACAGATCCCGAAATCCCCTAATGACGAGGATACAGACAACGTGAATACGTTGTACTCGTGGGCTGTCGGGCGAAAAGCAGAAGCGGCTGTCGCCGAAGACTGTACCACGGACCTCAACCCGCGAGAGTGCCCTAAGTTTGCGGCTCGCCTTCTGCGGCAACTGAAGACCTTCCCGCTCTGGTCGTCGGTTTCGAGGAATGAGTTCGGCTACGGTAGGGTTCCCGCCAGCAGTGCCCCGGTAGAATCAGAATTCAACACCATCAAGTAGCAAGTGCTGGTGAACGCTGACGACCGCATCGACGTGGTCACAAAGCTGCTCGTCGAAATCTACCAAGGGAAGCTGAACATCGTGCAGACGAAGCTGAGGAAGGCGACCGAAAAGAAGGCGACACCATCGTCCCCAGAAGAACCTGTGACACCAACACCGCCCATCAACAACTGCCCTGCCTGCGCACGAGGAGATCGCCCGGGTGATGCACACAAGTGCATATTATGTGGTGTGAATGTCCACATACTGTGCTCCTTGCCTGTAGGAGATGAGGAGGGCTACGGAGAGAAAAGAATGTGCCTAGCTTGTAGTCAAACTCCCCATGCCAAAGAACGTGCGGTGGGTGGAAAATTGAAGGGGTCTCGCCGAAAAAAAAACGCCGGTCGGTTTATATCGGGGCCAAAATGACAAATGTGTTGGAGCCAACGAAATGCATGAGGACCAAACTTCCGATTATAAAAAGTGGGTCCTCCGTGAGCTTGAAAGCAGTAAGTCTCGATGGGGCAAAAGTTTCTCTCCAGAACACATCCGTTTTCGACACTTTGTTCCAGCTGATGTTGGCTGCTGCTTGCCAAAGTTCGAACGCAGATACGTATAGGAGAACACACCAAACAGAGAATTACATATTGCAGTCTGTTTGTGTGACCATTGACAACGATTACGTTATACGCGGCGACTTGTATACATAACGCGCGGAAACGATGATTCACCTGCTAAAGAAAAATATTCAGCCTGGTACTGTCGTCGATGTCGACTGTAACTGCAGCATCGATACGCTGGCCTCCGCCGTTTTTGATAGCACGCAAGTTTTCAGATTTTAACTAAGTGCGGCACAAATAATCACAGCGTCCAGAGTAAGTTGACAATGATTCTTATCATGTCTACGGAACTCAGTCAGCCCTTGGACCAGGTGAACCTCAACCACGTCAATATTGACAACGGACGACGCTGCAGAACGGCCGACTGCCCAAATGAAGAAGCGACCGTCCTTCACGATACAGGTAACTAAGAATGCAACCTTCAAAAGCCTTATAGCAGTCAAGTTAGAAATTATTTAAACAAAACACAAACACTGTATTGTTAGAAATCAGGAAGGAAGAGAACAAAAAAAAAACACAGTAATCCACAACTTAATAAATGAAACGCTGTTTATTAATAAAAATAAAGTAAATCAAACAACTACAAGATTGAGCGGCAATTGATCTGAACGATCCGAGTACTCGTACTAGAATGACAAGACATCGGTCGGCCAGTAGCGGCTCTTTACACGTTATAAAACAAATTATGAACATTTTAATTAGGTTAAATAACATAATAATCAAACAACTTCGTAAATGCAAATAACAGAATAAACAAACAAAATCTTACATAAACAAAATGGTAATTAAACGAATCTAAACGAATCTTAATTAAATTAAATAAATTTCGAACAAATAATTTCTAACAGTATAAATGTTCATTCAATCAATTATTATTGCTTATATGTTGAATCTCTCATTACACGAAGATAAAAAAATCTAGTATTCAACCATTATCAAATAAACTTTAATTGTTTTGTTTCAGGAGACATTATCTTCCTAAGGATCGACACGAGCAATCCCGTTCAGCTGTCATCAATACCGACAAAACTCACTTTGCAACAGAAACATTTCACTATAGTTGGACTAGCCGACTCTGAAATCCCGGATGTGATGACTAGAAGAAGCGTTACCGCTACTCACTACACGGCTGTATGCCGTATAAACGGAGGATGGCTGAGGTATAACGACAAAGAATTTTTAAAAAGATTGTAGAAGAGGAGACAAGCTCATACCAGAACTTCTGGTATATAGTTGTGCCGCTGAATAGATTCGGGTTGCAGCTAGACCTGCGTTGCACCTGCGGCTGCGGTCGCGCACGATCAGGGGGCATCACCAGCGCCACCGGTCTCGACCCGACTGCGGCCTTATTTTTGTAGTTGTTTCAGACTAGCAAAATAAAATTTCATAAGTTTGCGCTATCGGCCCTACCCGAGTTCGCTCCAATTTTTGTACGCGTGTTCGTTTTTTGTTTGTGTATTCCGGAAATTTTGACAATATTGTCGCGGGACCACCGCCTTGTATTTTATTGCTCCGAATTCAAATGTTTTTCAGCGGGCGGGCGGAGATGCTACACTATCGCCAAGCGGCAGACCGAACAACCGCGTTTTATTAGGTTAAATGAGCTCTCAATTTGTGTCAGGAAAGCGCGCGCTCGCACTTTTGTCAGATGTTGTGTCCCGTGCAATTACAAAAAGATGATAGCAGACAGCGTTTGCGAGCGGCACCGGCCCCGACCCGAGCTCGCCCCTATTTTTGTTGGTGTAGGTACTCGTTTTTGTACGTCTATTCGTTTTTTGTCGTTGCATTCTCGAAAGTTCGAGAATACTGTTGCCGGTCCACCATCTAATGTTGTGTTTCTGCGAATTTGAATGGTTTCCGCGCGGGCCGGTGGAGTCGCTACAGCAGTGCCAGGTGAAATCCGCACAACTGCGTTTTATGAGGTTGAATGACCCGAGGGAGTTACTACCGAGACCAGACTCGCCTCGAGCACACTTTTATTTTTATAATACGTGTAATTGACTACCAAACCGCGATCTCAAATTTGAACCATACTATTGCGGTGTCGACTTATGAGTTGTAAAAAGAATTCGTATAGTTTCTGCGCTGGCGGGCGAAAATGCAACATTAGCGCCAAGCGGTAGTCCTTGGTGTTGGTAGTTCACTGAGCGTCGCGGATTCGCACGCGCGCTTCTGCGTTATGCCGCATTCCCGTGCAATCGAAAAGAGATGTGGAGGCCTTATAGCCCTTTGCGCGCGACTAGGACGCTACCAGCGAGGTTGGCTACGATTCGAACGCGCACCTTTTGTTCTACGTGTATTCGACTAGCGACAAGCAGACACAAAAGTTCGTCAATATTGTTGCGGGATTATCACCTTGTTTTGTTGCTTCGAATGCAAATGGTTTCCGTACCGGCGGGCGGCGTTGATGTAGAATCGTGAATTGGAAAATGTTTTTAAGTTTACCTTAATTGCTTTACTCTCACAATATTTCCGCTCCCGCAGCCGCGCACTACTCCTGGGTGACGACTCTGCCCCTGTCGACTGTTTCCCGGTGACAGCCGTCGTTGAAAGGCGGTGCCTCTTCGGCGGCCCCGCGCTTCTCACAGGGGACGACCGCAATTCTACACGGCACCAGCAGCTACGCCGAGGGCTGCTGTGGTGGAGGATGTTATCGTTCCAAATGCGCCAGCTGCCGAATGGGACTCGATGGTCCCCGCCACCATCTTGGCGGCCACTACCGGTGGTGTGGCGGACTTCCGCGGCGCTCGCCTGCCATCGGCGCCGGCAGGTCTCGCTGCTTCTCAGAAGCGCGTCCGGTATTCAACCTCCCTTGGGGCATGTTACATCATGTCCTGGACTCACCGAGTCGCGGCGGGAGCCAGCGGCATTGGGAACGGCGCGGCGCTAAAGCCGTCAGAACAGAACTTAGAAAATACTGAGGGTAACTAAAATCTGAATCCAGGTGCCTGAAGCCAACGGACTTAGATAAAAAATATAAACAGAAAATTCACTCATCAGGATATCGTTGTCACTCGACGTTTTGACTTTGATGGACAAATTCGCCTCAAAGTCTAATTTTACTGTGGCCGAGGGCCGCTATATATACCAAAATAGTTAATTAATCCGAATTTACAAGTTTATTGAGTGACAAAGATATTCCCTTGTTCTAGAACAATCATCATTTCATCCCTGTCTTATAGCAGAATTACATTGTTGTAAAATTCCTAATATTTCTAATAAATTCAATAATCCAACTAGATCACAAATGTACAATTTGAATTTAAAATAATTAAAGCGGACTACTGAACTGAATCCAGGTGGCAGCAGTGTCGCTTAGTACAGCTGTCGTTGGCAGATCTGTCATCTGTCAAAAGGTCGTAGAGGTTACAGTGCAAAATATTGTAAATATCAGAGAAAATGCAATAAATACTTTGTTAAGTCAGATCACAGGTGAGTTTTACATTATTTACAAATGAATCAGACTTATAATTTGCTATTTCAGGTACAGAGAAACAGTTGTAGAAAAACTAGTGATGAAATGACAAATACGTTGCTAACCAACAAAATAGTGCATTTACAAACTACAGAATAACATGGTAAGCTAAAATATAGGTACAATGCAGCTGTCTTTGCGTTTTGAAACGTTACAGGTCTTGTGAGCATGAAGAAAAATGAAACAGAGTGAAGCAAAAGTTGAAGCTGTCAAAATACTGGAACTAAATTGAGAAACGAGAATGTGAGAATTCGTTTGCAGAAAACTAGACCGGGAATTAAATGACGAATCACACCCTCCCTGTACTTCGGTGAATATTGCTGTTGGTGTATATGGTGTTCACGGAGGAAGCGCCGGACCAGACGGTTGTCGAATTCTGTGCCGTTGTCGGTGATCAGCGTCTTTGGGCACCCGTACCGGCACAATACCAGTTCGTGGAAGGCCTGGACGACGGCGGCTGCGGTGGCCTGACGGAGGGGGCGGCATTCCACCCACTTTGTGAGGCGGTCTTGGAAGACGATCACGTGTTGGTACCCTCGTGGCGAACGGGGCAGGGGTCCGATCATGTCGACGGCGACTACCTCCCAGGGCTGTCCAACCTTCGGTGGCCTGCAGGCCCTTGCTGGTCTACTTTGTACTGCTGGCAGCTGTGGCAGCCCCTCACGTAGGCGGTGGCCTCTTGGCGCATCCCCGGCCAGTAGTAGCGGAGGGCCAGCCGAGCGTTGGTCTTGGCTATCCCCAGGTGTCCAGCCGTCGGATGGTCGTGGTTTTCTGCGAGCACTTGCTTGCGTTGGTCTGTCGGGACGCAAAGCTTCCACTCCCGCTCCTGCTCGGTTATGGACAAGTCAGTGGGGTCCCAGAACCGTCGGTGGAGACGTCCATCCCGGACCTGGTAGTCTGGATGTAGTCTGGGGTTGTCCTGGACGACTTGGTACATCCGGTTGTACCAAGTGCTGCCGGGGACCATGCTGTGGAGGGCCGGGAGTGGCTTGCGGCTCAGGTTGTCCGCTAGCTGGTTCAGCGTGCCCTTGCGATATGTGATCTCGAAGTCGTATTGTTGAAGCGTCATCACCCAGCGTGCGAGCCGTCCCGTGGGCTCCTTCATCGAGTCCAGGTACTTTAAGCCTTGGTGGTCGGTGGCAATTTTAAAATGATATCCTTTCAGGTACCCTCGGAGCTTCTTGACGGCCCAGACGATGACGAGGAACTCTCTTTCCTTTACTGTGTAATTCTTCTAGGCTGGAGAGAGAGTTCGACTGATATAGGCTATGGCCCTGGGCTCGTCCTGGCTGCCTTGGATAAGGGCGGCTCCGATACTGACGTCGCAGGCGTCGGTTTGCAGCGTCATCTGCTCCGAATAATCGGGGCAGGCCAGGGCCGGTCTGAGGTGAGTGCTCTTTGGAGATGCCTGTATGCAGTCTCCTGGTCCGGTCCTCAGCTCCAGGTCTGCTTCTTCCGGAGCAGTGTCGTCAGTGGTGCTATCACGGTGGAGAAGTGTGGGATAAACCGTCGGTACCATGATGCCGCGCCTAAGAATTGACGTACCTCCCGTATGCTTGTGGGCGGCGACATATCCGCGATGGCTGCCACTTTCTCGGTATCCGTTTCGATGCCGTTCTCGCTGACGACGTGTCCCAGGTACCGGATGGACCGAAGGCCGAACTGGCATTTTTGGGGGTGGATCCGCAGGTTGGCTTCTCGGAGTCGCCTAAATACCTAACGGAGATGTCGGATGTGGTCCTCCAGGTTGGCGCTGGCGACCACGATGTCATCGAGGTAGGCGAAGGCATGCGGCTCGAGTTCTGGGCCGATGACGGAGTCGAGTAGCCGTTGGAAGGTGGCCGGCGCCGCATGTAAGCCGAACGGCATGACCCGGAACTGGAACAGTCTTTTCCCGGGGACTGTGAAGGCGGTGAGCGGCTTGCTCTCTTCGGTGAGGGCCACCTGCCAGTAGCCGTTCTTGAGGTCGATCGTGGAGAAGTACTTGGCACCCCGCAACTTATACAAGATTGCTTTTTATTGTACGGAAGTGGGTAGGCGTCCTTCTCCGTGACCTGGTTCAACTGCCGGAAGTCAATGCAGAACCGGGCTCGGCCATCCTTCTTCTTGACGATGACGGCGGGTGAGCTCCACGGGCTCTGTGACCGCTCAATGATGCCGTCCGTCAACATCTTTTCTACCTCTTCATTTATAATTTGCTGGGTGCGGGGATTCCGTGGTAAGTACCGTTGCTTTCTGGGAGTTGCATCCTTCAGTTTGATGTGATGTTGTACCCTAGGTGTCATTCCTTGCAGTTGGGCGAGCTTTGGGAGCTCGGTTGCCAAAAACCTCTGAAAAGACTCTTCTGAACGTACCTGGGGCTGACCTAGTGGCGCGACCACGGCGAGGGACGGTTGCAGCGTGATCTGCCGCTTTGCCACGTCGATGCGCGTGCCGTAGAGCTGCAGAGTGTCCAGCCCTAATATGACTGGATGGGCGAGTCCGGGCAGACATTACAATGAGATCCGCCCCCATACGTTTTCGAGAATACATCCCACATCCAGTGCCCCGGCGGTGGAGGTGATGGTGCCATCATCACCTGGTGGCATCGTGTAAGATGTATCCGTGTCTTGGCGTCGGTTAAGGTGGCGGCTACCTCGGCGTTGATGTACGATAGGGCCGCCCCTGTGTCCACCAGGGCCTGGATCTGGCGGTTCCTGATGATGATGTCTACGAAGAGGCGGCTATCCTCAGTGGCAGTCTGTCCGGCAGAAGGTAAGAGGCGTGGTGGTGTTTTCATGGGCTGTTTGTCGAGCTGGAGTCGCCCTGCGTTGGTCCAGCTCAGGAAGCGTTTCCCGCCGACTTTTGGTGCCGGCATTCACAGTTCCGTGTTAACACTCCTTCTTTCTTGCAGTTCCAGCAGAAGACTTTTGGTCGGTTCTGACATGCGGGTCGGAAGTGTCCGAGTTGGCCGCATCTCCAGCACATGTCGGTTGCTTCGGCTCGTCGGACCGTATAGTTGGGGCTTGGAGGTACCGGTAGTGCGGCGTGGAGCTGTTTCCTGGCGTTCGTGGCCGCGAACTCCTGCTGCAGCCTCTCGTACTCTGCCAGTTCGTGGCCAAGTTCGCGAAGGTTTGTGAGATCTCTCCGCCGAATGTATTGGCGGTACTCGGGCCGCAAGTTGTTAAAGACCAGGTGCAGCTCTTCTCGGGCCGTAAGCCCTCCGTGGCGGAGGATCAGAATCCGGATGTCGGTGACAAAATCCTGGCTGTCCTCATGCGGTTTCTGCCGCCTCTGGTTGATACGTTCCCGTAGCCGGAGTTTGTAGTCGGTGCCGACGTAGGTATCGTAGAAGTCTGTCAGGAACTCGGACCAAGTGGCCCAGTCGTCACGGTTATTACGGAGCCATTGTAATTATTAGTATAAATGCAGTCTACGCATGCGCACAGGTCGTGATTGTGTTTTTGACGTTTATTTTCTGAAAACTGACTACATTGATATCTACACATTATATCTACTTACTTGGTGCATGTCATTTGCAATATTATCTACTGCGTGTGGAACTACCTCTAGAAAACGCAACGTTGTGTATGTTTCATTCGACCATAATGGTTGCGTGTCGCGAATTCTAATATCATTCAATAAATATCGTTGTCTAACTGGACGCGAGATACGTTGACCATTTTCCAAACTTATATATTGCGTTATACTTCTATAGTGCAATTGTTTCAGTTTTTCTGCAAATAAATATTTCATTTAACAAAAATATATATTTTTTTTATAAACTACTACACCCTGCGTAAATTCCGAATTCACAATGAACGTAAACATAAGAATCACGTATAAGAGAACATTTTTTTGAATGTTAAAAATTACAAGAAAAATTCTGAACTATGTGATATCAAAACTGCATAAATCTTACCTACGGAATTGCTGGAAGTCATATTAAAATGTATATTTCACGATAAAAATTACCCGTATACATGACATGGACTGGAACACATGAAAAAATGCACTTTTCTGGAAAAAACTACGTTTTTTGCTATATTTTCACCTTTTTATTGATTTTTGTAAATTAATTGCTAAACAAAGGAAATCCTTATTTTTTATAAGCGTTGATCTAACCATTGCCTCCTGAATACTACAATTCACTGCGTGCATCAGTCAATTTAGTGAGAATGCACTAGTAATTGTTGTATTTTTGTCGTGATTAAGATTTTAAGTAGTAGAAGAAACATAATCTAATACAGGTAGTTTATATTTGGCTCTTTATTTATGAATAATAACATAAATGCGTCCCGTTCTAGGTACTATATTTACCAAGAAAATTAAAAAATTCACTGCGTTCTCGTGATTTTACTAGAGTAATTTTTTTTTTCATTTTACATTTAACAGTTTTATTAAATTCGGTAATATAATGTCAAATATTTTACAATTGGAAAAATTGTCCCGAGACGAAACTAAAGATAGTATTACTGAACAAGAATATCTATGCAAAACAGTACATATTATGTGTAATATTTTATTAAATAATTATATCAAAGTTAAGTATGATACATATACAAAAACAACTGGAAAACAAAATAGAAAGTTGATCACATTAAATGGTGACACGGGAAAATAATTAATAATTTTGTTGTATATTATACTAGCTGAAGAACCCGGCTTTGCCCGATACACACAATAGAAGTAAATCTTTATTTGAAAAAAATACATTATTTTGTATTTCTTGGCAGGTACTTGTCCCCTGTGCCCCCCAATGTTTTTTTCAGTACATTTTGAGATATCTAGCCGCCATTTTATTTTAAGGTGGCGACCTGACATTGTATTGTAATAGGCCTGTGTCTTATGTTAGATCTTTATTCATTGCTGTACTTAATTTGAACCCAATCGGTACAATTCGGTATAGCTAGCCGTCATTTTGGTTCAGATGGCGGACTGGCATTATAATAATATCAATGTATTAAGTTAGATCCTTAGCAATTAGTACTATACCAAATTTAAGTGCAATCGGTGCAGTACATTTTGAGATAGCTAGCCGCCATTTTGTTCTAAGATGGCGGACTGGCATTTTAATATGGCAATGTCTTAAGTGTACCAAATTTGAATGCAATCGGTGTAGTACATTAGGAGATAGTTAGCCGACATTTTGTTTCAAGATGGCGAACTGACATTGTAATATGTCAATGTTTTAAGTTAGATCCTTAGCTATTACTGTACCAAATTTGAATGCAATCAGTGCAGTACATTAGGAGATAGTTAGCCAACATTTTGTTTCAAGATGGCGAACTGACATTGTGATTGTAATACGCCTATGTCTAAAGTTATATCTTTATTTATTAACCAAATCCGTGCAGTAAAATTCGAGATAGCTAGCCGCCATTTTGTTGCAAGATGGCGAACTGACACTATTATATGTCAATGTCTTATGTTAGATCCTTAGCTATTAGTACTATACCAAATTTAAGTACAATCGGTGCAGTACATTTTGAGATAGCTAGCCGCCATTTTGTTGCAAGATGGCGGACTGACATTGTAATATGTCAATGTTTTAAGTTAGATCCTTAGCTATTACTGTACCAAATTTGAATGCAATCGATGCAGTACATTAGGAGATAGTTAGGCGACATTTTGTTTCAAGATGGCGAACTGACATTGTAATTGTAATAAGCCTATGTCTTAAGTTAAATCTTTGTTTATTCCTGTACTGAATTTGAACCCAATCGGTGCAATGCATTGAGATAGCTAGCCGCCATTTTGTTGCAAGATGGCGGACTGATATTGTAATATATCAATGTCTTACGTTAGATCCTTAGCTAATATTACTATACAGCGTAGCTCCCGTCTGAGTCTAGTGCTGGATTTAATATTTCTATAAAGTTTTACTAGTATATTTAATACTTTAGTTTTAATTTTCAAAAATGGGTGGAACCACTCGAAGTGCCTCTAACGCGACGTCTAATATCGTCAGTGAAGTGTTAACGTCCCTTCTGATGGATGATTCTTTTATTGATAAAATGGTTGATAAGGTATTCGATCGACTGGACGCTAAAATACAAGAAATGAAGCTGAAATACTAGCAAACTATCACCAATCTTTTAAAATCGAATAAAACTCTACGCGATGAAATCGACAATCTAGAGCAATATTCTAGAAGAAGCTCCATCCGCATCTTCGGCATTAAAGAAGACAGAGATGAGAGTGTTGAAGATAAGGTATGTGACCTTTTCAAAAATTCATTAAAAGTGCAAGTTGCCAAAGATCATATTGACCGTTGTCACCGTGTTGGCAAAGTGAATAAAAACAAACCGCGGCCAATAATTGTGAAATTCAATTCCTATAAATCACGTGAAATGATCTTAAGGCTGTTCGACCCTGGCCTCAGAAAACTGTTATTTTGCACAACTTTAAGATGATTTTTCTTGTTACTGTACGTTTTGTTTCTTTTCAAAAAAAATGTGCATATTATTGAATACTTTATAAACTAAATGGCAGACTCAGAATTTTAAATAATGTTATTGTTAATAAGATATCGGTACTATTAGTGAAGGTGTAAAGATGCTCATATTTTCTGTAATAAATTTTTTATTTAAAATTGCTCTCTGCTATTTAATAGCATTAGTAAAATTATGCTGAGGATGCTCAAAAAATAAAAAATCCAATAACCCGTTCTTGAAAAATATTATTTGAAAAATTCGCAAATGCGAATTTTTCAAATAATATTCGTTCGTGTTTTTGCGCGTTGCGCCAATATTTAGACAACTTATTTCACATCCTTGTTTTCTGCTCCCAGGTTCGAGAACCTCAAAGCAATAAACTCGGTAGGGGGTAGGATAGGGCTCAGGTATAAAGTTGAAACCTCCAGCTTCTTGTTTCAAATATAAATTTGTGTGATACTGTTTCGTGTAATATAATAACAGAAAAATTTCAAAACATTATTGTTTAATTTAAATTGTAATAGATTTGTAATTACAAAAATTTGTTGCAGTTACAATATAACATTCAATTATTTAACTCAATAAAGCTGATATTAAATTGATACTTAAATTTTTGTACTTACCGAGCAAATTAATATTTGTAAACCATAAAAACACATATGAGTTGTGAATGAAGTACAAACCTTGATTATTATTACGAGTATCTACAAAACATAAAAGTATTGGATTGGAGTTTTGTAAATGGAATGAAAATTAATATAAGTGAGTAATTGTCAATGTGTTACATTTAACACAATTTATTGTTTTGCATAAATCATATCATTTACATTTTTATTAATAATTAGATACTATAAATTAATTTTCCTTGTTTAACAAATAAATCCACTATAAATAATTCGGCCATGCATAAGTACATGAAATAAAACACATATTGAAGTATGTTC
Organism: Agonum fuliginosum; assembly: GCA_947534325.1. Lineage (NCBI taxonomy): Eukaryota > Metazoa > Arthropoda > Insecta > Coleoptera > Carabidae > Agonum > Agonum fuliginosum. Next base: position 11,129,060 of record OX384033.1, read on the forward strand.
AATATAATTAAAAAATTTAAAAAATTATAATTATTATATTTGATTATTTGTTAAAACTAAAATCTTAAAACAATAAAATATAATCAATATGTTTCTCGGGGAGGTAAGTCCCGTATATACCTGGAATCTATTAATTCCGGCAAAATTCCATCGTGATAAAATTTGTTTAATTGATCTTCCATTTTTTCTTGCCAAAATAAATTATCACGATGAATTTCTTGCACAAATATGTCGTGTGGACACCACACAACAAAGTAGCATAATTTTCTTTTTGTTATATGTAGCTGACCCTGAACTTGATACATATAATTATGGTTGTCCTTGAGTGTTATCTCCCCGTTGTATATTTTCAAAAAGTTTATTTCTTTTTGTTCAATTGCACTTTTTATTGTTTGGGCTTTTAGTTTTGCTGGACATTTAATTTCGATTATTTTATCGAGGTCAATCAAGCCATCTGGAGAAGCAGCTAAAAATGGTAATTTTTCATCTATTACCAATCCACTTGGTTCAACTTTCAAATGAAATTTTTCTTCAAATTCATTAATAGCAACTTTTTCATTTTGAACACCGTACATTGTATTTACATTGCCTCTAAAATTGCTATACAACAAACCAAATACTTTTTTCCCCATCGGCGTCGTAGCCTTCTTCTTGCAAATACTTCCAAAGTTTGAAGCAGTTAATCTTTTTCTTCTTTCTTGATGCCAAATATCAGAGTGCCGCTGCTCTAGAGTTTTCTCGCAGTTTGCTCATTCGTCTTCTCCATGATTTTGTTTGAACCACGTTAACTGTTCACAACACTAATATAATGATAATGAATATAAAATAAAGAATATTCGCAAAAACGTTTTATATCAAGAACGACAACCAATATCACTTTACTATAAGACAAGCAATAGAGTAACAAAAAATACCTTAGGGCACGAATATATACGAATTTAACAGTCAATTCTCAGAATTTGGAAAAATTTGTGGATTAAGTAATTAGGTATAACTGTGTAATTACTGCCAAAGTACAGTTGCAATTTATAGGAATTTAACAGTCAATTCTTAGAACTTGGAAAAATTTGTGGATTAAGTATTAGGTTACAGTTACAAAAATATAAGCTTCGTAAGCCCAATTGTACAATTATGTTAATCTTGATATTATACATTTTTGAAGCTTGATATTACTATTGTTTGACTATGATTTTTGCGAAGATGATAGCCATTTGTGTTAAAAGTGTTTTTTGTTAATTAAAAATACTGCTAAATATATACATTTTTTTATACAACTTGATTTTTAGCAATTCTCAAATACCTTTCCTTCTAGGTATATGACGAGAAGTAAAAATATATTATGATCTTAAATTTGATATTATGTGTTATCAAAATAGTTATAAAATATCTAACACACAATTTATTAAAATAAGTATAAACAAAAAATAACTGGTGTTTTTGACTAGGTTATGGTATAGATATACTATCCTTATTAATATATTTAATAATTTCATATAGGTGGCTTATTTTAATTTTACATTCATATTCAATATTCGTCAGTCGCGTTGTTCATATCATAAGTAAAAGATTTTATTCTTGAGGAGTTTTCGTTTCAAAACATTGAATGTTAGAATTCTACCCAGAGGGATTAAGTTGTAAATGTTATGATTTATGATCCTTCTATGAAGAACATACCGACTGTGTTGTTCTGGTTGTATACCAAAAGGAGATTATTTGAAAACCCAGATGCGAAATTTTTGTTGAGGGTCGAAAAGCCTTAAAAGTTCGCAAAAATTTAAAATCTACTGGAATCTCTATAAAAGAAGATCTCACCAAAAAAAGACTTGATCTTCTCAATGCCGTCTCTTTGAAGTTTGGATATAAAAACGCGTGGTCTGTGAATGGTAACATTTATGTGAAGATTGGTGATGATGAAGTGAAGCGTGTTGATAAAACTGACGATATTGACAAACTTGTATTATAGTTCACCTTAGTATAATTATTTACTTCTCGGGATGCGCAGCAAATATGTACCTACCTTATATTAATCTATTTTTCATCTGCTGCAATTGTTCTTGAACCAATTGTTTATGCTATTTACTTGAATTAGTTTAGTCTTAGTTTACCTTAACTCTAATAATTTCTTTTTAGTTTTATTTGTTAAGTTATTGTATTTGAGCGAACGTGTAGGTAATACACAGAAAACAAACGTAGTTCAACGACCTGTACTCTTGGCCTTCGTTTTGTTTGTTACCTTGATTGATTATCTATTAATTATTTTATTTCTATTTATCAAACTGAACTCAGTTACTCAGTAATACACAGTAGCTATCTATAGTCCATTCATTTTTCATTTCACATTTGCAAGGTATAGTTTGGTCAATTGTTAACTGATCCAAAAATTTATTGATTTTAGTTTTTAATTATGAAAATATACTATCAGAACGTACGTGGTCTTAACTCTAAGCTTATTAATATCTACAATAATTCAATTTCATCTGATTTTGATGTATTCTGTTTGACGGAATCATGGCTTAATGAATCTGTGTCTAATAATGAAGTATTCAGTGATTCTTTTACAGTATATCGTTGTGATAGAGATTTTAATAAAGTAAATAAAACTAGAGGTGGTGGTGTCTTATGTGCAATAAACAATGCATTTCGATCATCTAACGTATGCGTGCCTTTTGATTCATATTCCACATTTGATTTTGTTTGTGTAAAGGTCGAACTGTCTGCAGGTAGCTGGATATACATCATAGTTGTTTACTTTCCTCCACCTATTACTGTTGAACAGCTTAACATTTTTTGTGAAACAATTGAATCGTTGCCGTTTATTTTTTCTGACAATTATATTATTCTCGGTGACTTTAACATCCCGCAACTCCATGAACACTACAATAATTCCGGTCGCACTAGCACAGTAATAAATAGATTTCAATTTTCACTGATTTAATTCTTGCAAATCAATTCAATAACATTCTTAATGTAAATAATAGAATTTTGGATGTTGTGTTAGCTAATTTTAACTGCAACGTAACTCACGATCCAGTTCCATTAATTCATGAGGATGCTCACCATCCTGCACTGTGTATTGAATCGAATTTGTATTTTAACAATAAATCACTGAATATATCAGATCAACCTACATACAATTTTGCAAAAGCTAATTTTCTCATGTTTTATAAAATACTTGCTGATACTGATTGGCAAATATTATATCAATTCGAGGATGTAGATGCAGCCTTTCAATACTTTCTTCAAATCATAAACAATACCTTTGACATATCTGTTCCGTAAAATAAAATAAAGTCTCGTAAATATCCGCCATGGTTTACTCCTGAAATAATTTCTGACTTAAAAGCAAAGGAGCGCAACCGCAGGTTATTTAAACAATCAGGGATTGAGTCGTGTAGGCGTGATTATGTTTTTCTTCGAGCAAAAATAAAAAAAGACATCAAAATAGCATATACATTTTTTATCACTAATGCAGAAAATAATATTAAAACTGATCCTACTTTAATTTGGTAACACTTAAAAAATCAGAACAAAAAATATTCCTCCCGGATTCCGAATAAAATGTGTCTAAATGAAAATGAATATGATAATGGCCCTGATATAGCTGAAGCTTTTGCGACTTTCTTCTCCAGTGTCTACTCAGATCAAAATGGTGAATTTAATCCTAATAATTTAATAAACACCCATACTACAAATCGTGATATAGTACAAATCTCTCAAATCACTAGAGAAGAGATTATTGACGCCATAAATCAATTAAAATCTAAGCATAACTGTGGTCCAGATAACATCCCTGCATATATTTCAAAGGGCTGTAGAGACATTCTCTTAGAACCTCTATTTGTATTGTTCAACCTGTCCATTAAAAATTGTATATTTCCATCTGATCTCAAGCGAGCCAGAATTTGTCCGATCTTAAAATCTGGGAACCCTTGTGATGTGTCTAACTACCGACCGATAGCTTTGCTTTCAAACGTCTCAAAGGTCTTCGAAAGTATTGTTTACAAACAAATTTACAACTCTGTGAATAAGTATAGCACACCTCATCAACACGGCTTTTTAAAGGGTAAATCAACATTAACTAACCTAATCAATTTTTCTGATTCAGTAGCTTCTACACTATCTAACAATGTTCAGGTAGACGTCATTTACACAGATTTTGCAAAAGCTTTTGATAAAGTCAGCCACAATATACTTATTACGAAACTTTACAACAAATTTAATTTCTCTATTAATCTGTGTCAGCTCCTACATTCTTACTTATACTGTCGTTACCAATATGTAAACATAAATGGATTTTCTTCTTTTGATTTTGTAGCAAAATCTGGTGTGCCACAGGGATCTAATCTAGGCCCTTTACTGTTCCTACTTTTTATTAATGAAATAGTTGAGTCAATTACCTTTTCAAGCATTCTTTTGTACGCTGACGATATTAAAATATATAAAACCATTAACTCATATGAAGATTGCGAAAAGCTACAATATGATATTTATGGTTTACTTCAGTGGTCCAATGACTCAGAATTATATTTTAATATTAATAAATGCAAAGTGATGACATACTCTAGAAAGCGCCAGATTATTAATTTCGAGTACATCATGGGAGCACAGCCTTTGGAACGAGTAACTGAGATCACTGACTTGGGTGTTCTTTTTGATCCTATGTTGTTATTTTATAATCATATATACAAAAACGTTAAATGCTCATACCGAAATGTACACTTCATCATACGTTGCTCACAACATTTTACCAATGTACAGTCAATTATATCCTTATACAATTGTTATGTTAGATCTAAGCTTGAGTATTGCTGTCAAGTATGGTGTCCATTTTATTTAAAATATAAGGATATAATTGAAGGTGTACAGAAAAAGTTCACTAAGTACTGCTGGTATAAACGAACTGGAACATATGATTATAAACTAAATTATAATGTAGCACTATGTACTTTTAATTTAGTATCACTTGAAAATCGTAGAATTATTCTGTGCTCTCTATTTATACACAAAATTGTTAATAATTTAATTCACGACAGTGATATTCTATCACGTTTAAATTTCTACGTTCCTCGTTTAACTAGCAGGCAAAATTGTATATTTTACATTAAATTCTATCATACCAATTATGAATGTAACACTCCATGCAATCGTATGTGTAAATTCATTAATGAATTAAATTTAGATTTTGATATTTTTATGGACAGTTGTAACAAATTTAAAATAATGCTAATGAATGAATTTTGTAATTAGAATAAGTTTATTATAATTAATTACAATCAATGAATACTGTTTCTCATCGCTCAACTATATTGTACTTTTATATATTCTTGGCATCTTCTTTTTTTTTCTGTATTTAATTATATACACTCCTTAATTGGGACTTTGTCCTGTCGAGTGGTAAATAAATAAATAAATACCAAATTTAAGTGCAATCGGTGCAGTACATTTTGAGATAGCTAGCCGCCATTTTGTTGCAAGATGGCGGACTGACATTGTAATATGTCAATGTCTAAAGTTATATCCTTAGTTATTACAGTACCAAATATGAATACAATCGGTGCAGTACATTAGGATATAGCTAGCCGCCATTTTGTTTCAAGATGGTGAACTGATATCGCGGCCCTCGGATGCTCAAAAGTATTCGTTCAAAAGTATTCACGCAAAATATGGGCGCAATCGCTCCAGTGGTTCTAAAGTTTTTGAGGCACATACATAGGTAGTTAGTTACATACTTTTCTTCTTCATACATTTTAGGTTTATGAGGTTTATTATTTTATTTATTTTTAAAATACCTATGGTTATATGGTATACTTTGTAATGAAAATAACTTGTTCCCGTATATTTATTTTTACTTAGTAAATAAATTGTAGATATATTTTGTTAGACTTTATTTAGAAAATAGGTAGGTACTAAGGTATTATTATTTATATTTATGTTGAGTAAAACATATTTCATAAGAAACTTATACAGTATTAATGATTTTGACCTGAGTTTAGAACCCATTTCAAGTAAAATTCAAATTTTAAACACTAAAGATCGCAACTCCTATACATAGTTTAACGCTATTCAACTGCTATGCTCAGCATCAACGTATGACGTCATCCGAACGCCTCCTAAATACTACCAAAACCCTGACAGAACGCCCCCCAACCCCCCAACCTGTCGTGTTGGTGAAGATCACACATGCATACTTCAAGTTGTGTATGGGATTGATAACAGCTTTTACGTTTCTTCGCCACCATTCAAAGATTGATTGTAACGAAGTAGGTAACCGAATAGGGACGTCATAATTATTGTTGTGTGCTAACAGCGCGATGTAACGTATTCTTTCAAATTCTTTTGTATAAAGGCGTCCATATTTCATCCCCGCGCACCAGGCTCCAAGCAAACCCACAAAACTTGCCCACTCTCTGAAAGTACAAATTTGTGTATTTTCAAACTCCGAAAGTGAATTAAGAACTTTTTGTACTTTTGTGTCCGGAAGATCTATAGTCATATCGCGAGAATTGTAAATCATTCCTAGAAATTCGCGCTTATTGCTGGGGTTATTGATAGTTTTTTTATATACTTATATAAGATTGTAAGTTATACAAAACATGTGCTTTAGATTTTTTAAGGTTATGAAACTTTAGGAGTGTTCAAACAGTCGAAAACAATAGCTGAAAGAGATCTAGTGACTTGGGAACTAGACAGGTACGAATAGGAATGCAAACTAGGTCAACAAAAATCTAGCTACACCTCTTCCTGCTGGAGATTACAGGGCTTCTGGGTGGTAAACGGTGCTTCCTGGCTAACGTACGAGTACGGTCAGTACGGACGTCCGTCGTTCCGTCTGAAGACGAGCTCGTGAAGGAACTTGGTCAGATGAATCCAAAGCAGCGAGGTAGTATTACGGTCTCGAACAGGATTGACCGTCGTTATCGTACCGAAACTGAACCTTTGCCAATACAGCAGTATTGGTGGTAAGCTGTAGAAGAGGGCCGACAGACTACTTGGTAAACTCTTGGACTTGGCGGTTGCGCTGTAACGTTGTCCGTGCTTTTGCAGGAACCAAGCCACCCAGAATCACCTGTCGTCTCAGCCTACTGTCCCTTCTGGCTGGTAGCGATCCTAAAACAGTGCGATACAAATGCCAGTAAATAGTTCTAAAAATAAACAAAATTGATATTAAAGACTGTACTTAAAATTATGCACTAGTAGTTAAACAACAGAATTAAAAATGACTTAAAAGGCTCTCACTAAATGATTATTACAAGCAAAAGATTACAAAGCTTAAATATAAGCAGAATTAACTACACTAATATTAATCTAAATCACATGAACATCAGCAAAATTGAATACAAACAAAATCTCTGAATATAGTTACGCAAAGCTGTAGCAGAGGAAGAAATTAAGCAGAATGGTGAAGAATGAAAATGAATTGGAGGTTAACCGTCGTTCGCGACGAACGATGCGACAGCATCAAAATACCGGAGCCACAGAGCGTCAAGAGATGAGGTTGGCCTTGAATTTCTTCAAACTTAACACATAACAAAACAATATTCAAGCCAACAAAACTTACATAATTAACAAAACTTAAACTAAAAGCTTCTGAGACTCTTTGTCTCAACCAGGTAATAAAACTAACCTGCAAAAGGTGCTACGCACAAGACTTTGAACTCCGGGATCGTCAAAAATGTCTAAGTCAGGTGACTGTCCCACAAACAAACTCATACACTCGGTGAATGATGATGATTACACATAAATGAATTTAGGCCGCCGTTAGAAATGGAATCGACTGGCGATTACGGTGCTCACAGCACAAGGTGATTTAAATCCAATTAATTATATTTTTAACAAAAAATATAACCCTCCCCCCCAATAATTTTTAAACTGTACAAAAAAAAACTTTTATGGCAGATAAGAGTAAAACATTTTACTAAAGTGAAATAAACCAAAGTAATTACTTACAGATGACGTTAACTTCCTAAATCGTACACAAATTTAGCCAAAATGGACTTTTACGGTGGTTTAAAAATAGCAACTTCCACAGCGGTAACAAAACCCGTCACACCGGTTTCCCAGTCTGCTAGCAAAGAGATCTGCCGTCACCACGCGGCTTGCCTCAACGGACCGGAACTACGTCAGCGCCAATCAGGATGAAAAGCGCTAAAATTGAACGTTACAATAACTTATTAATAAAAATACGACCAATCAGTATATCCTTCCTCTCGTGAAGGCTTACTGATTCTTGATGTACGGTCTGTCCGCCCTCTTGTTGATAATTAAAATATTATTATTAACAACAATAATATTGACTCACAACAGTACAGTATATCCTTCCTCTCGTGAAGGCTCACTGTCTATAAAGATGCGCATTTATATTCTGGTCGAATTTAGTCGGATTAAATCGCGTCATGTCGGGCCGGGTTGGAACAGTTTAAGTTGTTCAGGTCGGGTTCAGTCGAGTCGGGTTATGCCGGGTCGGGTTTAGTCAGGTCGGGTTGACACGGATCGTGTCGGGTTGTGTTGGGTGTTTCCTTTTATATTATGTTATTACCAAAAATCTTTAAAAATCGATCTCTAAAAGTGACCACAGTTCACTTGTTACGTCAAATAAACAAATGCTCAATTACAGGTTAATAGAGCAACTTACAAACCCATTCCACTGACTTTATGTCTGCTCAGTTCACGTTTTTACCGCTTTGCGATCTCAGGTCGGATAG